>JAEOAD010002770.1:0-66173 GCA_036365145.1 Orientallactaga sibirica | reverse complement strand
GGATACGATGGAGGCTTGAGTACTAAATTGGAATGGGGGGAGGGAAGGGAAATATCAGGGTGTTTTGTATGCAAGTATAAAAGTCAATAAAATAATAATTTTTAAAAAATGATGGATGATCCCTCTGTGCAATGCAGGTGTTTATCATTACCTAAAGAATGGATGATCACTATGTGAAATGCAGGTGTTGACCTTTACCTAAGGAACGGATGATCCCTCTATGCAATGCAAGAGTTTACCTTTATATAAGGGATAGAATGATCCCCCTATGCAATGCAGGCGTTTATCTTTACCTAAGGAATAGATGACCCCTTAGTTCCATGCAGGTATTTACCGTTATCTAAGGAATGGATGATCCCTCTGTGCAATGCAGGTGTTTACCTTTGCCTAAGGATTGGGATGATCCCTCTGTGCAATGCAGGTGTTGATCTTTACCTAAGGAATAGATGAGCCCTCTTTTCAATGCAGGTGTTCACTGACATCTAAGGAATGGATGACCCCTCTGTTCAATTCAGGTGTTTACAGTTACCTAAGGAATAGATGATCCCTCTGTGCATTGCAGGTGTTTACATTTACGTAAGGAATGGATGATGCCTCTGTTCAATGCAGGTGTTTACCTTTACCTAAGGAATGGGATGATCCCTCTCTGCAATGCAGGTGTTCATCTTTACCTAAGGAATACATGAGCCCTCTGTTCAACGCAGGTGTTTACTGATATCTAAGGAATGGATGACCCCTCTGTTCAATGCAGGTGTTTCCAGTTATCTGAAGAACGGATGATCCCTTTGTGTAAGGCAGGTGTTTATCTTTAGCTAAGGAATTGATGTTCCATCTGTGCAATGCAGGAGTTTCCCTTTACCTAAGGAATGGCATGATCCCTCTGTGCAATGCAGTTGTTGAACATTAACTAAGGAACAGATGAGCCCTCTTATCAATGCAGGTGTTTTCCATTATCTACGGAATAAATGAGCCCTCTCTTCAATGCAGGTGGTTACCATTATCTAGGGAATGGATGATCCCTCTGTTCATTGCAGGTGTTTAACTTTACCTAAGGAATGGATGATTCCTCTGTTCAACCCAGGTGTTTACTTTTACGTAAAGAAGGATGTTCCTTCTATTCTGTGCAGGTTTATACCTTTACTTAAGGTATGGATGATCCCTCTGTTCAATGCAGGTGTTTACCCTTACCTAAGGAATGGATGATCACTCTTCGCATTACAGGGGTTTACCATTACCTAAGGAATGGATGATCCCTGTGTGAATTGCAGGTGTTTACATTTACCTTAGGAATGGATGATCCTTCTGTGCATTGCAGGTGTTTACTATTACCTAATGAATGGAAGATCCCTCTCTTCAATGCAGGTGTTTACGTTTACAAAAGTAATGGATATTCACTGTGTGCAATGCAGGTATATACCTTTACCTCAGGAATGGGATGATCCCTCTGTGAAATGCAGGTGTTGATCTTTAAGGAATAGATGATCCCTCTGTTCAATGCAGGTGTTTAAAGTTACCTAAGGAATGGATGATCCATCTGTGCAATGCAGGTGTTGATCTTACCCTAATGAATAGATGGGCCCTTTTTTCAATGCAAATGTCTCCTGTTATCTAAAGAATGGATGATCCTTCTGTTCAATGCAGAGGTTTACACTTACCGAAGGAATGGATGATCTGACTTTGCAATGAAGGTGTTTACTTTTACCTAATGTATAGATGAGCTCTCTTTTCAATGCAGGTGTGTACTGATACCTAAGTCATTGATCATCCTTCTGTGCAATGCAGGTGTTTTCCTTTCCCTAAGGAATGGGATGATTCCTCTGTGCAATACAGGTGTTTAACGTTATCTAAGGAATGGATGATACCACTGTTCAAAGCAGGTGTTTACCTTTACATAAGGAATGGATCCTACTTCTGTTCAACGCAGGTGTTTACCTTTACCTAAGGAAGGATGATCCCTCTGTTCAACCCAGGTTTCTACCTTTACTTAAGGAATGGATGATCCCTCTGTGCAATGCAGGTGTTTACCCTCACCTATGGAATGGATGATCTCTCTGTGCATTTCAGGTGCTTACCTTTACCTAAGGAATGGATGATCCCTGTGTGAATTGCAGGAGTTTAATTTTAACTTATGAATGGATGACCCTTCTGTGCATTGCTGGTGTTTCTATTACCTAATGAATGGAAGATCACTCTGTTCAATGCTGGTGTTTACCTTTAACAAAAGAATGGATGATCCCTGTGTGCATTGCAGGTGTATAAGTTTACCTAAGGAATGGGAAGATCCCTCTGTGCAATGCAGGTATTTACCTTTATGTAAGTAATGGATGATCCCTCTGGGCAGTGCAGGTGTTTACCTTTACCTAAGGAATGGATGATCCCTCTGTGCAATGCAGGTGTTCATCTTTAACTAAGGAATAGATGAGCCCTCTTTTAAATGCAGGTGTTTACTGACATCTAAGGAATGGATGACACCTCTGTTCAATGCAGGTGTTTACTGACATCTTACCTATGGAATGGATGATCCCTCTGTGCAATGCAGGTGTTTACATTTACCTAAGTAATGGATGATCCCTCTGTGCAAAGCAAGGGTTTACCTTTACCTAAGGAATAGATGATCCCTCTGTAAAATGCAGGTGTTGATCTTTACCTAAGGAATAGATGAGCCCTCTTTTCATTGGAGGAGTTTACTGACATCTAAGGAATGGATGACCCCGCTGTTCAATGCAGGTGTTTACAGTTACCTAAGGAATGGGTGATCCCTCTGTGCAATGCGGTTGTTTACCTTTACCTAAGAAATGGATGATCCCTCTGGGCAATGCAGGTGTTTACATTAACCTAAGGAACCGATGATGCCTCTGTGCAATGCTTGTGTTGATCTTTACCTCAGGAATAGATGAGCCCTCTTTTCAATGCAGGTGTTTACTGACATCTAAGGAATGGATGAGCCCTCTGTTCAATGGAGTTGTTTATAGTTACCTAAGGAATGGATGATCCCTCTGTGCAATGCAGATGTTTATCTTTACCTAGGGAATGGATGATCCCTCTCTTCAATGCAGGTGTTCACCCTTATCTAAGGAATATATGATCCCTCTGTTCAATGCAGGTGTTTACTGTTACCTAAGGAATGGATGATCCCTCTGTGCAATGCAGGTGTTGATCTTTAAGCAATATATGATCCCTCTGTTCAAAGCAGGAGTTTACCGTTATCTAAGGAATGTATGATCACTCTGTTCAATGCAGGTGTTTACCATTACCTAAGGAATGGATGATCCCTCTGTGCAATGCAGGTGTTGATCTTTAAGGAATAGATGATCCCTCTGTTCAAAGCAGGAGTTTACCGTTTTCTAAGGAATGGATGATACCTCTGTGCAAAGAAGGTGTTGATCTTTACCTAAGGAATAAATGATCCCTCTGTTCAATGCAGGTGTTGATCTTTACCTAAGGAATAGATGATCCCTCTGTTCAAGGCAGGTGTTTACCATTATCTAAGGAATGAATGATCCCTCTGTTCAATGCAGGTGTTTACCATTACATAAGGAATGGATGATACCTCTGTGCAATGCAGGTGTTTACCTTTACCAAAGAATGGATGATCCTTCTGTGCAATGCAGGTGTTGAACTTTAACTAAGGAATAGATGATCCCTCTGTTCAATGCAGGTGTTGGCCTTTACCTAAAGAAGGATGATCCCACTGTTCAAGGAAGGTTTCTACCTTTACTTAAGGAATGGATGATCCCTCTGTGCAATGAAGGTGTTTATCTTTACCTAAGGAATGGATGATCACTATGTGCAATGCAGGTGTTGATCTTTACCTTAGGAATGGATGATCCATCTATGCAATGCAGGAGTTTACCTTTATATAAGGGATAGGATGATCCCTCTATGCAATGCAGGTGTTTATCTTTACCTAAGGAATAGATGACCCCTCAGTGCCATGCAGGTATTTACCATTATCTAAGGAATGGATGATCCCTACGTTCAATGCAGGTGTTTATATTTACCTAAGGAATGGATGATCCCTCTGTGCAATGCAGGTGTTTCCCTTTACCTAAGGAATGGATGATCCCTCTGTGCAAAGCAGGTGTTATCCTTTACCAAAGAATGGGATGATACATCAGTGCAATGCAGGTGTTGATCTTTACCTAATGAATAGATGATTCCTCTGTTTAATGCAGGTGTTTACTGTTATATAAGGAATGGTTAATCTCTGTTCAATGTAGGTTTTTACCATTACCTAGGGATTGGGAGATCCCTCTGTGCATTGCAGGTGTTTACATTTGCCTTAGGAATGGATATCCCTCTGTGCAATGCAGGTGTGTACCTTTACCTAATGAATATATGCACACTCTGTGCAATTCAGGTGTATACATTTACCTAAGGAATGGGATGATCCCTCTGTGCAATACAGGTGTTGATCTTTACCTAAGGAATAGATCATCCCTCTGTTCAATGCAGTTGTTTACTGTTACATAAGGAATGGATGATCCCTCTTGCAATGCAGATGTTTAACCTTACCTAGGGAATGGATGATCCCTCTGTGCACTGCAGGTGTTTACTTTTACCTAAGCAATGGATGATTCATCTGTGCATTGCAGGTGTTTACTCTTACATAAGGAAAGGAAGAATCCTCTGTTCAATGAAGGTGTTTACCTTTACCTATGGAATTGGTGAACCCTCTGTTTAGTGCAGGTGTTTACCTTTACCAAAGGAATGGATGTTCCCAGTGTGCAATGCAGGTGTTAACATTTACATAAGGAATGGATTATCCTTCTGTGCACTTCAGGTGTTCACCTTTACCTTAATAAGGGATGATCACTCTGTGTATTACAGGTGTTTAATATTACCTAGGAATGGAAGATCCCTCTGATGAATGCAGGTGTTTACATTTAAAAAAGGAAAGGAGGTTCCCTGTGTGCAATGCAGGTGTTTAACTGTACATAAGGAATGGATGATCCTTCTGAGCCAGGCTGGTGTTGACCTTTACCTAAGTAATGGATGATCCCTCTGTGCATTGCAGGTGTTTACATTTACCTTAGGAATGGATAATCCGTCTGTGTATTTCAGGTGTTTATATTTACCTTAGGAATGGATGATCCCTGTGTTCATGGCAGGTGTTTACCTTTACGTAAGGAATGGATGATCCCTGTAATCAATGCAGGTTTTTACTTTTATGAAAGGAATGGGATTCTCTCTCTTTGCATTGCAGGTGTTCACTGTTACATAAGGAATGGGATGATCCCTCTGTTCAATACAGGTGTTTACCTTTTCTCCAGGAAAGGATGATACCTCTGTTCAATACAGGTGTTTACCTTTTCTTAAGGAATGGATGATACCTCTGTTAAACACAGGTGTTTACCTTTACCTAAGGAATGGATGATCCCTTTGTGCATTGCAAGTGTATACTATTCCCTAAAGTATGGAAGAGCCCTCTGTTCAATGCAGGTGTTTCCCGTGACTTAAGGAATGGATGATCCCTATGTTCAATGCAGGTGTTTACCTTTCCCAAGTAGAGGGATGTTCCCTGTGTGCAATGCAGGTGTTTATCTTTACATAATGAATGTATGTTCCCTCTGAGCAGGCAGGTGTTGCCCTTTACCTAAGGAATGGATGATCCCTCTGTGCATTGCAGGTGTATACTATTACCTCAGGAATATAAGATGCATATGTTCAATGCTGGTGTTTACCTTTATCTAAGGAAATGATGATTCCTCTGTGCAATGGAGGTGTTTATCTTTATCTAATGAATGGAAGATCCCTCTGTGCAATGCAGGTTTTGTCCTTTACCTAAGGAATCGATGATCCTTCTGTGCAATGCAGGTGTTGATCTTTACCTAAGGAATGGGTGATCCCTCTGTGCAATGCAGGTTTTGATCTTTACCTAAGGAATTGATGAGCCCTCTGTTCAATGCAAGTGTTTAGCATTAACTAAGGAATGGATGAACCCTCTGTTCAATGCATGTGTTTACCATTATCTAAGGAATGGATGATCCCTGTGTTCAATGCAGGTATTTAAAGTTACCTAAGGAATGGATTTTCCTTCTGTAAACAGGTGTTTATCTTTACATACGGAATGGATGAATCCCTCTGTGCAATGCAGGTGTTTCCTTTACCTAAGGAATGGGACGATCCCTCTGTTCAATCCAGGTGTTGATCTTAACCTAAGGAATAGATGATCCCTTTGTTTAATGCAGGTTTTCACTGTTACCTAAGGAATGGATGAACCCTCTGTTCAATGTAGACGTTTACCGTTACCTACGGAATGGATGACAACTCTGTTCAACGCAGGTGTCTACCTTTACCTAAAGAAGGATGATCCCTCTGTTCAAGCAGGTTTATACCTTTACGTAAGGAAAGGATGATCCCTCTGTGAAATGCAGGTGTTTACCCTTACCCAAGGAATGGATGTTCCCTCTGTGCATTGCAGGTGTTTACCCTTACCTAAGGAAAGGACGATCACTCTGTGCATGGAAGGTGTTCACATTTACCTTAGGAATGGATAATCCCTCTGTTCAATGCAGGTGTTTACCATTATCTAAGGAATGGATCATCCCTCCACTCAATGCAGGTGTTTATATTTACCTAAGGAAAGAATGATCCCTCTGTGCAATGCAGGTGTTCAACTTTACCTAAGGAATCGAAGATCCCTCTGTGCAATGAAGGAGTTTACCTGTCAAAAGAATGGATGTTCGCTGTGTGCAATGCAGGTGTTTACCATTACATAACATATGGATGATCCCTCTGTGCTAGGCAGATGTTGACCTTTACATAAGGAATGGATGATCACCCTGTGCAATGCAGGTACTGACCTTTGACTAAGGAATGGATGATCCCTCTGTGCAATGCATGTGTCGTCCTTTACGTAAGGAATGCATTATCCCTCTGTGCAGTGCAAGTGTTGATCTTTACCTATGGAATGGGTGATCACTCTGTTCAATGAAGGTGTTTACCTTTACCTAAGGAATGGATGATCCCTCTGTGCAATCAAGGTGTTTATAGTTACCTAAGGAATGCATGCTCCCTCTGTTCAATGCAGGTGTTTACAGTTACCTAAGGAATGGATGATTCCGCAGTGCAATCCAGGTTTTTACCTTTACCCAAGGAATGGATGATCCCTCTGTTAAAGGCAGGTGTTTACCATAATTTATGGAATGGATCATCCCACTGTTCAACGCAGGTGTTTATCATTGCCTAAGGAATGGCTGATCCCTCTGTGAAATGCAGGCGTTTACCTTTACCTAAGGAATGGATTATCCCTCTGTGCAATGCAGGTGTTTACCTTTACCTAAGGAATAGATGATCCCTCTGTTCAATGCAGGTGTTTACCGTTATCTAAGGAATGGATGATTCCTATGTTCATTGCAGCTGTTTACAGTTACCTAAGGAATCGATGATCCATCTGTGCAATGCAGGTGTTTACCTTTACCTAAGGAATGGATGATCCTCTGTAAATTGCAGGTGTTGATCTTTACCTAAGGAATGGATGATCCCTCTGTTCAATGCAGGTGTTTACAGTTACGTAAGGAATGGATGATCCCTCTGTGCAATGCTGGTGTTTACATTTACCGAAAAATGGATGATCCCTCTGTTCAATGCATGTGTTTCCCGTTATCTAAGGAATGGATCATCCCTCTGCTCAGTGCAGGTGTTTATATTTACCTAAGGAATGAATGATCCCTCTGTGAAATGCAGGTGTTCAACTTTACAAGGATTAGAAGATCCCTCTGTGCAATGAAGGTGTTGTCCATTACAAAAGGAATGGATGATCCTTCTGTGCTATTCAGGTTTTGACCTTTATCTAAGTAATGGATGATCCCTCTGTGCAATGCATGTGTTGATCTTTACCTAATGAATAGATGATCCCTCTGTTCAATATAGGTGTTTAACATTACCTAAGGAATGGATGATCCCTCTGTGCATTGCAGGTGTTTACTATTACCTAAGGAATGGATTATCCCTCTGTTCAATGCAGGTGTTTACCTTTACCAAAGGAATGGATGTTCCCTGTGTGTAATGCACTTTTTTACCTTTACATAAGGAATGGATGATGCCTCTGTGCCAGGCAGGTTTTGACCTTCACTTAAGGAATGGATGATCTCTCTGTGCAAGGCAGGTGTTGACCTTTATCTAAGGAATGGTTGATCCCTCTGTGCAATGCCAGTGTTCAACTCTTACGTAAGGAATGGATGATCCCTCTGTGAAAGGCAGGGGTTTTACTTTACCTAAGGAATGTATTATCACTATGTTCAATGCAGGTGTTAACATTTATGTAAGGAATGGCATGATCCCTCTGTGTATTGCTTGTGTTTACTATTACCTAAGGATTGGAACATGCCTATGTTCAATACTGGTGTTTACATTTACCTATGGAAAGGATGTTTACTATGTGTAATGGAGGTGTTTATCTTTACCTAATGAATGGAAGATCCCTCTGTGCAATGCAGGTCTTGTCATTTATATAAGAAATGGATGATCCTTCTGTGAAATGCAGGTGTTGACCTTTACATAAGGAATGGATGATCCCTCTGTGCAATGCAGGTGTTGATCTTTACCTAAGAAATGCAATATCCCTTTGTACAATGTAGGTGTTGAACTTTACATAAGGAATGAATGATCCCTCTGTTCAATGCAGGTGTTGATCTTTACCTAAGGAATTGAATATCCCTCTGTGCAATGTAGGTGTTCACCTCGTACCTAAGGAATGGATCCTTCAGTTCAATGCAGGTGTTTAAGTTTATATAAGCAATGGAATGCATTGTTGATCTTTACCTAAGAAACAGATGATCCCTTGGTTCGATGCACGTGTTTACTGTTATCTAAGGAATGGATGATTCCTCTGTTCAATGCAGTTGTTTTCCCTTACTTCAGGAATGGATGATCCCTCTGTGCATTGCAGGTGATTACTATTACCTAAGGAATGGAAGATCCCTCAGTTCAATGCATGTTTTTACCTTTACCAAATGAATGGATCTTCCCTGTGTGAAATGCAGGTGTTACCTTTACATCAGAAATGGATGATCCTTTACCTAAGGAATTTAGGAACTCTGTGCAATGGAGTTCTTTACCTTTACCTGAGGAATGGATGATCCCTCTGTAAAATTCAGGTGTTGACTTTTACTTAAGGAATGGATGATCCATCTGAGCAACTCAGGTGTTTACCTTTCCCTAATGAATGGATGATCCCTCTGTTCATTGCAGGGGTTTATTATTACCTAAGGAATGGAAGATGCGTATGTTCAATGCTGGTGTTTACCGTTCCTAAGGAAAGGATGAATCCTCTGTGCAATGCAGGTGTTGTCCTTTACCTAAGGAATGGATGACCTTCTGTGCAATTCAGATGTTGAACTTTACTTAAGGAATCAATGATCACTCTGTGCAATGCAGGAGTTGATCTTTCCCTAAGGAATAGATGATCCCTCTATTCAATGCAGGTGTTTAACGTTATGTAAGGAATAGATGATCCCTCTGATCAATGAAGGTGTTTACCATTACCTAAAAAATGGATGATCCATCAGTGCAATGCAGGTGTTTACCTTTACCTAATGAATGTTTGATCCTTCTGTGCAATGCACAATGTTTACCTTTACCTATGGAATGGCATGATCTCTCTGTGCAATGCAGGTTTTGATCTTTACCTAAGGAATAGAATATCACTCTGTGCAAGGCAGGTGTTTACATTTACCTAAGGAATGGATGATCCCTGTATTCAATGCAGGTGCTTACCCTTATCTAGGGAATGGATGATCCCTCTGTTCAATGGAGGTGTTTACAGTTACCTAAGGAATGGATGATCCCTCTGTGCAATGCAGGTTTTTAGCTTTACCTAAGGAATGGATGATCCTTCTGTGCATTGCAGGCGTTTAAATTTGTCTTATGAATGGATAATCCCTCTGTGCATTTCAGGTGTTTACTATTACCTAAGGAATGAATAATACCTCTGTTCAATGCATGTGTTTACCTTTACAAAACAATTCATGTTCTCTGTGTGCAATGCAGATTTTTACCTTTACATAAGGAATGGATGATCCCTCTGGGCCAGGCAGGTGTTGACCTTTACCTAAGGAATTGATGATCCCTCTGTGTCATGTATGTGTTGACCATTACCTAAGGAATGGATGATTCTTCTTTTCAATACAGGTGATTTCCGTTATCTACTCTATGGATGATCCCTCTGTACAATCCAGGTGTTTACCATTACCAAAGGAATGGATGATCCCTCTGGGAAATGCAGGTGTTTACATTTACCTAAGGAATGATATGATCCCTCTCTGCAATGCAGCTGTTGATCTTTACCTAAGGAATAGATGATCCCTCCGTTCAATGCAGCTGTTTACAGTTACTTAAGGAATGGATGATCCCTCTGTGCAATGCAGGTTTTTAGCTTGACCTGAGGAATGGATGATCCCTCTGTGCATTGCAGGCGTTTATATTTTTCTTAGGAATGGGTGATTCATCTGTGCATTGCAGGTGATTACTATTACCTAAGGAATGAAAGATCCCTCTGTTCAATGCCAGTGTTTACCTTTACAAAAGGAATGGATGTTCTCTGTGTGCTATGCAGGTTTTTACCTTTATATAAGTAATGGGTGATCGCTCTGGGCCAGGCAGGTGTTGACCTTTATGTAAGGAATGGATGATCCATCTGTGCAACCAGGTGTTTAGCATTACCTAAGGAATGGATGATCTGACAGTTCAATGAAGGTGTTTAACGTTATCTAAGGAATGGATGTTCCCTCTTTGCAATGCAGGTGTTTACCTTTACCGAAAGAATGTATGATCCCTTTGTGCCAGTCAGGTTTTGACCTTTACCTAAGGATTGGATGATCACTCTGTTCAATGCAGGTGTTTTTCTTTACTTAAGGAACGGATGACCCCCCTGTGCAATGCAGGAGTTATCCTATACCTAAGGAATGGATGATCCCTCTGTGAAATTCAGGTGTTGACCTTTACCTAAGGAATGGATGATCCCTCTGTTCAATGCAGGTGTTGATCATTACTTAAGGAATGTAAGATCCCTCTGTGCAATGCAGGCCTTGTCCTATACCTAAGGAATGGATGATCCCTCTGTACAATGCAGATGTTGACCTTTCCTAAGGAATGGATGGTCCCTCTGTGCAATGAATATGTTCACCTTTACCTAAGGAATATATGACACCTCTGTTCAATGCAGGTGTTTACCATTATCTAAGGAATGTATGATCCCCCTCTTAAATGAAGGTGTTTACAGTTACCTAAGGAATTGATGAACCTTCTGTGCAACTCAGGTGTTTACACTTACCTAAGGAATGGATGATCCCTCTGTGCATTTCAGGTGTTTACTATTACCTATGGAATGGAAGATCCCTCTGTTCAATGAAGGTGTTTACCTTTACCTAAGGAATGGATGTTCCCTGTGTTCAATGCAGGTGTTTACCTTCAAATAAGGAATGGATGATCCCTCTGGGCCAGGCAGGTGTTGATCTTTATCTAAGGAATGGATGATCACTCTGTACGTTGCAGGTGTTTACATTTACTTTAGGAATGGATGATCCCTCTGTGAGTTGCATGTGTTTACTATTACCTAAGGAATGGAAGATCCCTCTATTCAATGCAGGTGTTTACCTTTACAAAAGGAACTGGCGTTTACGGTGTGCAATGCAGGTGTTTACATTTACATTAGGAAGGGATCATCCCTCTTGGACAGGCACGTGTTGACATTTACCTAAGAAATGAATGACACATCTGTTCAATGCAGGTGTTGAACTTACCTAAGGATTGGATGATCACTCTGTGCAATGCAGGTGTTCACCTTTACCTAAGGAATAGATGATCCCTCTGATCACTTCAGGTGTTGACCATTACCTAAGGAATGGATGATCCCTCTGTTCAATGCAGGTTTTTAGCTTTACCTAAGTAATGGATGATCCCTCTGACCACTTCAGGTGTTGACCATTACCTAAGGAATGGATGATCCCTCTGTTCAATGCAGATGTTTACCGTTATCTACGGAATGGATAATCCCTCTGGCCAATCCAGGTGTTTACCATTACCTAAGGAATGGACGATCCCTCTTTGCAATGCAGGTGTTTACCTTTACCTAAGGAATTATATGATCCCACTGTGAAATGCAGGTGTTGATCTTTGCCTAAGGAATAGATGATGCCTCTGTTCAATGCAGGTACTTACCCTTATCTAAGGAATGGATGATCCCTCTGCTCTATTCAGCTGTTTACAGTTACCTAAGGAATGGATGATCCCTGTGTGCAATGCAGGTTTTTAGTTTGACCTAAGGAATGGATGTTCCGTCTGTGCATTGCTGGTGTTTATATTTGTCTTAGAAATGGATGATCCTTGTGTGCATTGCAGGTGTTTACTATTAAGTAAGGAAATAAAGATCCCTATTGTAGCAGACAGCTTCAGTTTCGCTGAGATGAACTTCCAGACCAGGACAGTTATGGAGGAATATTATTTATTGAAGCTTACAGATCCAGGGGAAGTTCCATAATGGCAGAAGAAACAGCCTGCTCTCCATAGGACCAGGCAATAAAGAGCAAAAGCCCCCAGCTACACAGCACACAGAGAAAAAACTACTTCCAATATCCCAGCACACTTCAGGAATTCCTGCTAGGCACATTTGCATATCTTTACAATGGAATCTCAAACCATCACCACACCTTAAGAACGGTCCCCCAGTGACCTTGCTTCTAGCAAGGTGATTGCAGATGCAAACTGTAACTAATAAAACACTGAATATATTGGGGGGCATATATTTAAACTACCACATTCCGCGCCTGGCCCCCAATAGATTCATAACTATCACACATTGTAAATTGTACTCAGTCCAATTTCAAAGGTTCTCACAGTCTTGACCAACTTAAGATAGTCCTGTAAAATCAAGCAAGTGAAATACTTTCAACATGTAAAGCACAGAGAGCATGTTTTAACTGGTATAAGGAATAGCAAGGAGAGACTAGAACAATGCAAATTCAGCCACCATCAGCAGTCATCAAACTTCTGCAGTTCAAGTTCATTATAACCAGAGACTGACAATCTCCAAGTTTTTTTTTTTTACTGTAGCAGACAGATTCAGGTTTGCTGAGATGAACTTCCAGACCAGGCACAGTTATGGAGGAAGGGATATTATTTATTGAAGCTTACAGATCCAGGGGAAGTTCCATAAAGGCAGGAGAAGCAGCCTGATTTCACAGGGCCAAGCGGAGAGAGCAAAAGCCAACCATCCATCACAGCACACAGAGCAAAACTACAGCCAAAAGGTCACACAGAACACTTCAGGAACTCCTGCTAGGCACATTTGCATATCTTTACAATGGAATCTCAAACCCACCATTAAAACCTTTAGACCGGCCCCCAGTGACATTGCCTCTAGCAAGGTGATTGCAGATGCAAACTATAACTAATAAAACACTGAATATATTGGAGGACATATATTGAAACTACCACACCTATGTTCAATGCTGGTGTTTAAGTTACAAAAGGAATGGATGTTCTCTGTGTGCAATGCTGGTTTTTACCTTTACATAAGGAATGGATGATCCCTGTGGTCCAGACAGGTGTTGACCTTTACCTAAGTTATGGATGATCCCTCTGTGAAAAGCAGGTGTTGACCATTACCTAAGGAATGAATGATCCATCTGTTCAATGCAGGTGTTTTATGTTATCTAAGGAATGGATGATCCCTCTGCGCAATCCAGGTGTTAACCATTACCTAAGGAATACATGATCCCTCTGTGCAATGCAGGTGTTTACCTTTACCTAAGAAATGGAGGATCATCTGTTCAATGCAGGTGTTGATCATTACCTAAGGAATAGATGATCCCTCTGTTCCATAAAGGTGTTTACCATTATCTTAGGAATGGATGATCCCTCTGTTCAATGCAGGTGTTTAAGTCACCTAAGGAATGGATGATCCCTCTGTTCAATGCAGGTGCTTACTATTACCTAAGTAAAGAGAAATACCTCTGTTCAATGCAGGTTTTTACCTTTATAAAAAGAATGGATGCTCTGTTTTGCAATGCAGGTGTTTACCTTTACATAAGGAATGGATGATCCCTCTGGGCCAGGCAGTTGATGACCTTTACCTAAGGAATGGATGATCCCTCTGTGCCATGCATGTGTTGACCATTACCTAAGGAATGGATGATCCCTCTGTTCAATGCAGGGGTTTACCGTTATCTACGGTATGGATGATCCCTCTCTACAATCCAGGTGTTTACCATTAACTAAGGAATGGATGATCCCTCTGTGCAATGCAGGTGTTGATCTCTACTTAAGAAATTTATGATCCCTCTGTTAAATACAGGTGCTTACCCTTATCTATGGTATGGATGATCACTTTGTTCAATGCAGGTGCTTACAGTTACCTAAGGAATGGATGATCCCTCTGTGCAATGCAGGTTTTTAGCTTTATCTAAGGAAGGGATGATCCTTCTGTGCATTGCAGGTGTTTATATTTGTCTTAGGAATGGATAATCTCTTTGTGAATTGCAGGTTTTTACTATTACCTAAGGAATGAAAAATACCTCTGTTAAATGCAGGTGTTTACCTTTGCAAAAAGAATTCATGTTCTCTGTGTGCAATGCAGCTGTTTACCTTTACATAAGGAATGGATAATCCCTCTATTCAGTGCATGTGTTTCCCTTTATCTAAGAAATGGATGATCCCTCTTTGCAATGCAGGTGTTGATCTTTACCTAATGAATAGATGAGCCATCTTTTCAATGCAGGCGTTTACTTATATATAAAAAATGGACGACCCCTCTGTTCAATGCAGGTGTTTACAGGTACCTAACGAATGGATAATCCCTCTGTGCAATGCAGGTGTTTATCATTACCTAAGGAATGGATGATCCCTCTGTGCAATGCATGTTTTTACTGTTATCTAAAGAATGGATGATCCTTCTGTTTAATGCAGGCGTTTACAGTTAACAAAGGAAAGGATGATCCGATTTCACAATGCAGATGTTTACTTTTACCTAAGGAACATATGAGCCCTCTGTTCAATGCAGGTGTTTACTGATACCTAAGCAATGGATGATCCCATTGTGCAGTGCAGGTATTTATCATTACCTAAGGAATGGATGATCCCTCTGTGCAATCCAGCTGTTTACAATTAACTGAAGAATGGATGATCCCTGTGTACAATGCAAGTGTTTATCTTTACCTAAGGAATGGATGATCCCTCTGTGTAATGCAGGTGTTTACCATTATCTAAGGAATGGATGATCCCTCTGTTCAATGCAGGTGTTTACACTTACCTAAGGAATGAATGATCCATCTGTGCAATGCAGGTGTTGATCTTTCCCTAAGGAAATTATGAGCCCTCTGTTCAATGCAGGTGGTTTCCGTTATCTAGAGAATGGATTATCCCTCTGTTCAATGCTGAGGTTTACAATTACCTAAGGAATGGATGATCCGACATTGGAATGAAGGTGTTCACATTTTCCTAAGGAATAGATGAGCCCTCTTTTCACTGCAGGTGTTTACTGATGCCTAAGGAATGGATGATCCCTCTGTGCAATGCAGGTGTTGATCTATACCTAAGGATTAGATGATCGCTCTCTTCAACGCAGGAGTTTACCGTTATCTAAGGAATGTATGATCCCTCTGTTCAATGCAGGTGTTTACTGTTATATAAGTAATGGATGATCCCTCTGTGCAATGCAGGTGTTTACTGTTACCTAAAGAAAGAAAGATCCCTCTGTTATGTACGTGTTTACTGTTACAAAAGGAATGGATGTTCTCTGTGTGCAATGTAGTTGTTTACCTTTACATAAGGAATGGTTGATACCTCTGGGCCCGGCAGGTGCTAACCTTTACCTAAGGAATGGATGATCCCTCTGTGCAACGCAGGTGTTCATCTATAACTAAGGAATAAATGAGCCCTCTTTTCAATGCAGGTGTTTACTGCTACATAAGGAATGGATGATATCTCTGTGCA
Source organism: Orientallactaga sibirica (assembly GCA_036365145.1). NCBI lineage: Eukaryota > Metazoa > Chordata > Mammalia > Rodentia > Dipodidae > Orientallactaga > Orientallactaga sibirica. Next base: position 50,240 of record JAEOAD010002770.1, on the reverse strand, counting down.
ACGCAGGTGATTAACTTTACCTAAGGATTGAGATGATAGCACTGTGCAATGCAGGTGTTGATCTTCACCTAAAGAATAGATGATCACTCAGTTCAATGCAGGTGTTTACCTTTACCAAAGGAATTGATGTTCCCTGTGTGCAATGCAGGTGTATAACTTTACCTAAGGAATGGGATGATCCCGGTGTGCAATGCAGGTGTTTATCTTTACATAAGGAATGGATGATGCCTCTGTGCAATGCAGTTGTTTACTATTTTCTAAAGAATGAAAGATCCCTCTGTTCAATTCAGGTGTTAACCGTTACAAAAGTAATGGATGTTCTCTGTGTGCAATGTAGGTGTTTACCTTTACATAAGAAATGGAAGATGCCCCTGGGCCAGGCAGGTGTTGACCATTACCTAAGGAATGGATGATCCCTCTGTGCATTGCAGGTGTTTACTCTTACTTAAGGAATGGAAGTTTCTTATGTTCAATGCTGGTCTTTACCTTTACCTAAGGAATGGATGATCCTTCTGTGCAATGCAGGTGTTGACTTTTACCTAAGCAATTGATTATCCCTTTGTGCAATGCAGGTGTTCATCTTTAATTAAGGAATAAATGAGTCCTCTTTTCAATGCAGGTGTTTACTGATACCTAAGGAATGGTTGATCACTCTGTGCAATGCAGGTGTTGATCTTTACCTAAGGAATAGATGAGCCCTCTGTTCAATGCAGGTGTTTGTCTTTACCTAAGGAATGGATGTTACCTGTGTGCAATGCAGGTGTATAACTTTATCTAAGGAATGGGATGATCCCTCTGTGCAATGCAGGTCTTTACCATTATCTAAGTAAAGGATGATCCCTCTCTTCAGTGCATGTGTTTTCTGTTACCTAAGGAATGGATGATCCCTTTGTGCAATGCAGGTGTTTACCTGTACCTAAGGATTGGGGTGATGGCTCTGTGCAAAGCAGGTGTTCATCTTTAACTATGGAATAGAAGATTCCTCTGTTCCATGAAGGTGTTTACCATTATCTAAGGAATGGATGATCCCTCTGTTCAATGCAGGTGTTTACAGTTACCAAAGGCATGGATGATCCCTCTGTGCAATGCAGGTGTTTACTATTACAGAAAGAATGATAGATCCCTCTGTTCAATGCAGGTGTTTTACCATTACAAAAGTAATGGATGTTCTCTGTGTGCAATGTAGGTGTTTACCTTTACATGAGTAATGGATGATCCCACTGGGCCAGGCAAGTGTTGACATTTGCCTAAGGAATGGATGATCCCTCTGTGCATTACAGGTGTTTACTATTACCTAAGGAATGGAAGATACCTATGTTCAATGCCAGTGTTTACCTTTATGTAAGGAATGGATCATCCTTCTGTGCAATGCCGGTGTTTACCTTTACATAAGCAATGGCTGATCCCTGTGTGCAATGCAGGTGTTTACCACTACCTAAGGAATGGATCATACCTCTGTGCAATGCAGGTGTTTACCTTTACCTAAGTAATGGATGATCCCTCTGGGCAATGCAGGTGTTGATATTTACCTAAGGAATCGGATGATCCCTCTGTGCATTGCAGGTGTTGATCTTTACCTAAGGAATAGATGAGCCCTCTTTTCAATGCAGGTGTTTACTGACATCTAAGGAATGGATGACCCCTCTGTTCAATGCAGGTGTTTACAGTTACCTAAGGAATGAATGATCCCTGTGTGCAATGCAGGTGGTTCTCTTTACCTAAGGAATGGATGATCCCTCTGTGAAATGCAAGTGTTTACCGTTATCTAAGGAATGGATGATCCCCCTGTTCAATGTGGTGTTTACCTTTACATAAGGAATGGATGATACTTCTTTTCAAAGCAGGTGTTTAACTTTACATAAAGAAGGATGAACCCTCTGTTCAACCCAGGTTTCTACCTTTACTTAAGGAATGGATATTCCCTTGTGCAATCAAGGATTTTACCCTTAACTATGGAATGGATGATCCTTCTTTGCATTACAGGTGTTTACCTTTACCTAAGGATTGGATGAACCCTGTGTGAATTGCAAGTGTTAGCTTTTACCTTAGGAATGGATTATCCTTCTTTGCATTGATGGTGTTTAATATTACCAAGTGAATGGAGGATCCCTCTGTTCAAAATAGGTGTTTACTTTTACCAAACGACCTGTGTTCAATGCATGTGTATAACTTTACCTAAGGAATGGGATGATCCCTCTGTGCAATGCAGGTCTTTACGAGTATCTAAGTAATGGATGATCCCTCTGTTCAATGCAAGTGTTTACAGTTACCTAAGGAATGGATGATCCCTCTGTGCAATGCAGGTGTTTACCTTAACCTAACGATTGGGATGATCGACCTGTGCAATGCAAGGGTTCATCTTTAGGTAAGGAATAGATGATCCCTCTGTTCAATGCAGGTGATTACCGTTATCTAAGGAATGGATGATCCCTCTGTTCAATGCAGGTGTTTACATTTACCAAAGGAATGGATGATCTCTCTGTGCAATGATGGTGTTTACCTTTACCTGAGGAATTGATGATCCCTCTGTTCAATGCAGGTGTTGATACTTAACTAAGGAATACATGATCCCTCTGTTCAATGCAGGTGTTTACTGTTAACAAAGGAATTGATGATTCCTCTGTTTAATGCAAGTGTTGACCTTTACCTAAGGAATGGATGATCCTTCTGTGCCATGCAGGTGTTTACAATTACCTAAGGAATGGATCATCCCTTTATTCAATGCAGGTGTTTAAATTTGTCTACGGAAAGGATGATTCATCTGTGCAATCCAGGTGTTTACCATTACCTAAGGAAGGAATGATCCCTCTGTTCAATGCAGGAGTTTACCTTTACTTAAGGAATGGATGATCCTCTGTGAAATGCAGGTGTTGATCTTTACCTAAGAAATAGATGATCTCTCTGCTCAATGCAGTTGTTTACTGTTATCTTAGGTATTGGATGATCCCTCTGTTCAATGCAGGTGTTTACACTTACCTAATGAATGGGTGATCCCTCTGTTCAATGCAGGTGTTTCCAGTTATCTAAGGAACGGATGATCCCTCTGATCACTGCAGGTGTTTACCATTACCTAAGGAATGAATGATCCCTCTGTGCAATGCAGGTGTTTACCTTTACCTAAGGAATGATATGATCCCTCTGTGCAATGCAGGTGTTGACCTTTACCTAAGGAATAGGTGATCCCTCTGTTCAATGCAGGTGCTTACCCTTATCTAAGGAATGGATGATCCCTCTGTTCAATGCAGCTGTTTACACTTACCTAGGAAATGGATGATCGCTCTGTGCAATGCCGGTTTTTAGATTGACCTAATGTATCGATGATACCTCTATGCATTGCAGGTGTTTATATTTTTCTTAGGAATGAATGATCACTCTGTGCATTGCAGGTGTTCACTATTACCTAAGGAATGAAAGATCCCTCTGTTCAATGCTGGTGTTTACCTTTACAAAAAGAATGGATGTTCTCTGTGTGCAATGCAGGTTTTTACCTTTACATAAGGAAAGGATGATCCCTCTGGCCAGGCAAGTGTTGACCTTTACCTAAGGATTGATGATCCCTCTGTGCAATGCATGTGTTTACCATTACCTAAGGAATGGATAATCCCTTTATTCAATGCAGGTGTTTAATGTTATCTAAGGAATGGATGTTCCCTCTGTGCAATCCAGGTGTTTACTATTACCTAAGGAATGGAAGATCCCTCTGTTCAATGCAGGTGTTTACCTTTACTAAAGGAACTGGTGTTTACGGTGTGCAATGCAGGTGTTTACATTTACATAAGGAATGGATGATCCCTCTGTGCATTGCAGGCGTATTTATTTGTCTTAGAAATGGACAATCCCTCTGCGCATTGCAGGTGTTTACTATTACCTAAGGGATGAAAGATCCCTCTATTCAATGCAGGTGTTTATCTTTACAAAAGGAATGGATGTTCTCTGTGTGCAATGAAGGTGTTTACCTTTACATAAGGAAGGGATGATCCCTCTGTGCCAGGCAGGTGTTTACCACAATTTAAGGAATGGATCATCCTTCTGTTCAATGCAGGTGTTTACTATTACCTAAGGAATGGCTGATCCCTCTGTGCAATGCAGGTGTTGACAATTACCTAAGGAATGGATGATCCATCTGTTCAATGCAGGTGTTTACCATTATCTACGGAATGGATGATGCCTCTGTCCAATCCACATGTTTACCATTACCTAAGTAATGGATGATCCCGCTGTGCAATGCAGGTGTTTACCTTTACCTAAGGAATTATACAATCCCTCTGTGCAATGCAGGTGTTGATCTTTGACTAAGGAATAGATGATCCGTCTGTTCAATTCAGGTGCTTACCCTTATCTAAGGAATGGATTACCCCTCTGTTCAATGCAACTATTTACAGTTACCTAAGGAATGGATGATCTCTCTGTGCAATGCCGGTTTTTAAATTGACCAAAGGAATGGAATATCCGTCTGTGCATTGCAGGTGTTCATATTTGTCTTAGGAATGGATGATCACTCTGGGCAATGCAGGTGTTTACCATTACCTAAGGAATGAAAGATCCATGTGTTCAATGCTGGTGTTTACATTTACAGGAGGAATGGTTGTTCTCTGTGTGCAATGCAGATTTTTACCTTTACATAAGGAATGGATGATCCCTCTGGGCCAGGCAGGTGTTGACCATAACCTAAGGAATTGATGATCCGTCTGTTCAATCCAGGTGTTTACCATTACCTAAGGAATGGATGATCCCTCTGTGCAATGCAGGTGTTTACCTTTACCTAAGGAATGGATGATCCCTCTGTGCAATCCAGGTGTTTACCATTACCTAAGGAATGGATGATCCTTCTGTGCAATGCAGGTGTTTACCTTTACCTAAGGAATGATATGATCCCTCTGTGCTATTCAGGTGTTGATCTTCACCTAAGGAAGAGATGATCTGTCTGTTCAATTTAGGTGCTCAACCTTATCTAGGGAATGGATGATCCCTCTGTGCAATGCAGGTGTTGTCCTATACCTAGGGAATGGATGATCCCTCTCTGCAATGCAGGTGTTGACCTTTACCTAAGGAATGGATGACCCCTCTGTTCAATGCAGGTGTTTACAGTTACCTAAGGAATGGATGATCCCTCTGTGCAATGCAGTTTTTCAGATTTCCCTAAGGAATGGATGATGCCTCTGTGCATTGCAAGTCTTTATATTTGTCTTAGGAATAGATGATCCCTCTGTGCAATGCAGGTTTTTAGATTTCCCTAAGGAATGGATGATGCCTCTGTGCAGTGCAGTTGTTTACTATTACCCTACGTTCAATACAGGTGTTTACCTTTACAAAAGGAATGGATGTTTTCCATGTGCAATGTAGGTGTTTACCTTTACATAAGACATTGATGATACTTCTGTGCAATGCAGGTGTTGACCATTACCCAAGGAATGGATGATCCCTCTGCTCAATGCAGGTGTTTACTGTTATCTAAAGAATGGATGATCCCTCTGTGCACTCCAGGTGTTTACCATTACCTAAGGAATGGATGATCCCTCTGTGCAATGCAGATGTTCACCATTTATCTAAGGAATGGATGATCCCTCTGTTCAATGCAGGTGTTTCTCGTTATCTATGGAATGGATGATCTCTCTGATCACTGCAGGTGTTTACCATTACCTAAGGAATGGTTGATCCCTCTGTGCAATGCAGGTGTTTAATGTTACCTAAGAATTGGATGATCCCTCTGTTCAACACAGGTGTTTACCTTTACTTAAGGAATGGATGATCCTCTGTGAAATGCAGGTGTTGATCTTTACCTAAGGAATAGATGATCCCTCTGTTCAATGCAATTGTTTACCGTTATCTTAGGAAATGGATGATCCCTCTGTTCAATGCAGGGGTTTACAGTTACCTAACGAATGGGTGATCCCTCTGTTCAATGCAGGTGTTTCCCATTATCTAAGGAATGGATGATCATTCTGATAACTGCAGGTGTTTACCATTACCTAAGGAATGGATGATCCCTCTGTGCAATGCAGGTGTTTAATGTTACTTAAGCAATGGATGATCCCTCTGTTCAACACAGGTGTTTACCTTTACTTAAGGAATGGAGGATCCTCTGTGAAATGCAGGTGTTGATCTTTACCTAAGGAATAGATGATCCCTCTGTTCAATGCAATTGTTTACTGTTATCTTAGGAAATGATTGATTCCTCTGTTCAATGCAGGGGTTTACAGTTACCTAACGAATGGGTGATCCCTATGTTCAATGCAGGTGTCTAGCTTTACCTAAAGAAGGGTGATACCTCTCTTCAAACAAGGTTTCTACCTTAACTTAAGGAATGGATGATCCTCCGGTGCAATGCAGGTGTAGACACTTATCTAAGGAATAGACGATCCCTATGTGCATTGCAGGTGTTTACATTTACCTTTGGAATTGTTGATCCCTCTGCAGGTGTTTACTATTATCTTAGGAATGGATGTTCCCTGTGTGCAATGCAGGTGTTTTCCTTTACATAAGTTATGGATGATCCCTCTGGGCCAGTCAGTTGTTGACCTTTACCTATGTAATGGATGATCCCTCTGTGCAATGCAGGTGTTGATCTTTACCTAAGTAATGGATGTTGCCTGTGTTCAATGCAGGTGTTCAACTTCACATAAGGAATGGATGATCCCTCTGGGCCAGGCAGGTGTTGACCTTTACCTAATGAATGGGTGATCTCTTGTGCATTGCAGGTGTTGACATTTACTTTAGGAATGGATGATCCCTCTGTGAGTTGCAGGTGTTTACTATTACCTAAGGAATGGAAGATCCCTCTGTTCAATGCAGGTGTTCACCTCTACCAAAGGAACTGATGTTGACTGTGTGCAATGCATGTGTTTGCATTTATAGAAGGTAGGGATGATCCATCTTGGACAGGCAGGTGTTGACCTTTACCTAAGGAATGAATGACACATCTGTTCAATGCAGGTGTTGAGCTTACCTTAGGATTGGATGATCCCTCTGTGCAATGCAGGTGTTCACCTTTACCGAAGGAATATATGATCCCTCTAGGCATGGCCGGTGTTTACATTTACCTAAGGAATGGATGATCCCTCAGTTCAATGCAGGACTTTACCCTTATCGAAGGACTGGATGATCCCTCTGTTCAATGCAGGTTTTTAGCTTTACATAAGGAATGGATGATCCCTCTGTGCATTGCAGGCGTTTATATTTGTCTTAGGAATGGACAATCCCTCTGTACATCGCAGGTGTGTACTATTACCTAAGGGATGAAAGATCCCTCTGTTCAATGCAGGTGTTTATCATTACTTGAGGGATGTAAGATCCCTCTGTGCAATGCAGGTGTTGTCCTATACCTAAGGAATGGATGATCCCTCTGTACAATGCAGGTGTTGACCTTTACATAAGGAATGGATGATACCTCTGTGCAGTGAATATGTTGACCTTTACCTAAGGAATATATGACACTTCCGTTCAAGGCAGGTGTTTACCAACATCTAAGGAATGTTTGATCCCCCTGTTCAATTAAGGTGTTTACATTTACCTAAGGAATGGATGATCCCTCTGTGCAATGCAGGTGTTTACTATTACCTATGGAATGGAAGATCCCTCTGTACAAAGCAGGTGTTTACCTTTACCAAAGTAATGGATATTCCCTGTGTTCAATGCAGGTGTTTAACCTCACAGAAGGAATGGATGATCCCTCTGGCCCAGGCAGGTGTTGACCTTTATCTAAGGAATGGATGATTGCTCTGTGCATTGCAGCTGTTTACATTTACTTTAGGAATGCATGATCCCTCTGTGAGGTGCAGGTTTTTAGATTGACCTACGGAATGGATGATCCATCTGTGCATTACAGGTGTTTATTTTGTTTTAGGAACGGAGTATCCTTCTGTGCATTGCAGGTGTTTACTATTACTTAAGGAATTAAAGATCCCTATGTTCAATGCTGGTGTTTACATTTACAAAAGAAATGGATGTTCTCTGTGTGCAATGCAGGTGTTTACCTTTACAAAAGGAAATGGTGTTTATGGTGTGCAATGCAGGTGTTTACATTTACATAAGGAAGGGATGATCCCTCTTGGACAGGCACGTGTTGACATTTACCTAAGGAATGAATGACACATCTGTTCAATGCAGGTGTTGAACTTACCTAAGGATTGGATGATCACTCTGTGCAGTGCAGGTGTTCACATTTACCTAAGGAATACATGATCCCTCTGTGCAAGGCAGGTTTTTACATTTACCTAAGGAATGAATGAGCCCTCTGTTCAATGCTGGTTTTTAGCTTTACATAAGGAATGGATGATCCCTCTGTGCACTGCTGACATTTATATTTATCTTAGGAATGGATAATCTCTCTGCGCGTTGCAGGTTTTTACTATTACCTAAGGAATGAAAGATCCCTCTGTTCAATGCAGGTGTTTATCTTTACAAAACGAATGGATGTTCTCTGTGTGCAATGCAGGTGTAGACCATTACCTAAGGAATGGATGATCCCTCTGTTCAATGCAGGTGTTTACCGTTATCTAGGGAATGGATAATCCCTCTGTGCAACGCAGGTGTTGACCTTTACCTAAGGAATGGATGATCCCTCTGTTCAATGCAGGTGTTGATCATTACTTAAGGAATGTAATATTACTCTGTGCAATGCAGGTGTATCCCGTTATCTAAGGAATGGATGATCTCTCTGATCATGGCAGGTGTTTACCATTACCTAAGGAATGAATCCCCTGTGCAATGCAGGTGTATACCCTTACCTAAGGAATAGATGATCCCTATGTGCATGGTAGGTGTTTAAATTTACCTTCGGAATTTATGATCCCTCTGTGCATTGTAGGTGTTTACTATTACCTAAGGAATGGATGTTCCCTGTGTGCAATGCAGGTGTTTAGCTTTACATAAGGTATGCATGATCCCTCTGGGCCAGGCAGGTTTTGAATTTTACCTAAGGAATGGATAATCCCTCTGTGCAATGCAGGTGGTTTCCTTTACCTAAGGACTGGATGATCCCTCTGTGCAGTGCAGGTGTTGACCTTTACATAAGGTATGGATGATCCCTCTGGGCAAGGCAGGTATTCAACTTTACCAAAGTAATGGATGATCCCTCTGTGGAATGGAGGATTTGTCCTTTACCTAAGATAAGGAGGATCCCTCTGTGCAATGCAGGTGTTGAACTTTACCTAAGGAATGGATGATCCCTCTGTTCAATGCAGGTGTTGATCATTACTAAAGGAATGTAAGATCACTCTGTGCAATGCAGGTGTTGAACTTTACCTAAGGAATGGATGATCCCTCTGTACAATGCAGGTGTTGATCATTACTTTAGGAATGGATGATCCCTCTGTGCATAGCAGGTGTTTACTATTAACTATGGAATGGAAGATCCGTCTGTTCAATGCAGGTGTTTACCTTTACTAAAGGAACTGGTGTTTACTGTGTGCAATGCCCATGTTCACATTTACATAAGGAAGGGATGATCCCTCTTGGACAGGCAGGTGTTGACCTTTACCTAAGGAATGAATGACACATCTGTTGAATGCAGGTGTTGAACTTACCTAAGGATTGGATGATCCCTCTGTGCAATGCAGGTGTTCACCTTTACCAAAGGCATAGATGATTCCTCTGTGCATGGCAGGTGTTTACATTTACCTAAGGAATGGATGATCCCTCTGTTCAATGCAGGTGTTTACCCTTTTCTAATGACTGGATGATCCCTCTGTTCAATGCAGGTTTTTAGCTTTACCTAAGGAATGGATGATCACTCTGTGCATTGCAGGAGTTTATATTTGTCTTAAGTATGGATAATCTCTCTGCTCATTGCAGGTGTTTACTATTACCTAAGGGATGAAAGATCCCTCTCTTCGATGCAGGTGTTTACCTTTACAAAAGGAATGGATGTTCTCTGTGTGCGATGCCGGTATTTACCTTTACATAAGGAATGAATGATCCCTCTGTGCCAGGCAGGTGCAGAACTTTACCTAAGGAATGGATCGTCCCTCTGTGCAGTTACAGTTTTTAGCTTGACCTAAGGAATGGATGATCCCTCTGTGAATTGAAGGTGTTTATATTTGTCTTAGAAATGCATGATCACTCTGGGCATTACAGGTGTTTACTATTACGTAAGGAATTAAAGATCCTTCTGTTCAATGCTGGTGTTTACATGTACAAAAGGAATAGATGTTCTCTGTGTGCAATGCTGGTTTTTACCTTTACATGAGGAATGCATGATCACTCTGGGCCAGGCAGGTGTTGACCATTACCTAAGGAATGGATGATTCGACTGTTCAATGCAGGTGTTTAACGTTATCTAAGGAATGGATGTTCCCTGAGTGCAATGCAGGTGTTGACCTTTACCTAAGGCATGGACGATCCCTCTGTACAATACAGGTGTTGACTTTTACCTAAGGAATGGATGATCCCTCTGTGCAATGAATATGTTCACCTTTACCTAAGGAATATATGACACCTCTTTTCAATGCAGGTGTTTACCATTATCTAAGGAATGTATGATCCCTCTGTTCAATGAAGGTGTTTACAATTACCTAAGGAATCGATGATCTCTCTGTGAAATTCAGGTGATTACCCTTACCTAGGGAATGGATGATCCCTCTGTGCATTGCAGGTGTTTACTATTACCTATGGAATGGAAGATCCCTCTGTTCAATGCAGGTGTTTACCTTTACCTAAGGAATGGATGATCCGTCTGTTCAATGCAGGTTTTTACCTTTACCAAAGTAATGGATATTCCCTGTGTTCAATGCAGGTGTTCTACTTAGCATAAGGAATGGATGATCCCTCTGCGCCAGGCAGGTGTTGACCTTTACCTAAGGAATGGAAGATCGCTCTGTGCATTTCAGGTGTTTACATTTACTTTAGGAATGGATGATCTCTCTGGGCCAGGCAGGTGTTGATCTTTACATAAGGAATGGATGATTCCTCTGTATCATGCAGGTGTTTACCGTTATCTACGGAATGGATGATCCCTCTGTGAAATCCAGGTGTTTACCATTACCTAAGGAATGGATGATCCCTCTGTGCAATGCAGGTGTTTACCTTTACCTAAGGAATGATATGATCCCTCTGTGCAATGCAGGTGTTGATCTTTGCCAAAGGATCAGATGATTTCTCTGTTCAATGCAGGTGCTTACCCTTATCTAAGGAATGCATCATCCTTCTGTTCAATGCAGCTGTTTACACTTACAGAGGGAATGGATGATCCCTCTGTGCAATGCATGTTTTTAGCTTGACCTAAGGAATGGATGAGCCATTTGTGCATTGCAGGTGATTATATTTGTCTTAGGAATGGATGATCACTATGGGCATTGCAGTTGTTTACTATTACCAAAAAATGAAAGATCCCTCTTTTCAATTCTGGTGTTTACATTTACAAAAGGAATGGACATTCGCTGTGTGCAATGCAGGTTTTTACCTTTACATAAGGAATGCATGATCCCTCTGGGCAAGGCAGGTGTTGTCCATTACCTAAGAAATGGGTGATCCCTCTGTGCAATGCAGGTGTTGACCATTACCTAAGGAATGGATGATCCGTCTGTTCAATGCACGTGTTTAACGTTATCTCAGGAATGGATGATCCCTTAGTGCAATCCAGGTGTTTTCCATTACCTAAGGAATGGAAGATGCCTATGTTCAATGCTTGTGTTTACCTTTACCTAAGGAAAGGATGATTCCTCTGTGTAATGGAGGTGTTTATACTTATCTATTGAATGGAAGATCCCTCTGTGCAATGCAGGTGTTGTCGTTTTCCTAAGGAATGGATGAAATTCTGTGCAATGCAGATGTTGAATTTTACTTAAGGAATCAATGATCCCTCTGTATAATGCAGTTGTTGATCTTCACTTAAGGAATAGAAGATCCCCATCTTCAAAGTAGGTGTTTACGTTATTTAAGGAATGCATGATACCCCTGTTCAATCCAGGTGTTTACCATTACCTAAGCAATGGATGATCCATCTGTGCAATGGAGGTGTTTACCTTTACCTAAAGAATGGATGATCTTCTTTGCAATGCAGATGTTTACCTTTACCTATGGAATGGCATAAACCCTCTGTGCAATACAGGTTTTGATCTTTACCTAAGGAATAGATGATCCGTCTGTGCAATGCAAGTGCTTACCCTTATCTAAGGAATGGATGATCCCTCTGTTCAATGCAGGTGTCTACAGTTACCTAAGGAATGGATGATCCATCTGTGCAATGCAGGTTTTTAGCTTTCCCTAAGGAATGGATGATGCCTATGTGCATTGCAGGTGTTTATATTTGTCTTAGGAATGGATGATCCCTCTGTGCAGTGCAGGTGTTTACTATTACCTCAGGAATGAAAGATCCCTCTGTTCAATGCAGGTGTTTACCTTTACAAAAGGAATGGATGTTCTCTGTATGCAATGTAGGTGTTTACCTTTACCTAAGGAATGGATGATCCCTCTGTGCAATGCAGGTGTTGACCATTACCTAAGGAATGGATGATCCCTTTGTTCAATGCAGGTGTTTACCGTTACCTACGGAATGGATGATACTTTTGTACAATCCAGGTGTTTACAATTACCTAAGGAATGGGTGATCCCTCTGTACAATGCAGGTGTTTACCTTTTCCAAAGGAATTGTATGATCCTTATGTGCAATACAGGTGTTGATCTTTGCCTAAGCAATAGATGATGTTTCTGTTCAATGCAGGTGCCTACCCTTCTCTAAGGAATGATTGATCCCTCTGTTCAATGCAGCTGTTTACTATTACCTAAGTAATAGATCATCCCTCTGTGAAATGCAGGTTTTTAGCTTGACCTAAGGAATAGATGATCCGTCTGTGCATTGCAGGTGTTTATATTTGTCTTAGGAATGTATGATGACTCTGGGCATTGCAGGTGTTTCCTATTACATAAGGAATGAAAGATCCCACTGGTCAATGCTAGTGTTTACCTTTATAAAAAGAATGGATGCTCTTTGTGTGGGCCTGGCATGTGTTGACCTTTACCTAACAATGGATGATCCCTCTGTGCAGTGCAGGTGTTGACCATTACCTAAGGAATGGATGATCCATCTGTTCAATTCAGCTTTTTAACGTTATCTTAGGAATGGATGATCCCTCTGTGTCATGCAGGTGTTTACCTTTACCTAAGGAATGGATGATCCCTCTGTTCAATGCAGGTGTTTCCCATTATCTAAGGAATGGATGATCTCTCTGATCACTGCAGGTGTTTACCTTTACCTAAGGAATGGATTATCCCTCTGTGCAATGCAAATGTTTAATGTTACCTAAGTTAATTCATGATCCCTCTGTTCAACGCAGGTGTATTCCTTTACCTAAAGATGGATGATCCCTCTCTTCAAACCAGGTTTCTACATTTTCTTAATTAATGGATAATCCTCTGGCGCAATGCATGTGTATACCATTACCTACGGAATAGACGATACCTCTGTGCATGGTAGGTGTTTACATTTACATCCAGAATTCATGATACCTCTGTGCTTTGCAGGTGTTTGCTATTACCTAAGGAATGGATGTTCCCTGTGTGCAACCCAGGTGTTTACATTTACATAAGGTATGGATGATCCCTCTTTGCCAGTCAGGTGTTGACCTTTACCTATGGAATGGATGATCAACTGTTCAATGCAGTTATTGATCTTTACCTAAGGGATTGAAGATCCCTCTGTGAAATTCAGTTGTTCACCTCGTACCTAAGGAAGGGATGATCCCTCTGTGCAATGAAGGTGTTGACCTTTACCTAAGGAATAGATGATCCCTCTGTTCAATGCAGGTGTTGATCATTACTTAAGGCATGGAAGATCCCTCTGTGCAATGCAGGTGTTCTCCTATACCTAAAGAATGGATGACCCCTTTGTACAATGCAGGTGTTGACCTTTACCTAAGGAATGGATGAACCCTCTGTGCAATGAATATGTTCACCTTTACCTATGGAATATATGACACCTCTGTTCAATGTAGGTGTTTACCATTATCTAAGGAAAGTATGAACCCTCTGTTCAATGAAGGTGTTTAGAGTTACCTAAGGAATGGATGGTCCCTCTGTGCTTTGCAGGTGTTTGCTATTACACAAGACAGAAGAAAAGGCGTGGGGCGCTCGGGCTGCAGGAGACAAGTAAGACCGAAACTTAGGGACCCGGTGCGGGCACACTGGGTTTGAGTTGGGGGATGGGGGAAAGCCCAGGAATCAAGCCCCTGAACTTGCCGGCTTCATTTCTTAGCCAAAGGAGTCCTGCAGGGAAAATGGGATGATTTGGGGAGGGGGGGGATTCTTAATTCTTTTTCTAAATCTGTGTCCAAAAGTCCCATCTCTTCTTTGACCTTCCCCAGGCCTGAGATCTCCTGGCCAGGTTCTTGGAAGCCAGAAAGCCCGCAAACAAAAAGAGCCAAGTCCCAGGCTGACCTGGAAAGGGAGGGAGCATTGGGGGAGGGGCATGGGGGAGACAAGACAAAGGGGCTTTTTACCCAAAGGCTAGAGGTCTGATTTCAGGAAAGAAGCAATCCAGGGATAATTTCCATCCCTCCTTGGAAGGGGCCCCTACGTCTCAACGTACCCCCCACCCCACACACACTGTTAGTTCCTGTGCTAGACCATTAACTTGTTAATTCATTAAGCAAAGTCTGGATGTTGATGACTGTACTTGCCTGGGTTTTACTGTTGGGGATGTGACGTTAATAGGATGGAGAACTTGGTTTAAAGGATTTTAAACCTAGTATATTAGAATAAACCTAAAAGAATAAATTTTGGGGGGCGGAAATTGAAAATGGTTTGCTACAGGCTTGTGGAAGAATTTTCTGACCCAGGACATTTACTTAGAAAACCGAGTCCATTTTCCCCAGGAAGTCTGTGTCCACCAAGATTAGATTCCAGCACTGCAGTGCAAGGCTAAGAACCCAGGCTTCCTCATCTGTGGACGGTCTTGGTGAGGGCACTCTAGGATGTGGGGGTCACAGGTGTCAGCTCCTGGTTCCTAGACTGGGTTCAATTCCAAATTCCAAGCTGGCTTCTGGAATAATCCTCTCTCCTCCTCGTTACAGAATTAAATGTTTGAATAATCAGCCAGAGAGATCCAAAAGGTGCTCCACAGTCCCTGGCACCATCCTTTGCAGGAAGGTTAATTTGCCAGTCCCATTCCAACCCTTACATTCTGCTTGGATGGAAAATGATAAAAATGTTGGGAAAAAGAGAAAAAGAATGTATATGTTGGCAGGCCTAGAGCGTGGAGAGAGACCTGTAAGGGGTGGTAGAACACAGGATGAGGTTCACATGCTAAAAGAGAAAGGCAGATGTTTGTCCTGTGTCAGTGGAGAAGAATCTAAGGTAGAAAGGGGAGGGCAATTGGAACAGGAACTGAGTTTGAGTGGTTTGGGAGACAAATGGGGACCAGAGAAAGGTCTTATGATTTAGATAAAATGTCAAGTGTTTAGGCAGAAGGTGTGTGCAACAGTGAATGGAAAATAGAAGTAAATAAAATAGAGGGTGTCGATGTAAAAAATGTGGTTAAAGAGGGGAGCAGAAGGAAAATAAATTTAAAAAGTTTGGGGCACCCTGGCAGGAGACAAGTAGATGGAGCAGGTTGGAGAGTTGGGCTGAAAAGAAGGTAAAGATGATGACCTTGGAGTGGCAGATGAGGTGTAGGGACAAAAGGAGGGGTAAATCTTCTGGTTGATTACCTAGGACATCTCTACACAGGTTGCATGTTTCTTTGAAGGGAAAAATTATGTTCTGCCTGGGAGTCAGAGAGGGGCCACTCCGGAGTGGACAGATGGGATTATGATGCTACCGCTGCACACCTTTGGGCCCCCTGTACCAGGTGGTCAATTGCAGCCCCTCCAGTATTGGCCCTTCTCCTCTGCAGATCTTTTCAATTGGAAAACTAACCACCCTCCTTTTCCAGAGGATCCCCAATGCCTCATGGGGTTGATGGAGTCCCTTATGGTCTCTCATCAGCCTACTTGGGATGACTGCCAACAGCTGCTGCAGACGCTCTTCACAACTGAGGAACGGGAGAAAATTTTATTAGACACTAGAAAAAATGTTCCTGGGGCCGGCGGGCAACCTACATATGGGATTCCCTCTGACTCACCCTAATTGGGACTACAATCCAGCTGAAGGTAGGGAGAGCTTAAGAATCTATCGCCAGGCTCTGGTGGCGGGTCTCCAAGGGGCCTCCAGACGGCCCACCAATTTGGCCAAGGTAAGAGAGATGATACAGGGACCAACCGTGCCTCCCTCAGTTTTTCTTAAAAGACTTATGGAGGCCTTCAGGCGGTTCACTCCTTTTGATCCTACTTCAGAAGCCCAGAAGGCCTCAATGGCCCTGGCTTTCATAGGGCAGTCAGCTCTGGAAATCAGAAAAAAAACTTCAGAGAATGCAAGGATTACAGGAAGCTGACTTACATGATTTGGTAAAAGAGACAGAGAAGGTGTATTATAAAAGGGAGACAGAAGAAGAAAAGGAACAAAGAAAGGAAAAAGAGAGAGGAAAGAGAGGAAAAACGTGATAAAAGGCAGGAAAAGAAGTTAACTAAAATCTTGGCTGCAGTAGTTGAAGGGAAAAACAGTAGAGAAAGAGATTTTAAGAAACCCAGGACAGGCCCTAGGAAGATAGGGAACCTGGGCAACAGGACCCTACTCGACAAGGATCAATGTGCTTATTGTAAAAAGAAAAGGGACATTAAGCAAGGGACTGCCCCAAGAAGCACGGGGAATTTTGACTCAATCCCTGGGGCCATAAAAAAGACCTGTTGCTTACCTGTCCAAGAAGCTTGACCCTGTAGCCAGTGGATGGCCTATCTGTCTGAAGGCTATTGCAGCTGTGGCTGTACTGGTCAAGGGAGCTGACAAATTGACTTTGGGACAAAACATAACTATAATAGCCCCCCATGCACTGGAGAATATTATCCTGCAGCCTCCAGACCGATGTATGACTAATGCCCGCATGACCCACTATCAAAGCCTGCTTCTCAAAGAGAGAGTCATGTTTGCTCCACCAGCCACCCTCAACCCCGCCACTCTTCTACCTGAAGAGTCTGATGAACCAGTGACTCATGATTGTCACCGACTATTGGTTGAGGAGACCGGGGGCCATAAGGACCTTACAGACAGCCCGCTGACCGGAGAAGCGCTGACCTGGTTCACTGATTGGAGCAGCTACATGGTAGAAGGTAAAAGAATAGCTGGGGCAACGATATTGGACGGGACTCACACGGTCTGGGCCAATAGTCTACCAGAAGGGACCTCAGCACAAAAGGCTGAACTCATGGCTCTCATATACTTTTGCGACTGCACATGTACATGGAGCCATCTATAGACAGAGGGGGCTACTTACTTCAGCAGGAAAAAAAGTGAAAAATAAAGAGGAAATTCTAAGCTTACTGGAGGCTTTACATTTGCCAAAGAGACTAGCCATTATACATTGCCTTGGGCATCAGAAAGCTAAAGACTTTATCTCGAAAGAAAACCAGATGGCTGACCAGGTAGCCAAGCAGGCAGCCAAGGGTGTCAACCTTCTACCGGTAATGACAAAGCCCAAGGCCTCAGAACCTGGATGGCAGTACATTCTAGAGGACTGAAAAAAATAAAAAAGATAGACCAGTTCTCCAGGACCCCAGAAGGGACCTGCTACACCTCAGATGGAAAGAAAATCCTACCCCACAAAGAAGGATCAAAGTATGTCCGACAGATACATCGTCTAACCCACCTGGGAGCTAAACATCTGCAGAGACTGGTTAGAACATCCCCTTACCATGTTCTCAAACTGCCGGGGGTAACTGACTCAATGGTCAAACATTGTGTACCCTGCCAGCTGGTTAATGCACATCCTTCAAGAATGCCTCCTGGAAAGAGACTAAAGAGAAGCCACCCAGGCGCTCACTGGGAAATAGACTTCACTGAGGTAAAAACAGCCAATATGGTAATAAATACTTATTAGTTTTTATAGACACCTTTTCAGGATGGGTAGAGGCTTATCCTACCAAGAAAGAGACCTCAACTATGGTGGCTAAGAAAATACTGGAAGAAATCTCCCCAAGATTTAGAATACCAAAGGTAATAGGGTCTAACAATGGTCCAGCTTTCGTTGCCCAGGTAAGTCAGGGACTAACCAAGACATTGGGGATTGATTGGAAATTACATTGTGCATACAGACCCCAAAGCTCAGGACACATAGAAAGAATGAATAGAACCATTAAAGAGACCCTCACCAAATTGACCACAGAAACTGGCGTCAATGATTGAATAGCTCTCCTACCCTTTGTGCTTTTCCGGGTTAGGAACACCCCTGGACAGTTTGGGCTAACCCCCTATGAATTGCTCTACGGGGGGCCCCCTCCACTGGTAGAAATTGCCTCTGTACATAGTGCTGATGTGCTGCTTTCCCAGCCTTTGTTCTCTAGGCCCAAGGCACTTGAGTGGGTGAGACAACAAGCGTGGAAGCAGATACGGGAGGCCTATTCCGAAGCAGGAGACTTACAAGTCCCACATCGCTTCCAAGTTGGAGATTCAGTCTACGTCAGGCTCCACCGTGCGGAAAACCTTGAGACCAGATGGAAGGGCCCTTACATTGTGCTGCTGACTACGCAGACCTCCTTAAAGGTTGAAGGGATCCCCACATAGATAAAAATCTATCAGCAACTTAGAAAAATCTCTGACTTCTTTATCTGAGGTGGTCCTACAGAATCGGAGGGGATTAAATCTACTGTTTCTGAAGGAAGGTGGGTTATGTGCAGCCTTAAGGAAAAAATGCTATTTTTATGTAGATCACTCGGGAGCTATTAGAGACTCCATGAACAAGCTCAGAGAAAAGCTAAAGAAACATCGAAGGGAAAGGGAGACTAACCAGGGATGATTTAAAGAATGGTTCAGCAGGTCCCCTTAGATGACCACTCTACTTTCTGCTCTGATGAGACCCTTAGTGATTTTACTCCTGTTGCTTACAGTTGGGCCCTACATAATCAACAGATTTATTGCTTTTGTTAGAAGACGGTTGAGTGCTGTCCACCTTATGGTGCTCAGACAACAGTATAGGGGTCTTCCGGACAGGGAGGGAACTAACTTCGAGTCCTCCCAGTTCTAGGATTAGAACTATTAACAAGAGAAAAAGTGGGGAATTAAAGGATGGAAAAAGTCATAAATGCTTCAAATTCCAGAATAGGCTCTCTGCCAGCAAATAGGTAGAAGATCACCCTTCTTGCTGGTTCAGAGCCTGCTTCCTGCATGAACCTAAATAAAAAGAACAGGCTTTTGAGTATGTGGAGTATGTGACTCTGGCCTAATGAGATAAAAAAAATGAGCTAACTAACTGCTTATCTGGCTTCTGTGAACTGCTTGCACCATAAAAGGAAAGATTGTAATGTAAAAGTATATAGATAGAGGTGTAGGACGATAGAGAATGTAAGCAAAAAAAAAAGCAAGAACTAAAGTAACGCCATGACAGGCTCAAGGAATATTCACAGGCCTGAGTTTCTATTTCCAGGCTGAACTGACACAGCATTTTTGCAGTTACTGGAAAAACCCCAAACTACCCAGTACCCAAAATAATCCTTGAAATGAGCCAGTCAGAAGAAACTAAGCAAATGTTATACATACTTGTGATCCTCAAGTTATAGATAAGTTGGCTCAAAATGCCATATTAACCACATAACCAATGAGGATACTACATGTACATTATTTTTAATTGTTAACCAATCATGTTATAAATTCTCCTCTCCTTTGTTTGAATCAAATAAAAACTGCCCTGATTCTACCCTCGGGGTCTCCAGTCCTCTACCCCTGTGTGGCGTATGACTGGGGGCCCCAGGGCGCTGGAATAAAAATCCTCTTTCTATTTGCATGAAGACCGTTTCTTGGAGTGATTTGAGATGTCGCCTTTCCCGAGACAGAGCCCGGGGAGTCCTCACTTCCTGGGTCTTACAATATATGACACCTCTGTTCAATGCAGGTGTTTACCATTATCTAAGGAAAGTATGACCCCTCTGTTCAATGAAGGTGTTTAGAGTTACCTAAGGAATGGATGATCCCTCTGTGCAATGCAGGTTTTTACCCTTACCTAAGGAATGGATGATCCCTCTGTGCCTTGCAGGTGTTTACTATTACCTATGGAATGGATGATCCCTCTGTTAAATGCAGGTATTTACCTTGACCTAAGGAATGGATGATCAGTCTGTTCAATGCAGGTGATTACCTTTACCAAAGTAATAGATGTTCCCCGTGTTCAATGGAGGTGTTTAACTTCACATAAGGAATGGGTGATCCCTCGGGCCAGGAAGGTGTTGACCTTTACCTAAGGAATGGATGATCGGTCTGTGCATTGCAGGTGTTTCCATTTACTTTAGGAATGGACGATCCCTCTGTGAGTTGCAGGTGTTTACTATTAACTAAGGAATGGAAGATCCCTCTGTTCAATGCAGGTGTTTACCGTTAAAAAAGGAACTGGTGTTTACTGTGTGCAATGCAGGTGTTTACATTTACATAAGGAAGGGATGATCCCTCTTGGATAGGCACATGTTTACCTTTACCTAAGGAATGAATGAAAAATTTGTTCAATGCAGGTGTTGAACTTACCTAAGGATTGGATGATCACTCTGTGAAATACAGGTGTTCAACTTTACCTAAGGAATACATGATCCCTCTGTGCAAGGCAGTTGTTTACATTTACCTAGGAATGGTTCATCCCTCTGTTCAATGCAGGGGCTTGCCCTTATCTAAGGAATGGATGATACCTCTGTTCATTGCAGGTTTTTAGCTTTACCTAAATAATGGATGATCCCTCTGTGCATTGCAGACGTTTATATTAGTCTTAGGAATGGATAATCTCTCTGCGCATTGCAGGTGTTTACTATTACCTAAGGAGTGAAAGATCCATCTGTTCAAAAGGAATGGATGTTCTCTGTGTGCAATGTAGGTGTTTACCTTTACATAAGGAATGGATGATCCCTCTGCGTCAGGCAGGTGTTGACCTTTACCTAAGGAATGAATGATCCCTCTGTTTAATGCAGGTGTTTACCGTTATCTACTGAATGGATAATCCCTTTGTGCAATCCAGGTGTTTACCATTACCTAAGGAATTATATTATCCCTCTGTGCAATGCAAGTGTTGATCTTTGCCTAAGTAATAGCTGATGTCTCTGTTCCATGCAGGTGCTTACCCTTATCTAAGGAATGGATGATCCCTCTCTTCAATGCAGCTGTTTACAGTTACCTAAGGAATGGATGATCCCTCTGTGAAATGCAGGTTTTTAGATTAACCTAAGGAATTGATTATCCATCTGTGCAATGCAGGTGTTTACCGTTATCTAAGGAATGGATGATCCCTGTGAGCCAGGCAGGTGTTGACCTTTACCTAAGGTATGGATGATCTCTCTGTGCAATGCAGGTGTTGACCATTACCTAAGGAATGGATGATCCGTCTGTTCAATGCTGTTGTTTAACATTATCTAAGGAATGGATGATCGCTCTGTGCAATCCAGGTGTTTACATTTACCTAAGGAATGGATGATCCTCTGTGCAATGCATGTGTTGATCTTTACCTAAGGAATAGATGACCCCTCTGTTCCATAAAGGTGTTTACCGTTATCTTAGGAATGGATGATCCCTCTGTTCAATGCAGGTGTTTACAGTCACCTAAGGAATGGATGATCCCTCTCTTCAAAACAGGTGTTTCCCATTATCTAAGGAATGTATGATCTCTCTGATCACTGCAACTGTTTACCATTACCTAAGGAATGATCCCCCGGTGCAATGCAGGTGTATACCATTACCTAAGGAATAGATGATCCCTCTGTGCATGGTAGGTGTTTACATTTATCTTCAGAAGTTATGATCCCTCTGTGCAATGCAGGTGTTTACTATTACCTAAAGAATGAATGTTCCCTGTGTGCAATGCAGGTGTTTACCTTTACATAAGGTATGGATGATCCCTCTGGTTCAGGCTGGTTTTGAACTTTACCTAAGGAATGGATATTCCCTCTGTGAAATGTAGGTTTTGACCTTTACCGAAGGAATGGATGATCCCTCTGTTCAATACAGGTGTTGATCATTAATTACGGAATGGAAGATCCCTCTTTGCAATATATGTGTTGACCTTTACATGGGAATGGATGATCCCTCTATTCAATGAATATGTTCACCTTTATAAGGAATATATGACACCTCTGTTCAATGAGGTGTTTATCATTATCTAAGGAATGGATGATCACTCTGTTCAATGCAGGTGTTCACAGTTACCAAAGGTGTAGCACACAGCTTCAGGTTCGCTGAGATGAACTTCCAGACCAGGCACAGTTATGGAGGAAGGGATATTATTTATTGAAGCTTACAGATCCAGGGGAAGTTCCATAATGGCAGGAGAAGTGGCCTGCTCTCCACAGGGCCAAGCAGAGAGAGAGAGAAACCAACCAGCCACCACAGCACACAGAGCAAAACTACAGCCAAAAGATCACACAGCACACTTCAGGAACTCCTGCTAGGCACATTTGCATATCTTTACAATGGAATCTCAAACCATCACCACACCTTAAGACCGGGCCCCCAGTGACCTTGCCTCTAGCAAGGTGATTGCAGATGCAAACTATAAAATAATAAAACACTGAATATATTGGGGGACATATATTAAAACTACCACAAAAGGAATGGATGATCCCTCTGTGCAATGCAGGTGTTTACCTTTACCTGAGGAATGGATGATCCGTTTGTGCAATGCAGGTGTTTACCTTTACCTGAGGATTGGGATGATCGCTCTGTGCAATGCAGGTTTTCATATTTATCTAAGGAATAGATGATCCCTCTGTTCAATGCAGGTGTTTAACATAATCTGAGGAATGGAGATTCCCTTTGTTCAATGCAGTTATTTACAGTTACCAAAGGAATGGATGATCCCTCTGTGCAATGCAGGTGTTGACCTATAATTAAGGAATGGATGACCTGTCTGTTCAATGCAGGTGTTGATCATTACTTAAGGAATAGACAATCCCTCTTTGCAATGCAGTTGTTGACCTTTACCTAAGGAATGGATGAACCCTCTGTGCAATGAATATGTTCACCTTTACCTAAGGAATTTATGACACCTCTGTTCAATTCTGGTGTTTAATATTATCTAAGGAATGTATGATCCCTCTGTTCAATGCACGTGCTTACCTTTACCGAAGGAATGGATGATCCCTCTGTGAATTGCAGGCGTTTATATTTGTTTGAGGAATGGATAATCCATCTGTGCATTGCAGGTGTTTACCATAATCTAAGGAATGTATGATCCCTCTGTTCAATGAAGGTGTTTACAGTTACCTAGGGAATGAATGATCCCTCTATGCAATGAAGGTGTTTATTCTTAACTAAGGAATGGATGATCCCTCTGTGCATTGCAGGTGTGTACTATTACCTATGGAATGGAAGATCGCTGTGTTCAATGCAGGTGTTTACTTTTACCTAAGGAATGGATGATCCCTCTGTGCGATGCAGGTGTTTACCTTTATATAAGGAATGGGTGATCCCTCTGGGCCAGGCAGGTGTTGACCTTTACCTAATGAATGGATGATCCCTCTGTGAAATGCAGGTGTTGATCATTACCTAAGGAATTGGTGATATCTGTTCAATGCAGGTGCTTACCTTTATCTAAGGAATGGATGATCCCTTCATGCAACCAGGTGTTTACCATTACATAAGGAATGGATGATCCCTCTGTGCAATGCAGTTGTTTAAGTTTACCTAAAGAATTATATGATCCCTCTGTGCAATGCAGGTGTTGATCTTTTCCTAAGGAATAGATGATGTCTCTGTTCAATGAAGGTGCTTACCCTTATCTAAGGAATCGATGATCCCTCTGCTCAATGCAGCTGTTTAGTTACCTAAGGAATGGACGATCACTCTGTGCAATGCAGGTTTTCAGCTTGACCTAAGGAATGGATGATCCCTCTGTTCAATGTATGTGTTTACCATTACATAAGGAATGGATGATCGCTCTGTGCAATGCAAGTGTTGATCTTTGCCTAAGGAATAGATGAGCCCTCTGTTCCATACAGGTGTTTACCATTACCTAAAGAATGGATGATCCCTCTGCTCAATACTGGTGCTTACAGTTACTTAAGGAATGGATGATACCTCTGTTCATGCAGGTGTTTCCCGTCATCTAAGGAATGGATGACTGCTCTGATCACTGCAAGTGTTTACCATTACCTAAGGAATGGATGATCCCTGTGTTCAATGCATGTGTTTAATGTTACCTAAGGAATGGATGATCCCTCTGTTCAACGCAGGTGTCTACCTTTACCTAAAGAAGGATGATCCATCTCTTCAAACCAGATTTTTACTTTAACTTGGGGAATGGATACTCCCCCGGTGCAATGCATGTGTATACCATTACCTAAGGAACAGACGATCCCTCTGTGCATGGTAGGTGTTTACATTTACCTTCGGAATTGATGATCCCTATGTGCATTGCAGGTGTTTACTATTACCTAAGGAATGGATGTTCCCTGTGTGCAATGCAGGTGTTTACCTATACATAAGGTGTGGACGATCCAACTGGTTCAGGCAGGTGTTGCCATTTACCTAAGGAATGGATGATCCCTCTGTGAAATGCAGGTGTTGACCTCTACCTAAGGAATGGAGGACCCCTCTGTTCAATGCAGGTGTTGATCATTACTTAAGGAATAGAAGATCCCTCGTTGCAATGCAGGTGTTGAATTTTACCTAAGGAATGGATGATCCCTCTGTTCAATGAAGGTGTTTACAGTTACCTAAGGAATGGATGATCCCTCTGTGCAATGCAGGTTTTTACCATTACCTAAAGAATGGATGATCCCTCTGTGCATTGCAGGTGTTTACTATTACCTATGGAATGGAAGATCCCTCTTATCAATGCAGGTGCTTACCTTTACCTATGGAATGGATGATCCCTCAGTGCATTGCAGGTGTTTATATTTGTTTGAGGAATGGATAATCCCTCTGTGCATTGCAGGTGTTTACTATTACCTAAGGAATGAAAGATCCCTCTGTTAAAGGCAGGTGTTTACCTTTACAAAAGGAATGGTTGTTCTCTGTGTGCGATGCAGGTGTTCACCTTTACATAAGGAATGGATGATCCCTCTGGGCCAGGCAGGTGTTGACCTTTACCTAAGGAATGGATGATCCATCTGTGCATTGCAGGTTTTTACTATAACCTATGGAATGGAAGATCCCTCTGTTCAATGCAGGTGCTTACCCTTACCTAGGAATGGATGATCCTTCTGCTCAATGCAGCTGTTTAGTTACCTAAGGAATGGATGATGGCTCTGTGCAATGCAAGTGTTGATATTTACCTAAGGAATAGATGATCCCTCTGTTCCATTCAGGTGTTTGCCGTTATCTTAGTAATGGATAATCCTTCTGCTCAATACTGGTGTTTACAGTTACCTAAGGAATGGATGATCCCTCTGTTCATGCAGGTGTTTCCCATCATCTAAGGAATGGATGATCCCTCTGTGCTATGCAGGTGTTTAATTTTACCTAAGGAATGGATGATCCCTCTGGTCAACGCAGGTGTCTACCATTACCTAAAGAGGGATGATCCATCTCTTCAAACCAGGTTTTTACCTTTACTTGGGGAATGGATAATCCCCCTGTGCAATGCAGGTGTATACCCTTACCTAAGGAACAGACGGTCCCTCTGTGCATGGTAGGTGTTTACATTTACCTTCGGAATTGATGATCCCTCTGTGTATTGCAGGTGTTTACTATTACCTAAGAATGGATGTTCCCTGTGTGCAATGAAGATGTTTACCTATACATAAGGTGTGGGTGATACCTCTGGGTGAGGCAGGTGTTGACCTTTACCTATGGAATGGATGATCCCTCTGTGCAATATAGGTGTTGTCCTATACCTAGGGAATGGATGATCCCTCTGTGCAATGCAGGTGTTGACCTTTAACAAGGAATGGATAATCTCTCTGTTCAATGAAGGTTTTGATCATTACTTAAGGAATAGAACATCCCTCTTTGCAATGCAGGTGTTTACCATTACATAAGGAATGGATCATCCCTCTGTGCATTGCAGGTGTTTACTATTACCTATGGAATGGAAGATCCTTCTGTTCAATGCAGGTGTTTACCTTTACCTAAGAAATGTATGATCCCTCAGTGCATTGCAGGTGTTTATATTTGTTTGAGCAATGGATAATCCCTCTGTGCATTGCAGGTGTTTACTATTACATAAGGAATGAAAGATCCCTCTGTTCAAGGCAGGTGTTTGCCTTTACAAAAGGAAGGGATGTTCTCTGTGTGCGATGCAGGTGTTCACCTTTACATAAGGAATGGATGATCCTTCTGGGCCAGGCAGGTGTTGACCATCACGTAAGGAATGGATGATCCCTCTGTGCAATGCAACTGTTGTCTTATAGATAAGGAATGGATGATCCCTCTGTGCAAAGCAGTTGTTGACCTTCACCTAAGGAATGGATGATCCCTCTGTTCAATGCAGATTTTGATCCTTACTTAAGGAACGGAAGATCCCTCTTTGCAATGCAGGAGTTGACCTTTACCTAAGGAATGGATGATCCCTCTGTGTATTGCAGGTGTTTACTATTACCTATGGAATGGAAGATCCCTGTGTTCAATGCAGGTGTTTACCTTTACCTAAGGAATGAATGATCCGTCAGTGCATTTCAGGTGGTTATATTTGAGGAATGGATAATCCCTCTGTGCATTGCAGGTGTTTACTATTACCTAAGGAATGAAAGAGCCCTGTGTTCATTGCAGGTATTTACCTTTACAAAAGGAATGGATGTTCTCTCTGTGCGATGCAGGTGTTTACCTTTACATTAGGAATGGATGATCCCTCTGTGGAATGCAGGTGTTGTCCTATAGATGAGGAATGAATGATCCCTCGGTGCAATGCAGTTTTTGACCTTTACCTAAGGAATGGATGATCCCTCTGTTCAATGCAGGTGTTTACCATTACATAAGAAATGGATGATCCCTCTGTGCAATGCAAGTGTTGATCTTTACCTAAGGAATAGATGAGCCCTCTGTTCAATGCAGGTGTTTACCGTTATCTAAAGAATGGATGATCCCTCTATTCCATGCCAAGGTTTACACTTACCTAAGGAATGGATGATCCGCCTTAGCAATGCAGGTGTTTACCTTTACCTAAGGAATGGGTGATCCTCTGTGCAA
The DNA here is from genome assembly GCA_036365145.1 of Orientallactaga sibirica. Classification (NCBI taxonomy): domain Eukaryota; kingdom Metazoa; phylum Chordata; class Mammalia; order Rodentia; family Dipodidae; genus Orientallactaga; species Orientallactaga sibirica. Next base: position 23,126 of record JAEOAD010002770.1, on the reverse strand, counting down.
TGCAGGTGTTTAATGTTACCTAAGGAATAGATGGTCCCTTTGTTCAACGCAGGTGTCTACCTTTACCTAAAGAAGAATGATCCATCTCTTTAAACCAGGTTTCTACCTTTACTAAAGGAATGGATGATCTTCCAGTGCAATGCAGGTGTATACCCTTACTTAAGGAATAGACTTTCCCTCTGTGCACGGTAGGTGTTTACATTTACCTTCGGAATTGATGATCCCTCTGTGCAATGCAGGTGTTTACTATTATCTAAGGAATCGATGTTCCCTGTGTACAATGCAGGTGTTTACCTATACACAAGGTATGGATGATCCCTCTGTGCCGGGCAGGTGTTGACCTTTACCTAAGGAATGGATGATCCCTCTGTGCAATGCAGGTGTTGTCCTATACCTAGGGAATGAATGATCCCTCTGTGCAATGCAGTTGTTGACCTATAATTATGGAATGGATGACCTGTCTGTTCAATGCAGGTGTTGATCATTACTTAAGGAATAGACAATCCCTCTTTGCAATGCAGGTGTTGACCTTCACCTAAGGAATGGATGAACCCTCTGTGCAATGAATATGTTCACCTTTACCTAAGGAATTTATGACACCTCTGTTCAATGCTGGTGTTTACCATTATCTAAGGAATGTATGATCCCTCTGTTCAATGCAGGTGTTTACCTTTACCGAAGGAATGGATGATCCCTCTGTGAATTGCAGGCGTTTATATTTGTTTGAGGAATGGATAATCCATCTGTGCATTGCAGGTGTTTACTATTACTTAAGGAATGAAAGATCCCTCTGTTCAATGCTGGTGTTTACCTTTACAAAAGGAATGGATGTTCTCTGTGTGCAATGCAGGTGTTTACCTTTACCTAAGGAATGGATGATCCATCTGTGCAATGCAGTTGTTGACCATTGCATGAGGAATGGATGATCCCTCTGGGTCAGGCAGGTGTTGACCTTTACCTAAGGAATGGATGATCCCTCTGTGAAATGCAGGTGTTGACCATTACCTAAGGAATGGGTGATATCTGTTCAATGCAGGTGCTTACCTTTATCTAAGGAATGGATGATCCCTTCGTGCAACCAGGTGTTTACCATTACCTAAGGAATGGATGATCCCTCTGTGCAATGCAGGTTTTTACCTGTATCTAAGGAATGGATGATGCCTCTGTGCAATGCAGCTGTTTAGTTACCTAAGGAATGGACGATCCTTCTGTGCAATGAAGGTTTTCAGCTTGACCTAAAGAATGGATGATCCCTCTGTTGAATGCATGTGTTTACCATTACATAAGGAATGGATGATCACTGTGTGCCATGCAATTGTTGATCTTTACCTAAGGAATATATGAGCCCTCTGTTCCACGCAGGTGTTTACCGTTACCTAAAGAATGGAAGATCCCTCTGCTCAATACTGGTGTTTACAGTTACCTAAGGAATGGATGATCCGTCTGTTCATGCAGGTGTTTCCCGTCATCTATGGAATGGATGATCTCTCTGATCACTGAAGGTGTTTACCATTACCTAAGGAATGGATGATCCATCTGTTCAATGCAGGTGTTTACCTTTACCTAAGAAGGATGATCCATCTCTGTGCAATGCAGGTGTTTACCTTTACCTACGGAATGGATAATCTCTCTGTGCAATGCAGGTTTTGACCTTTACCTAACGAATGGATGATCCCTCTGTTCAATGCTGGTGTTTACATTTACCTAACGAATGGATGATTCCTCTGTGCAATGAAGGTGTTTACTTTACCTAAGAATGGATGACCCCTTTGCATTGCAGGTGTTTATATTTGTTTTAGGAATGGATGCCCTCTGTGCAGCATGTTTACCTATACCTAAGGAATGGATGATCCCTCTGTTCAAGGCAGGTGTTGACCTTATCTTATGAATGGATGATCCCTCTGTGCAATGCAGGTGTTTTCCTATACCTAAGAAATGGATGATCCCTCTGTGCAATGCAGGTGTTGACCTTTACCTAAGGAATGGATGATCCCTCTGTTCAATGCAGGTGTTTACCCTTACCAAAGGAATGTATCTTCCCTGTGTGCAATGCAGGTGTTACCTTCACATAAGGAATGGATGATACTTCTGTGCAGGCATCTGTTGTCCTTTACCTAAGGAATGGATGAACTCTCTGAATGCAGGTTTTTACTTTACCTGCGGAATGGATGATCTGTACCTTTCCCTATGGAATGGATGATCCATCTGTTCATTGCAGGAGTTAACGTTTACGTAAGTAATGGGATGATCCTCTGTGCATTTCAGATGTTTATTAATAAGGAATGGAAGATGCCTCTGTTCAATGCTGGTGTGTTTAACTTTACCTAAGGAATGTATGATTCCTCTGTTCAATGGAGGTGTTTATCTTTACCTAATTAATGGAAGATCCTCTGAGCAATGCAGGTGTTGTCCTTTACTGGGAATGGATGACCTTAAGCGCAATGCAGATGTTGAACTTTACTTAAGGAATGGATCCGATGTCCAATGCAGGTGTTGATCATTACCAAAGGAAAAGATGATCCCTCTGTTCAAAGCAGGTGTTTAACGTTATCTAAGGAATGGATGATCCCTCTGTTCAAAGCAGGTGTTTCCCATTATAAAGAATGGATGATCCATCTGTGCAATGCAGGTGTTTACCTTTACCTAAGGAATGGATGATCCTTCTGTGCAATGCAGGTGTTTAACTTTACCTACGGAATGACATGATCCTCTGTTCAATGCAGGCGTTTTTGATCTTTACCTAACGAATGGATGATCCCTCTGTTCAATGCTGGTGTTTACGGTTACCTAAGGAATGGATGATCCTCCCCTACAATGAAGGTTTTTAGCTTTACCTAAGAATGGATGACCCCTGTTGCATTGCAGGTGTTTATATTTGTTTTAGAAATGGATGATTCCTCTGTGCATTGCAGGTGTTCACTATTACCTAAGGAATGAGAGATACCTCTGTTCAATGCAGTTGTTGACCGTTATCTTATGAATGGATGATGCATCTGTGCAATCCAGGTGTTTACCATTACCTAAGAAATGGATGATCCCTCTGTGCAATGCAGGTGTTGATCTTTACCTAGGGAATAGATATCCTTCTGTTCAATGCAGGTGTTGATCCTTATCTTAGGAATGGATGATCCCTCTCTTCAATGTAGGTGTTTACAGTTACCTAAGAAATGGATGATCCCTCTGTTCAATGCAGGTGTTTACCGTTATCTAAGGAATGGATGATGACTTTGATTACTGCAGGTGTTTCACATTACCTAAAGAATGGATGATTCCTCTGTGCAATGCAGGTGTTTTCTGTTCCCTAAGGAATGGAGGATCCCTCGGTTTATTGTAGGTTTTTACATTTACCTTAGGAATGGATGACCCCTCTGTGCATTGCAAGTGTTTACTATTACCTAATGAATGGATGTTCCTTGTGTGCAATGCAGGTGTTTACCTTTACATAAGGTATGGATGATCCCTCTGGGCCAGTTAGGTGTTGACCTTTACCTAAGGAATGGATGATTCCACTGTGCAATGCAGGTGTTGAATTTAACCTAAGGAATGGATGATCCTCTGTGCCTTGCAGGTGTTTATATTTACCTTAGGAATGGATGATCCTCTGTGCAATGCAGGTGTTTATATTTACCTTAGGAATGGATGATCCCTCTTTTCAATGCAGGTGTTTACTATTACTTAAGGAATGGAAGATCCCTCTTTTCAATGCAGGTATTTACCTTTACCAAACGAATGGATGATCCCTGTGTGCAATGCAGGTGTTACCTTTACCTAAGGAATGGATGATACTTCTTCGCAAGGCAGGTTTTATCTTTACCTAAGGAATGGATTAACTCTCTGTGCAATGCAGGTTTTTACTATTTACCTGATGAATGGATGATCTGTCTTTTGCACTCAGGTGTTTACTCTTCCCGATGGAAGAGATGATCCATCTGTTCATTGCAGGAGTTAACGTTTATATAAGTAATGGGATGATCCCTCTGTGCATTTCAGATGTTTATTATTATATAAGGAATGGAAGATTCCTCTGTTCAATGCTGGTGTTTATCTTTACCTAATTAATGGAAGATTCCTCTGTTCAATGGAGGTGTTTATCTTTACCTATTAATGGATGATCCCTCTGAGCAATGCAGGTGTTGTCTTTACCAAAGGAATGGATGACCCTAAGAAATGCAGGTGTTGAACTTTACCAAAGGAATGGATTATTCCGTCTTTTCAATGCAGGTGTTGACATTACTAAAGGAATGTATTATCCGCTCTGTTCAAAGCAGGTGTTTAACGTTATCTAAGGAATGGATGATCCCTCTATTCAAAGCAGGTGTTTACCATTACCTAAGGAATGGATGATCCATCTTTGCAATGCAGGTGTTTACCTTTACCTAAGGAATGGATGATCCTTCTGTGCAATGCAGGTGTTTACCTTTACCTAAGGAATGACATGATCCTCTGTTCAATGCTGGTTTTGATCTTTACCTAAGGAATGGATGATCCCTCTGTTCAATGCTGGTGTTTACATTTACCTAAGAATGGATGATCCCTCTGTTGCAATGCAGGTTTTTATATTTACCTAAAGAATGGATGATCCCTCCTTGCATTGCAGGTGTTTATATTTACCTTAGGAATGGATGATCCCTCTGTTCATTGCAGGTGTTCACTATTACCTAAGGAATGAGAGATACCTCTGTTCAATGCAGTTATTGACCGTTATTTTATGAATGGATGATGCATCTGTGCAATCCAGGTGTTTTCCATTACCTAAGAAATGGATGATCCCTCTGTGCAATGCAGGTGTTGATCTTTACCTAAGGAATAGATGATCCCTCTGTTCAATGCAGGTGTTGACCGTTATCTTAGGAATAGATGATCCCTCTCTTCAATGTAGGTGTTTACAGTTACCTAAGGAATGGATGATCCCTCTGTTCAATGCAGGTGTTTACCATTATCTAAGGAATGGATGATCACTCTGATTACTGCAGGTTTTTCACATTACCTAAAGAATGGATGATCCCTCTGTGCAATGCAGGTGTTTACTGTTCCCTAAGGAATGGAGGATCCCTCTGTTTATTGTAGGTTTTTACATTTACCTTAGGAATGGATGATCCCTCTGTGCATTGCAGGTGTTTACTGTTACCTAAGGATTGGATGTTCCTTGTGTGCAAAGCAGGTGTTTAGCTTTACATAAGGTATGGATGATCCCTCTGGGCCAGTTAGGTGTTGACCTTTACCTAAGGAATGGATGATCCCACTGTGCCATGCAGGTGTTGACCTTTACCTAAGGATTGGATGATCCCTCTGTGCCTTGCAGGTGTTTATATTTGCCTTAGGAATGGGATGATCCCTCTGGGCAATGCAGGTGTTGAACTTTACCAAAGGAATAGATGATGCCTTTGTTTAATGCAGGTGTTTAACGTTATCTGAGGAATCGATGATCCCTCCGTTCAATGCTGGTGTTTTCATTTACCTAAGTCATGGATGATGCCTCAGTGCAATGCAGGTGATTACATTTACCTAAGGAATGGATGATAACTCTGTGCAATTCATGTGTTTATCTTTACCTAAGGAATGAGATGATCCCTCTGTGCAATGCAGGTGTTGATATTTACCTGATGAAAAGATGATCCCTCTATTCAAAGCAGTTGTTTACTGTTACATAAGTAATGGACGATCCCTCTGTGCAATTCAGATGTTTACCCTTACCTATGGAATGTATGATCCCTCTGTGCATTGCAGGTGTTTACCTTTACCTACGGAATCGATGATTGATCTGTGCATTGCAGGTGTTTACTATTATCTAATGAATGGAAGAAACATCTGTTCAATTAAGGTGTTTGCCTTTTCCTATGGAATCGATGAACCCTCCGTTTAGTGCCGGTTTATACCTTTACCAAAGTAATGGATGTTCCCTGTGTGCAATGCAGGTGTTTAACTTTACATAAGCAATGGAAGATCCCTCTGGGCCCGCATGTGTTGACCTTTTCTAAGGAATAGATGATCGCTCTGTGCATTGCAGGTTTTTACCTTTACCTGAGGAATGGATGATCCCTCTGTGCGATGCTGGTGCTTACCTTTACCTTAGGAATGGGATGATCCCTCTGTGCAATCCAGGTGTTGAACTTTACCAAAGGAATAGATGATCCCTTTGTTCAATGCAGGTGTTTACCGTTATCTGAGGAATGGATGATCCCTCAGTTCAATGCTGGTGTTTTCATTTACATAAGGAATGGATGATGCGTCAGTGCAATGCAGGTGATTACATTTACCTAAGGAATGGATGATCCCTCTGTGCAATGCATGTGTTTATCTTTACCTAAGGAATTGGATGATCCCTCTGTGCAATGCAGATGTTTTACCCTTACCTAGGGAATGGATGATCCCTCTGTACACTGCAGGTGTTTACCTTTACCTAAGGAATGGATGATTCATTTGTCCATTTCAGGTGTTTACTATTACCTAAGGAATGGATTATCCTTCTGTTCATTGAAGGTGTTTACCTTTACATAAGGAATTGATGATCCCTCTGGGCAGGCAGGTGTTGACTTTACCTTAGAAATGGATGATCCCTGTGTGCACTGCAGGTGTTCACCTTTACTTTAGTAATGGATAATCACTCTGTGCATTGCAGCTGTTTAATATTACCTAGAAATGGAAGGTCCCTCTGATGAATGCAGGTGTTTACATTTAGCAAAGGAATGGAGGTTCCCTGTGTGCAATGCAGGTATTTAACTGTACATAAGGAATGGATGATCCCTCTGAGACAGGCTGGTGTTGACATTTACCTAAGTAATGGATGATCCCTCTGTGCATTGCAGGTGTTTACATTTACCTTAGGAATGGATGATCCCCTTGTGCATGGCAGGTGTTTACCTTTATTTAAGGAATGGATGATCCCTCTATTCAATGCAGGTGATTACCTTTACATAAGGTATGGATTATCCCTCTGGGCCAGTTAGGTGTTGACCTTTACCTAAGGAATGGATGATCCCACTGTGCCATGCAGGTGTTGAATTTTACCTAAGGAATGGATGATCCCTCTATGCATTGCACGTGTTTAACGTCACCTAAGGAATGGATGATCCCTCTGTGCCTTGCAGGTGTTTATATTTGCCTTAGGAATGGGATGATCCCTCTGGGCAATGCAGGTGTTGAACTTTACCAAAGGAATAGATGATGCCTTTGTTTAATGCAGGTGTTTAACGTTATCTGAGGAATCGATGATCCCTCCGTTCAATGCTGGTGTTTTCATTTACCTAAGTCATGGATGATGCCTCAGTGCAATGCAGGTGATTACATTTACCTAAGGAATGGATGATAACTCTGTGCAATTCATGTGTTTATCTTTACCTAAGGAATGAGATGATCCCTCTGTGAAATGCAGGTGTTGATATTTACCTGAGGAATAGATGATCCCTCTATTCAAAGCCGTTGTTTACTGTTACATAAGGAATGGATGATCCCTCTGTGCAATTCAGATGTTTACCCTTACCTATGGAATGTATGATCCCTCTGTGCATTGCAGGTGTTTACCTTTACCTACGGAATCGAATATTCATCTGTGCATTGCAGGTGTTTACTATTATCTAATGAATGGAAGAAACATCTGTTCAATTAAGGTGTTTACCTTTTCCTATGGAATCGATGAACCCTCTGTTTAGTGCCGGTTTTCACCTTTACCAAAGTAATGGATGTTCACTGTGTGCAATGCAGGTGTTTAACTTTACATAAGCAATGAATGATCCCTCTGGGCCCGGCAGGTGTTGACCTTTTCTAAGGAATGGATGATCGCTCTGTGCATTGCAGGTGTTTACCTTTACCTGAGGGATGGATGATCCTCTGTGCGATGCTGGTGCTTACCTTTACCTTAGGAATGGGATGATCCCTCTGTGCAATCCATGTGTTGAACATTACCAAAGGAATAGATGATCCCTTTGTTCAATGCAGGTGTTTACCGTTATCTGAGGAATGGATGATCCCTCAGTTCAATGCTGGTGTTTTCATTTACGTAAGGAATAGATGATGTGTCAGTGCAATGCAGGTGATCACATTTACCTAAGGAATGGATGATCCCTCTGTGCAATGCATGTGTTTATCTTTACCTAAGGAACTGGATGATCCCTCTGTGCAATGCAGGTGTGGATCTTTACCTAAGGAATAGATGATCCGTCTTTTCTTTTTTTAATATATATATATATATTTTTATTTATATTATTTTGATTTTACATTCATAGTAAAGGTTCCATTGTCCTCCTCCCTGTCCTCCCTCTTTCAAAGGGATCCTTGTCAATGGGGAATGTGGGTCGAGCATTGTGAGGTTAGTTAAGAGTTTACCTTTTCTTAAGGAATGGATGATACCTGTGTTCAACTCAGGTGTTTAACTTTACCTAAGGAAGGGATGATAACTCTGTGCATTGCATGTGTATACTATTACCTAAGGAATGGAAGATCCCTCTGTTCAATGCAGGTGTTTACCTTGACTTAAAGAATGGATGATCCCTATGTTCAATGCAGGTGTTTACCTTTCACAAGTAAGGGATGTCCCCTGTGTGCAATGCAGGTGTTTACCTTTAAAAAAGGATTGGAATTTCCCTCTGAGCAGGCAGGTGTGGACCTTTACCTAAGGAATGGATGATCCCTCTGTGCAATTCAGGTATTGACCTTTAACTTAGGCATGTATGATCCCTCTGTGCATTGCAGGTGTTTAGTATTACCTCAGGAATGTAAGATGCATATGTTCAATACTGGTGTTTACCTTTACCTAAGGAAAGGATGATTCCTATGTGCCATGGAGGTTTTTATCTTTACCTAATGTATTGAAGATCCCTCTGTGCAATGCAAGTGTTGTGCTTTAACTAAGGAATGGATTATCCTTCTGTGCAATGCAGGTGTTGATCTTTTCCTAAGGAATGTTTGATCCCTCTGTGAAATGCAGGTTTTGATCTTTACCTAAGGAATGGATGATCCCTCGGTTCAATGCAGGTGTTTACCATTACCTAAGGAATGGATGATCCCTCTGTTCAATGCAGGAGTTTACACTTACCTAAGGAATAGATTATTCTTCTGTCCAAAAAGGTGCTTACCTTTACATACGAAATGGAGGATCCCTGTGTGCAATGCAGGTGTTTCCTTTACCTAAGCAATGGGATGATCCCCCTGTGCAATGCAGGTGTTGATCTTAACCTAAGGAATACATGATCCCTCTGTTCAATGCAGGTTTTCACTGTTACCTAAGGAATGGGTGAACTCTGTGTTCAATGCAAGTGTTTACCGTTATCTACGGAATATATGACACCTTGTTCAACGCAGGTGTCTACCTTTTCCTAAAGAAGGATGATCCCTCTGTTCAACGCAGGTTTCTACCTTTACTTAAGGAAAGGATGATCCCTCTGTGCAATTCAGGTGTTTACCATTAGCGAGGGAATGGGTGTTCCCTCTGTGCATTGCAGGTGTTTACCCTTACCTAAGGAATGGAAGATCCCTCTGTTCAAAGCACATGTTGATCTTTACTTAAGGAATGTATGATCCCTCTGTGCAATGCAGGTTTAATCCTTTACCTAAGGAATGGATGATCCGTCTGTGCAGTTCAGCTGTTGAACTTTACCTATGGAATGGCTGATCCCTATGTTCAATGAACGTGTTTACCTTTACATAAGGAATGGATGATCCCTCTGTGCAATGCAGGTGTTTACCATAATCTAAGGAATGGATGATCCTTCTGTTCAATGCAGGTGTTTACAGTTACCTAAGGAATGGATTATCCCTCTGTTCAATGCAGGTGCTTACCATTTTCTAAGGAATGGATGATCCCTCTGTTCAATGCAGGTGTTTACAGTTACCTAAGGAATGGATGATCCCTCTGTGAAATGCTGGCGTTTACCGTTATCTAAGAAATGGATCATCCCTCTGCTCAATGCAGGTGTTTATATATACCTAAGGAAAGAATGATCCCTCTGTGCAATGCAGGTGTTCAATTTTACCTAAGGAATCGAAGATCCTTCTGTGCAATGAAGGTGTTTTCCATTACAAAAGGTATGGAGGATCCTTCTGTGCTATTCAGGTTGTGCCCTTTACCTAAGGAATGGATGATCCCTCTGTTAAAGGTAGGTGTTTACCAGAATTTATTGAATGGATCATCCCTCTGTTCAACGCAGGTGTTTATCATTGCCTAAGGAATGGCTGATCCCTCTGTGAAATGCAGGCATTTTTCTTTACCTAAGGAATAGATGCTCCCTCTGTTCAATGCAGGTGTTTACCGTTATCTAAGGAATGGATGATTCCTATGTTCAATGCAGCTGTTTACAGTTACCTAAGGAATCGATGATCCATCTGTGCAATGCAGGTGTTTACCTTTACCTAAGGAATGGATGATCCTCTGTAAATTGCAGGTTTTGATCTTTACCTAAGGAATAGATGATCCCTCTGTTTAATGCCGTTGTTTACCGTTATCTTAGGAATAGATGATCCCTCTGTTCAATGTAGTTGCTTACCATTATCTAAGGAATGGATGATCCCTCTGTTCAATGCAGGTGTTTACAGTTACGTAAGGAATGGATGATCCCTCTGTGCAATGCTGGTGTTTACATTTATCGAAAAATGGGGGCTGGAGAGATGGCTTAGCGGTTAAGGCGCCTGCCTGCTAAGCCTAAGAACGCTGGTCCCAATCTCCAGCGGTTCCAATCTCCAGGTCCCACGTTTAGCCAGATGCAAAGTGAGGCAAGGGTGCAATGCTGCACTTGCCCACAAGGGGGCGCACACATCTGGATTTCGTTCACAGCAGCTGAGAGACTGTTGGCGCGCCCATCTCTGTCTCCCTCTGCCTCTCTGTCTCTCTCTCTGTGTCTCTCTCCAAAAATAAATAAAATAATAAAATTTAAAAAAAAAAAAGAAAAATGGATGATCCCTCTGTTCAATGCATGTGTTTCCCATTATCTAAGGAATGGATCATCCCTCTGCTCAGTGCAGGTGTTTATATTTACATAAGGAATGAATGATCCCTCTGTGCAATGCAGGTGTTCAACTTCACAAGGATTAGAAGATCCCTCTGTGCAATGAAGGTGTTGTCCATTACAAAAGGAATGGATGATCCTTCTGTGCTATTCAGGTTTTGACCTTTATCTAAGTAATGGATGATCCCTCTATGCAATGCATGTGTTGATCTTTACCTAATGAATAGATGATCCCTCTGTTCAATATAGGTGTTTAACATTACCTAAGGCATGGATGATCCCTCTGTGCATTGCAGGTGTTTACTATTACCTAAGGAATGGATGATCCCTCTGAGCAATGCAGGTGTTTTCCTTTATCTAAGGAATGGATGATCCCTCTGTGCAAAGCAGGTGTTGATCTTTACCTAAGGAAAAGATGATCACTCTGTTCAATGCAGGTGTTTACCGTTATCTTAGGAATGGATGATCCCTTTTTTCAATGCAGGTGTTTCCTTTTATCTAAGGAATGGATGATCCCCTCGATCAGTGCAGGTGTTTACTATTACCTAAGTAATGGATGATCCCTCTGTTCAATGCAGGTGTCTAGCTTTGCACAAAGAAAGATGATCCCTCTCTTCAAACAAGGTTTCTACCTTTACTTAAGGAATGGATGATCCCCCAGTGCAATGCCGGTGTATACCCTTACCTAAGGAATAGATGATCCCTCTGTGCATGGCAGATGTTTACATTTACCTAAGGAATGGATGATCCCTCTGTTCAATGCAGGTGTTTACCCTTACCTAAGGAATGGATGATCACTCTGTTCAATGCTGGTGTTTAACTTTACATAAGGAATGGATGATCCCTCTGTGCTAGGCAGGTGTAGACCTTTACCTAAGGAATGGATGATCCCTCTGTGCAATGCAGGTGTTGATTTTTACTTAAGGAATGGATGATCCCTCTATGCAATGAATATGTTCACCATTACCTAAGGAATATATGACGCCTCTGTTCAATGAAGGTGTTTGCCTTTACTTAAGGAATGGTTGATCCCTCTGTTCAATGCAGGTGTTTACCGTTATCTAAGGAATGTATGATCCCTCTGTTCAATGCATGTGTTTACATTTACCTAAGGAATGGATGATCCCTCTGTGCAATGCGGGTATTGACCATTACTGAAGGAATGGATGATCCCTCTGTTCAATGCAGGTGTTTACCGTTATCTACGGAAGTGATGATCCCTCTGTGCAATCCAGGTATTAACCATTACCAAAGGAATGGATGATCCCTCTGTGAAATGCATGTGTTGATCTTTACCTAAGGAATAGATGATGTCACTGATCAATGCAGGTGCTTACCCTTATCTAAGGAATGCATGATCCCTCTGTTCAGTGCAGCTGTTTACACTTACCTAGGGAATGGATGATCCCTCTTTGATATGCAGGTTCTTTGCTTGACCTAAGGAATTGATGATCCCTCTGTGCATTGCAGGTGTTTATATTTGTCTTAGGAATGGAAGATCACTCTGTGCATTGCAGGTGTTTACTATTACCTCAGGAATGAAAGATCCCTCTGTTCAATGCAGGTGTTTAACTTTACAAAAGGAATGGATGTTCTCTGTGTGCAATGTAGGTGTTTACCTTTTCATAATACATGGATGATCCTTCTGTGCAATGCAGGTGTTGACCATTACCTAGGGAATGGATGATCCCTCTGTTCAATGCAGGTGTTGATCTTTACCTAAGGTATTGATAATCCCTCTATTCAATGCAGGTGTTCATTATTATCTTAGGAAAGGAAGATCCCTCCTTTCAAAGAAGGTGTTTACAGTTACCTATGGAATGGATGATCTCTCTGGTCAATGCAGTTGTTTACCTTTACCTAAGGAATGGATGATACCACTGTTCAATGCAGGTGCTTACTGTTAAAAAAGGAATGTATGATTCCTCTGTGCAATGGCATTGTTGATCCTTACCTAAGGAAAAGATGATCCCTCTTTTCAACCCAGGTGTTTACTGTTATCTAAGGAATAGATGATCCCTCTGTTCAATGCAGGTGTTTACCATTTCATAAGTAATGGATGACCCCTCTGTGCAGTGCAGGTGTTGCTCTTTCCCTAATTAATAGAGGAGCCCTCTGGAAATTCAGGTGTTTCCGTTATCTAAAGAATGGACGATCGCTCTGTTAAATAGAGAGGTTTACAGTTACCTAAGGAATGCATGATCCGACTTTGCAATGCAGGTGTTTACCTTTACCTAAGGAATGGATGATCCCACTGGGAAATGCAGGTGTTTACGTTTACCTAAGGAATGGAATGATCCCTCTGGGAAATGCAGGTGTTGATTATTACCTAAGAAATAGTGGTCCCTCTTTACAATGCCGCCGTTTACCCATATCTATGGAATGGAAGAAATTTCTTTTCAATGCAGGTGTTTACAGTTAGCTAAGAAATGGATGATCCCTCTGTGCAATGCAGGTGGTGATCTTTACCTAAGGAATAGATGAGCCCTCTTCTCAATGCAGGTGTTTTCTGATATCTAAGGAATGGATGACCCCTCTGTTCAATGCAGGTGTTTACAGTTACGTAATGAATGGATGATCCCTCGGTGCAATGCAGGTGTTTATCTTTACCTAAGGAATGGATGATCACTCTGTGCAATGCAGGTGTTTACCATTTTCTAAGTAATGGATGAACCCGCTATGCAATGCAGGTGTTTACCTTTACCTAAGGATTGGGATGATCCCTCTGTTCAATGCAGGTGTTTAGAGTTACCTTAGGAATGGATAATCCCTCTGTTCAATGCAGGTGTTCACAGTTATCTAAGGAATAGATGATCCCTCTGTTCAATGCAGGTGTTTACCGTTATCTTAGCAATGGATATTCCCTCTGTTCAATGCAGGTGTTTACTGTTACCTAAGGAATAGATTATCCCTCTGTTCAATTCAGCTGTTTATTATTACCTAAGGAATGGACGATGCCTATGTTCAATAGTGGTGTTTACATTTATCTAAGGAAAGGATGATTCCTCTGTGTAATGGAGGTGTTTATGTTTCCCTTGTGAATGAAGATCCCTCTGTGCAATGCAGGTGTTGTCCTTTTCCTAAGGAATGGATGACCTTCTGTGCAATGCAGATGTTGAACTTTATTTAAGGAATTGATGATCCCTCTTTGCAATGCATGTGTTGATCTTTACCTAAGGAATATATGATCCCTCTCTTCAACGCAGGTGTTTTCCGTTATCTAAGCAATGGATGATCCATCTGTGCAATGCAGGTGTTTACCTTTACCTAAGGAATGGATGACCTTCTGTGCAATGCAGGTGTTTACCTTTACCTAAGGAATTGATGATCCCTCTGTTCAATGCAGGTGTCAACCCTTACCTAAGGAATGGATAATCCCTCTCTGCATTGCAGGTGTTTACTAATACCTATGGAATTGAAGATCCCTCTGTTCAATGCAGGTGTTTACCTTTACCTAAGTAATGGATGATCCGTCTGTTCAATGCAGCTGTTTACCTTTACCAAAGTAATGGATGTTCCCTGTGCTCAATGCAGGAGTTTAACTTCACTTAAGGAATGGATGATCACTCTGGGACAGGCAGGTGTTGACCTTTACCTGAGGAATGGATGATAGCTTTGTGCATTGCACGTGTTTACATTTACTTTAGGAAAGGATGATCCCTCTGTGTGTTGCTGGTGTTTACTATTACCTAAGGAATGGATGTTCCCTATGTGCAATGCAGGTGTTTATGTTTACCAAAGGAACTGGTGTTCATGGTGTGCAATGCAGGTGTTTTCCTTTACATAAGGAAGGGATGATCCCTAATGGACAGGCAGGTGTTGACGTTTACCTAAGGAATGAATGACACATCTGTTCAAGGCAGGTGTTGAACTTACCTAAGGATTGGATGACCCCTCTGTGTAAAGCAGGTGTTCACCTTTACCTAAGGAATAGATGATCCCTCTGTGCAAGGCAGTTGTTTACATTTACCTAATTAATGTATGATACCTCTGTGCAATGCAGGTGCTTACCCTTATCTAAGGAATGGATGATCCCTCTCTTCAATGCTGGTCTTTAGAGTTACTTGAGGAATGTATGATCCCTCTGTGCAATGCAGGTGTTGATCTTTACCTAAGGAATAGATGATCCCTCTGTTCAATGCAGGTGGTTACCCTTATCTAAGGAATGGATGATCCCTCTGTTCAATGCAGCTGTTTACAGTTACCAAAGGAATGGATGATCCCTCTGTGCTTTGCAGGTGTTTACTATAACCTAAGGAATGAAAGATTCCTCTGCTCAATGATAGTGTTTACCTTTACAAAAGGAATGGATGTTCTCTGTGTGCAATGCAGGTTTTTACATTTACATAAGTAATGGATGATCAATCTGGGCCAGACAGGTGTTCACCTTTACCTAACGAATGGATGATCCCTCTGTGCAATCCAGGTGTTTACCATTACCTAAGGAATAGATTATCCCTCTGTTCAGTGCAGTTGTTTACAGTTATCATAGGAATGGATGATCCCTGTGTTCGATGCAGATATTTACAGTTACCTAATGAATGGAAGATGCCTCTGTTCAATCCAGGTGTTTCCTGTTATCTAAGGAATGGACGATCCATCTGTGCAATGCAGGTGTTTACCTTTACCTAAGGAATGGATGATCCTCTGTGCAGTGCAGGTGTTGATCTGTACCTAAGGAATAGATGATCCCCCTGTTCAATGCAGTTGTTTACCGTTATCTTAGTAATGGATGATCCCTCTGTTCAATGCAGCTGTTTACCTTTACATAAAGAATGTGATGATACCTCTGTCTAATGCAGGTGTAAAACTTTACCTAAGGAATAAATGATCCCTCTGTTCAATGCAGGTGTTTACCGTTATCTAAGGAATGGATTAGCCTACTGTTCAATGCAGGTGTTTACCTTTACCTAAGTAATGGATGATACCTCTTTTCAACGCAGGTGTTTACCTTTACCTAAAGAAGGATGATCCCTCTGATCAATGCAGATGTTTAGCCTTATCTAAGGAATGGGTTATCCCTCTGTGCATTGCAGGTGTTTACCTTTACCTAAGGAATGGATGTTCCATCTGTGCTTTGCAAGTGTATACTATTACCTAAGGAATGGAAGATCCCTATGTTAAATGAAGGTGTTTACCTTACCTACGTAATGGATGATCCTTCTGTTCAATGCAGGTGTTTACCTTTACCTAAGCAATGGGACGATCCCTCTGTGCAATGCAGGTGTGCTTCTTTACTTAAGGAATAGATGATCCTTGTGTTCAATGCACTTGTTTACTTTTATCTAAGGAATGGATGATCCCTCTGTTTAATTCAATTCTTTACCTTTACCTAAGGAATGGATGACACATTTTTTCAATGTCAGTGTTTACCTTTACCTAAAGAAGGATGATCACTCGGTTCAACGCAGGTATCTACCTTTAATTAAGGAATGGATGATCCCTCTGAACAATGCAGGTATTTACCCTTATCTAAGGAATGGATGATCCCTCTGTGCATTGCAGGTGTTTATCTTTACCTAAGGAGTGAATGATCCCTCTGTGAATTGCAGGTGTTTACTATTACCTTAGGAATGGAAGATCCCTCTTTTCAATGAAGGTGTTACCCTTTACCTAAGGAATGGATTGTCCCTCTTTACCTTTACCAAAGTAATGGATGTTCCCTGCGTGCAATGCAGGTGTTAAACTTTACATAAGGAATGGATAATCCCCCTGCTCAGGCAGGTGTTGACCTTGCCCTTAGTAATGGATGATACCCCTGTGCACTGCGGGTGTTTATTATTACCTAGGAATGTATGATCGCTCTGATGAATGCATGTGTTTACATTTAACAAAGGAATGGATGTTCAATGTGTGCAATGCAAGTACTTAAATGTACATAAGTAATGGATGATCCCTCTGGGACAGGCAGGTGTTAAACTTTACTGAAGGAATGGAAGATCCGTCTGTGCGTTGCAGGTGTTTACATTTACCTTAGGGATGGATGATCCCTCTGTGCAATGCAGATGTTCATGTTTACATAAGGAATGGATGATCCCTCTGTGCAAGGCAGGTGTTTGCCTTTACAAAAGGAATGGATGATCCTTCTTTTCAATGCAGGTGATTACGTTTATGTAAGAAATGCGATGATCCCTCTGTGCATTGCATGTGTATACTATTACCTATGGAATGGAAGATCCCTCTGTTAAATTCAGATGTTTACCTTGACTTAAGGAATGGAAGCTCCCTGTGTGCAATGCAGGTGTTTACCTTTACATAAGGAACGGAAGTTCCCTCTGAGCAGGCTGGTGTTGACCTTGACCTAAGGAAGGGATGATCCCTCTGTGCAATTCAGGTGTTGACCTTTAACTTAGGCATGGATGATCCCTCTGTGCTTTGCAGGTGTTTAGTATTACCTCAGGAATGTAAGATGCATATGTTCAATGCTGGTGTTTCCCTTTACCTAAGGAAAGGATGATTCCTATGTGCAATGGAGGTGTTTATCTTTACCTATTGAATGGAAGATCCCAGTGTGCAATGAAGGTGTTTCCCTTTACCTAAGGAATGGATGATCCTTCTGTGCAATACAGGTATTGATCTTTACCTAAGGAATGGATGATCCCTCTGTGCAATGCAGGTTTTGATCTTTACCTAAGGTATTGATGAACCCTCTGTTCAATGCAGGGGTTTACCATTTCCTAAGTAATGGATGATCCCTCTGTTCAATGCAGGTATTTACCATTATCTAAGGAATGGATGATCTCTGTGTTCAATGCAGGTATTTACCATTATCTAAGGAATGGATGATCTCTGTGTTCAATGCAGGTATTTACACTTACCTAATGAATGTATTATCCTTCTGTGCAAACAGGTGTTTACCTTTACATACGGAATGGATGATCACTCTGTGCAATGCAGGTGTTTCCTTTACCTAAGGAATGGGATGATTCATCTGTGCAATTCAGGTGTTGAACTTAACCTAAGGAATAGATGATCACTCTGTTCAATCCAGGTTTTCACTGTTATCTAAGGAATGGATGACACTTCTGTTCAATGCAGGTGTCTACCTTTATTTAAAGAAGGATGATCCCTCTGTTCAATGCAGGTGTTTTCCATTATCTAAGGAATGAATGATCTCTGTGTTCAATGCAGGTATTTACACTTACCTAAGGAATGGATTATCCTTCTCTGAAAAAAGGTATTTACCTTTATATACGGAATGGATGATCCCTCTGTGCAATGCAGGTGTTTCCTTTACCTAAGGAATGTGATGATCCCTCTGTGCAATGCAGGTGTTGATCTTAACCTCAGGAATAGATGAACCCTCTGTTCAATGCAGGTTTTCACTATTACCTAAGGAATGGATGAACCCTTTGTTCAATGCAGGTGTTTACCATTACCTATGGAATGGATGACACCCTGTTCAACGCAGGTGTCTACCTTTACCTAAAGAAGGATGATCCCTCTGTTCCACGCAGGTTTCTAATGTAGCTTTTTATCTTTACCTAATTAATGTATGATCACTCTGTGCAATGCAGTTGTTTACCATTACCTGTGGAATGGATGATCACTCTGTGCATTGCAGCTGTTTACATTTACTTAAGGAATGGAATATCCTTCTGTGCATTGTGGTGTTTACTATTACATAAGGAATGGAAGATCCTTCTGTTCAATGCAGGTCTTTACCTTTACCAAATGAATGGTTTTTTTCCTGAGTGGAATGCAGGTTTTGACCTTTACTTAAGGAATGGATGATCCCTCTTTGCATGCAAGTGTTTAAGTTTATGTAAGGAAGGGATGATCCCTCTGTGCATTGCAGGTGTTTACTATTACCAAGGGAATGAAAGATACCTATGTTCATTGATGTTTAACCTAAGGAAAGGATGATCCCTTGCAATGGTGTGTTTTCCTTTACCTAAGGAATGATGATCCTTCTGTGCAATGCAGGTGTTGAATGGAATATATGTCTCTTTACCAGGTGTTGATCTTTACCTAAAGGAATGATGGTCCCTCTGTTCAATGCAGGTGTTTTCCTTTACCTAAGGAATGAATGATCCCTCTGTGCAATGCAGGTGTTGACCTTTACCTAAGAAATGGATGATCCCTCTGTTCAATGCAGGTGTTTACTCTTTATGTAAAGAATGGATGATCCCTCTGTGCATTGCAGGTGTTTTCCTTTAAGTAAGAAATGGATGATCCCTCTGTGCATTTCATGTGTTTACATTTACCTTAGGAATGGATTATCCCTCTGTTCAATGCAGGTGTTTACCTTTACATAAGGAATGGATGATACCTCTGGTGCAGGCAGTTATTGACCTTTACCTAAGTAATGTATGATCCCTCTGTGCAATGCAGGTGTTGACCTGTACCTAAGGAATGGAAGATCCCTCTGTTCAATGCAGGTGTTGATCTTTACCTAAGGAATGGATGTTCCCTCTGTGCAACGCAGGTGTTCACCTTTACATAAGGATGGATGATCTCTCTGTGAAAAGCCTGTGTTTATATTTACCTAAGGAATGGATGATCCCCCTGTTCAATGCAGATATTTAAGTTTATGCAAGAAATGGGAGGATCCCTCTGTGCATTGCAGTTGTTTACTATTACCTAAGGAATGGAAGAAGCTTATGTTCAATGCTGATGTTTACCTTTACCTAAGGAAAGCATGATTCCTCTGTGAAATGGAGGTGTTTATCTTTACCTAATGAATGGAGAATCCCTCTGTGTATTTCAGGTGTTGTCCTTTACCTAAGGAATGGATGATCCTTCTGTGCAATGCAGGTGTTCACCGTTACCTACTATATGGATGATCCCTCTGTGCAATGCAGGGGTTGATCCTTATCTAAGAAATAGGTAATCCCTCTGTTCAATGCAGGTGTTTACCTTTATCTAAGGATTGGATGATCCCTCTGTTCAATGCAGGTGTTTACCATTAAATAAGGAATGGATGATCCCTCTGTTCAATGCAGGTGTTTACCTTTACCTAAGGAATCAGATGATCCCTCTGTGCAATGCAGGTGTTGATCTTTACCTAAGGAATAGATGATCCATCTGTTCAATGCAGGTCTTTACCGTTATCTAAGGAATGTATGATCCCTCTGTTCCATATTGTTGTTTACAGTTACCTAAGGAATGGACGATCCCTCTGTGCAATGTAGGGGGTTACCTTTGCCTAAGGAATGGATGATCCATCTGTGCAATGCAGGTGTTTAACTTTGCCTAAGGAATGGGATGATCCCCCTGTGCTATACAGGTGTTTAATTGACCTAAGGAATAGATGATCCCTCTGTTCAATGCAGGTGTTTACCGTTATCAAAGGAATGGATGATCCCTTTGTTCCATGCACTTGTTTACATTTATGTACGGAGAGGGATGATTCCTCTGTGCATTGCAGGTGTTTAATTTTACCTAAGGAATGGAAGATGCCTATGTTCAATGCTGGTGATTACCTTTTCTTGAGGAATGGATGATTCCTCTTTGCAATGCAAGTGTTTACCTTTTTCTAAGGAATGGATGATCCCTCTGTTCAATGCAGGTGTTAACCTTTACCTAAGGAATGGATGATACCTCTGTTCAACACAGGTTTCTACCTTTCCTTAAGGAATGGATGTTCCCTCTGTGCAATGCAGGTGTTTGCCCTTACCTACGGAATGGATGATCCCCCTGTGCATTGCAGGTGTTTACTATTACCTATGGAATGGAAGATCCCTCTGTTCAATGCAGGTGTTGACCTTTTCCTAAGGAATGGATGATCCCTCTGTGCATTGGAGGTGTTTACCTTTACCTATCGAATGGATGATCCCTCTGTGCATTGCAGGTGCTTACATTCACCTTAGGAATGGAAGATGCTTCTGATCAATGCTGGTGTTCAAATTTACATAAGGATTGGATGATCCCTCTGGACCTGGCAGGTGTTGACCTTTACCTAAGGAATGGATGATTCCTCTGAGCATTGCATTTGTTTACCTTTACCTAAGTAATGGATGATCCCTCTATTCAATGCAGGTGTTGATCTTTACGTAAGTAATGCATGATCTCTCTGCGCAATGCATGTGCCCACCTCTTACCTAAGGAATGGATGATACTTTTGTGCAAGGCAGTTGTGTACCTTTACCTAAGGAATGGATGATCCCACTATTCCATGCAGGTGTTTACTTTTATGTAAGGAATGGGATGATCCCTCTGTGCATTGCAGGTGTTTACTATTACCGAAGGAATGGAATTTACCTACGTTCGATGCTGGTGTTTATCTTTACCTCGGGAATGGATGATCCTTCTGTTCAATGCATGTGTTGAGTTTTACCTACAGTGTAGATGATCCTTCTGTTCAATGCAGGTGTATACAGTTATCTAACGAATGGAAGATACCTCTGTTCAATGCAGGTGTTTACCATAACATAAGGATTGGATGATCCCTCTGTGCATTGCACGGGATTACTATTACCAAGGGAATGGAAGATCCCTCTGTTCAATGCAGGTGTTTCCCTTTAGCAAAGGAATGGATGTTCCTTGTGTGCAATGCATGTGTTTAGCATTACATAAGGAATTTATGATACCTCTGGGTCAGGCAGGTGTTGAACTTTACCTAAGGAATGGATGATACCTCTGTGAAATGCAGGTGTTGATCTTTACTTAAGGAATAGATGATCCCTCTGTGCAAGGAGGTGTTTACCTTTACCTAAGGAATGGATGAT
Source organism: Orientallactaga sibirica (assembly GCA_036365145.1). NCBI lineage: Eukaryota > Metazoa > Chordata > Mammalia > Rodentia > Dipodidae > Orientallactaga > Orientallactaga sibirica. Next base: position 1,519 of record JAEOAD010002770.1, on the reverse strand, counting down.
CCCTCTTTTCCATTCCGGTGTTCACTTTTATATAAGGAATGGGATGATCCCTCTGTGCATTGCAGGTGTTTTCTATTACCTCAGGAATGGAAGAAGCCTATGTTCATTGCTGGTGTTTACCTTTACCTAAGGAAAGGATGATTCCTCTTTGCAATGGAGGTGTTTATCTTTACCTAATGAATGGAAGACCCCTCTGTATATTGCAGGTGTTGTCCTTTACCTAAGGAATGGATTATCCTTCGGTGCAATGCAGGTGTTGACCTTTAACTACTGTATGGATGATCTCTCTGTGCAATGCAGGGGTGAATCGTTACCTAAGGAATACATGATCCCTCTGTTCAATGCAGGTGTTTACTGTTATCTAAGGATTGGATGATCCCTCTATTCATTGCAGGTGTTTACCGTTACCTAAGGAATGTATGATCCCTCTGTGCAAGGCATGTATTGATCTTTACCTAAGGAAATGATAATCCCTCGTTTAAATGCAGGTGTTTAGCATCATCTAAGAAATTTACAATCGCTCTGTGCATTGCAGGCGTTTACTATTAACTAAGGATTGGAAGATCACTCTGTTCAATGCAGGTGTTTAATTTTAACAAAGGAATGGATTTTCCCTGTGTGCAATGCATTTATTTACAGTTACATAAGGAATGAATGATCCCTCTGGGCCAGGCACGTGTTGACCTTTACCCAAGGAATGGATGATCCCTCTGTGAAATGCAGGTGTTGACCTTTACCTAAGGAATAGATGATCCCTCTGTTCCATGCAGGTCTTTACTTTTTCTAAGGATTGGATGATCCCTTGGTTCAATGCAGGTGTTTACCTTTACCTAACAAATGGGATAATGCCCTTCTGCAATGCAGGTGTTGGTCTTTACATAAGGAATATATGATCCCTCTGTCAAAGCAGGTGTTTAAAGTTATGATCCCTTTGTTCAATGCAGTTGTTTACAATCATCTAAGGAATGGGATGATCCCTCGGTGCATTGCAGGTATTTACTATTCCCTAAGGAATGGAAGATGCCTATGTTCAATGCTGGTGTTTAACTTTACCTGAGGAACGGATGATTCCTCTGTGCAATGCAGGTGCTTAACATTACCTAAGGAATGGGATGATCCTCCTCTGCAATGCAGGTGTTGATCTTTACCTAAGGAATACATGATTCCTCTGTTCAACGCAGGTGTTTTCCTTTACCTAAAGAAAGATGATCCCTCTGTTTAACACAGGTACATCCTTCACTTAAGAATGGATGATCCTTCTGTGCAATGCAAGAGTTTAACCTTACCTAAGGAATGGATGATCCCTCTGTGCATTGCAGGTGTTTACTATTACCTAAGAAATGGAGATCCCTCTGTTCAATGAAGGTGTTTTGCTTTACCAAAGGAATTGATGTTCCCTGTGTGCAATGCAGGTGTTTACCTTTACATAAGGTATGGATGGATGATCCCTCTGGGCCTGGCAAGTGTTGACCTATACCTAAGGAATGGATGATCTCTCTATTCAATACAGGTGTTGATC
>JAEOAD010001567.1:0-81491 GCA_036365145.1 Orientallactaga sibirica | reverse complement strand
GTTGAGTTCAGCAAGTTCAAACTTTCCTTGTGAATGTAATCTAAAAAAGATGGCCAAGTTAGTAGATTCGCCTCATTTATAAAGTAGTTTGTTTAGAAAGCCTACATCTTCATTCGAACACTGTACTATGTAAAATGATGGTTGATTCTAGGAATCTTGCTTTACTCTGAAGAGGTTGAGTGTAGCAAGTTAAAACTTTCCTACATTGTAATCTAACAAGATGTACAAGTTAATTGGATTCGCCTCATTTCTGAAGTAATTTCTTTTAGAAAAGAAACATCTTCAATGCCGAACACTGTACTGTGTGAAATAAGTTAATTAAACTACAGGAATCAGTTTGAATTTCTAGAAAGGTTGAGTGCAGCAGTTCAAACTTTCCTTATTAATGTAATCTCAAAAGTTAATGGTGAACATTTTGCCTCATTTGTAAAGTACTTTGTTGAGAAAACAAACATCTTCATTGCGAACATTGTACTGTGTGAAATAAGCTCATTCGGTTCTAGGAATCAGTTGCTTTCCTACACAGAATGTTAGGTGCAGCAAATTCAAACTTTCCTTGTAGATGTAATCTAAAAAGATGGCCAAGTTAGTAGATTCGACTCATTTGTAAAGTAGTTTGTTGAGAAAATAAACATCTTCATTACCGAACATTGTACTGTGTAAATAACTCAATTCTTCCACAGAATCAGTTTAATTTATGCGAAGAAGGTTGAGTGCAGCAAGTTCAAACATTCCTTATTTAATGTAATCTGCCAAGATGATGAGATTAGAAGATTCACCTCATTTGTAAAAAGTACTGTTGAGAAAACAAACATTCGTGCGAACATTGTACTGTGTGAAGTATCATCATTTGCTTCTAGGAATCAGTTTAATTTCTACAAAGAAGGTTGAGTGCAACAAGTTCAAACTTTCCTTCTTAATGTAATTCCCAAAACCATGGCCAAGTTAGTAGATTCGTCACATTTGTAAGTAGTTTGTTGAGAAAACCAAACATCTTCATTGCGAACATTTTACTGTGTGTGAAATAAGCTCATTCGGTTCTAGGAATCCAGTTGCTTTCAAAGAAGGTTGAGTGCAGCAAAGTTCAAACTTTCCTTGTTAATGTAATCTGAAAAGATGCACAGCGTATTAGTAGATTGGCCTCATTTCTGCGTAGTTTCTTTAGAAAAGCAACATCTTCAGTACCGAACACTGTATCGGTGTGAAATAAAGTTAATTAGCCTAGAATCAGTTTAATTTCCGAAACAGAGAAAGGTTGAGTGCAGCAAGTTCAAACATTCCTTGTTAATGTAATCTAGAAAACATGGCCAATTAAAAGATTTGCCTCATTGTAAAGTACTTTGTTGAGAAAACAAACATCTTCATTGCGAACATTGTACTGTGTAGAAATAAGCTCATTCGGTTCTAGGAATCAGATGCTCTCCTACAAAAGAAAGTTTGAGTTCAGCAAGTTCAAACTTTCCTTGTTAATGTAATTCTAAAAGATGGCCAAGGTCATAGATTAGCCTCATTTCTAAAAGTAGTTTCTTTAGAAAACAAACATCTTCAATACGAACACTGTACTATGTAAAATAAGTTAATTCGATTCTAGGAATCAGTTGCTTTTCTACGAAGAAGGTTGAGTGCAACAAGTTAAAACTTTCCTACATTGTGTAATCTAACAAGATATGTACAAGTTAATTGGATTCGCCTCATTTCTAAAGTAGTTTCTTTAGAAAACAAACATCTTCATTTGCGAACATTGTACTGTGTGAAATAAGTTCATTTAGTTCTAGGAATCAGTTTAATTTCCTGCAGAGAAGGTTGAGTGCAACAAGTTCAAACTTTCCTTGTTAATGTAATCTCAAAGATGAAGTTAGCCAAGTTAGTACATTTGCCTCATTTCTAAAGTACTTTCTTGAAAACAAACATCATCATTACCCGAACATTGTACTGTGTGAAATAAGCTAATTCGGTTCAAGGGAATCAGTTTAATTTCTACTAAGAAGGATGTTGAGTGCAACAAATTCAAACTTTCCTTGTGAATGTAATCTAAAAAGATGGCAAGTTAGTAGATTCAGAACTCATTTGTAAGTAGTTTGTTGAGAAAAATAAACATCTTCATTACGAACATTGTACTGTGTGAATAAGCTCATTCGGTTCTAGGAATCAGTTGCTTTCCTACAAAGAAGGTTGAATGCAGCACATTCAAACTTTCCTTGTTAATGTAATCTGAAAAGATGCACAACATAGTATAGATTGGCCTCATTTCTAAAGTAGTTTCTTTAGAAAAAGAAACATCTTCAGTACCGAACACTGTACTGTGTCAAATAAGTTAATTAGCTTCTAGGAATCAGTTTAATTTCTTGAAGAAGGTTCAGTGCAGCAAGTTCAAACTTTCCTTCTTAATGTGTATTCTAAAACGATGGCCAAGTTAGAAGATTCGCCATTTGTAAAGTACTTTGTTGAGAAAACAAACATCTACATTGCCGAACATTGTACTGTGTGAAATAAGCTCATTCGGTTCTAGGAATCAGTTGCTTTCCTACAAAGAAGGTTGAGTGCAGCAAGTTCAAACTTTCCTTGTTAATGTAATCTAAAAGATGGCCAAGTTAGTAGATTCGACTCATTTGTAAAGTAGTTTGTTGAGAAACAAACATCTTCATTGCCGAACATTGTACTGTGTGAAATAAGCTCATTCGGTTCTAGGAAACAGTTGCTTTCCTACACAGAAGGTTGAGTGCAGCAAGTTCAAACTTTCCTTGTTAATGTAATCTGAAAACATGGCCAAGTAAGTAGATTCGACTCATTTGTAACGTAGTTTGTTGAGAAAACAAACATCTTCATTGCCGAACATTGTACTGTGTGAAATGAGCTCATTCGGTTCTAGGAATCAGATGCTTTCCTACAAAGAAGTTTTAGTCCAGCAAGTTCAAACTTTCCTTGTTAATGTAATCTGAAAAGATGCACAAGGTCGAAGATTGGCCTCATTTCTAAAGGAGTTTCTTTAGAAAAGAAACATCTTCAATACCCGAACACTGTACTGTGTGAAATAAGTTAATTAAACTAGGAATCAGTTTAATTTCTCTGAAGAAGGTTGAGTGCAGCAAGTTCAAACTTTCCTTCTTAATGTGTAATCTAAAAAGAGGGCCACGTTAGAAGATTCGCCCCCATTTATAAAGTACTTTGTTGAAAAACAAACATCTTCATTGCCGAACATTGTACTGTGTGAAATAAGCTCATTTGGTTCTAGGAATCAGTTCCTTTCCTACAGAGAAGGTTGAGTGCAGCTAGTTCAAACTTTCCTTGTTAATGTAATCTGAAAAGATGCACAAACGTAGTAGATTGGCCTCATTTCTAAAGTAGTTTCTTTAGAAAGAACATCATCAGTACCGAACACTGTACTGTGTGAAATAAGTTAATTAAACATAGGAATCAGTTTAATTTCTCTGAAGAAGGTTGAGTGCAGCAAGTTCAAACTTTCCTTGTTAATGTAATCTAAAAAGATGGCCAAGTTAGAAGATTCGCCTCATTTGTAAAGTAGTTTGTTGAGAAAACAAACATCTTCATTGCCGAACATTGTACTGTGTGAAATAAGCTCATACGGTTCTAGGAATCAGTTGCTTTCCTACAAAGAAGGTTGAGTGCAGCACGTTCAAACTTTCCTTGTTAATGTAATGTGAAAAGATGCACAACATAGTAGATTGGCTCATTTCTAAAGTAGTTTCTTTAGAAAAGAAACATCTTCAGTACCGAACACTGTAGTGTGTCAAATAAGTTAATTAGCTTCTAGGAATCAGTTTAATTTCTTGAAGAAGGTTGAGTACAACAAGTTCAAACTTTCCTTCTTAATGTGTTTCTAAAACGATGGCCAAGTTTGAAGATTCGCCCATTTGTAAAGTACTTTGTTGAAAACAAACATCTACATTGCCGAACATTGTACTGTGTGAAATAAGCTCATTCGGTTCTAGGAATCAGTTGCTTTCCTACAAAGAAGGTTGAGTGCAGCAAGTTCAAACTTTCCTTGTTAATGTAATCTAAAAAGATGGCCAAGTTAGTAGATTCGACTCATTTGTAAAGTAGTTTGTTGAAAAAACAAACATCTTCATTGCGAACATTGTACTGTGTGAAATAAGCTCATTCGGTTCTAGGAAACAGTTGCTTTCCTACACAGAAGGTTGAGTGCAGCAAGTTCAAACTTTCCTTGTTAATGTAATCTGAAAACATGGCCAAGTAAGTAGATTCGACTCATTTGTAACGTAGTTTGTTGAGAAAACAAACATCTTCATTGCCGAACATTGTACTGTGTGAAATGAGCTCATTCGGTTCTAGGAATCAGATGCTTTCCTACAAAGAAGTTTTAGTCCAGCAAGTTCAAACTTTCCTTGTTAATGTAATCTGAAAAGATGCACAAGGTCGTAGATTGGCCTCATTTCTAAAGGAGTTTCTTTAGAAAAGAAACATCTTCAATACCGAACACTGTACTGTGTGAAATAAGTTAATTCGCTTCTAGGAATCAGTTTAATTTCTACGAAGAAGGTTGAGTGCAGCAAGTTCAAACTTTCCTTCTTAATGTGTAATCTAAAAAGAGGGCCAACGTTAGAAGATTCGCCCCATTTGTAAAGTACTTTGTTGAAAACAAACATCTTCATTGCACCGAACATTGTACTGTGTGAAATAAGCTCATTTGGTTCTAGGAATCAGTTCCTTTCCTACAGAGAAGGTTGAGTGCAGCTAGTTCAAACTTTCCTTGTTAATGTAATCTGAAAAGATGCACAAGTTAGTAGATTGGCCTCATTTTCAAAGTAGTTTCTTTAGAAAAGAAACATCATCAGTACCGAACACTGTACTGTGTGAAATAAGTTAATTAAACTTATAGGAATCAGTTTAATTTCTCAAAGAAGAAGGTTGAGTGCAGCAAGTTCAAACTTTCCTTGTTAATGTAATCTAAAAAGATGGCCAAGTTAGAAGATTCGCCTCATTTGTAAAGTAGTTTGTTGAGAAAACAAACATCTTCATTGCCAGACATTGTACTGTGTGAAATAAGCTCATACGGTTCTAGGAATCAGTTGCTTTCCTACAAAGAAGGTTGAGTGCAGCACGTTCAAACTTTCCTTGTTAATGTAATGTGAAAAGATGCACAACATAGTAGATTGGCCTCATTTCTAAAGTAGTTTCTTTAGAAAAGAAACATCTTCAGTACCGAACACTGTAGTGTGTCAAATAAGTTAATTAGCTTCTAGGAATCAGTTTAATTTCTTCGAAGAAGGTTGAGTACAGCAAGTTCAAACTTTCCTTGTTAATTTAATCTAAAAAGATGGCCAAGTTAGAAGATTCGCCTCATTTGTAAAGTACTTTGTTGAGAAACCAAACAACTTCATTGTAGAACATTGTACTGTGTGAAATAAGCTCATTCGGTTCTAGGAATCAGTTGCTTTCCTACAAAGAAGGTTGAGTGCAGCAAGTTCAAACTTTCCTTGTTAATGTAATCTAAAAAGATAGCCAAGTTAGTAGATTCGACTCATTTGTAAAGTACTTTGTTGAGAAAACAAACATCTTCATTGCCAGACATTGTACTGTGTGAAATAAGCTCATTCGGTTTTAGGAATCAGTTGCTTTCCTACAAAGAAGGTTGAGTGCAGCAAGTTCAAACTTTCCTTGTTAATGTAGTGTGAAAAGATGCACAACATAGTAGATTGGCCTCATTTCTAAAGAAGTTTCTTTAGAAAAGAAACATCTTCAGTACCGAACACTGTACTGTGTGAAATAAGTTAATTCGGTTCTAGGAATCAGTTTAATTTCTCTGAAGAAGGTTGAGTGCAGCAAGTTCAAACTTTCCTTGTTAATGTAATGTAAAAAGATGGCCATGTTAGAAGATTCGCCTCATTTGTAAAGTAGTTTGTTGAGAAAACAAACATCTTCATTGCCGAACATTGTACTGTGTGAAATAAGCTCATTCGGTTCTAGGAATCAGTTGCTTTCATTACAAAGAAGGTAGAGTGCAGCAAGTTCAAACTTTCCTTGTTAATGTAATCAAAAAGATGTCCTAGTTAGTAGATTCGACTCATTTGTAAAGTAGTTTGTTGAGAAAACAAACATCTTCATTGCCCGAACATTGTACTGTGTGAAATAAGCTCATTCGGTTCTAGGAATCAGTTGCTTTCCTACAGAGAAGGTTGAGTGCAGCAAGTTCAAACTTTCCTTGTTAATGTAATCTGAAAAGATGCACAAGGTCGTAGATTGGCCCATTTCTAAAGTAGTTTCTTTAGAAAAGAAACATCTTCAGTACCGAACACTGTAGTGTGTGAAATGAGTTAATTAAGTTCTAGGAATCAGTTTAATTTCTCACGAAGAAGTTTGAGTGCAGCAAGTTCAAACTTTCCTTGTTAATGTAATCTCAAAAGATGGCCAAGTTAGAACATTCGCCTCATTTGTAAAGTACTTTGTTGAGAAAACATACATCTTCATTGCCGAACATTGTACTGTGTGAAATAAGCTCATTCGGTACTAGGAATCACTTGCTTTCCTACAGAGAAGGTTGAGTGCAGCAAGTTCAAACTTTCCTTGTTAATGTAATCTGAAAAGATGTACAACGTAGTAGATTGGCCTCATTTCTAAAGTAGTTTCTTTAGAAAAGAAACATCTTCAATCCCGAACATTGTACTGTGTGAAATAAGTCAATTTGCTTCTAGGAATCAGTTTAATTTCTACGAAGAACTTTGAGTGCAGCAAGTTAAAACATTCCTTGTTAATGTAATCTAAAAATATGGCCAAGTCAGAAGATTCAACTCAATTATAAAGTACTTTGTTGAGAAAACAAACATCTTCATTGCCGAACCTTGTAGTGTGTGAAGTAAGCTCATTCGGTTCTACGAATCAGTTCCTTTCCTAGAAAGAAGGTTGAGTGCAGCAAGTTCAAACTTTCCTTGTTAATGTAATCTAAAAAGATGGCCAAGTTAGTAGATTCGCCTCATTTGTAAAGTACTTTGTTGAGAAACAAACATCTTCATTGCCGAACATTGTACAGTGTGAAAAAAGCTCATTCGGTTCTAGGAATCAGTTGCTTTCCTACAAAGAAGGTTGAGAGCAGCAAGTTCAAACTTTCCTTGTTAATGTAATCTGAAAGATGCACAACTTAGTAGATTGGCCTCATTTCTAAAGTAGTTTGTTTAGAAAACAAACATCTTCATTACGAACACTGTACTATGTGAAATGAGCTAGTTCGATTCTAGGAATCACTTGCTTTCCTAGAAGAAGGTTGAGTGCATAAGTTCAAACTTTCCTACTTTGTGTAATCTAACAAGATGTACAAGTTAGTGGATTCACCTCATTTCTAAAGTAGTTTCTTAGAAAAGAAACATCTTCAGTACCGAACACTGTACTGTGTGAAATAAGTTAATTCGCTTCTAGGAATCAGTTTAATTTCTACTGAAGAAGGTTGAGTGCAGCAAGTTCAAACCTTCCTTGTTAATGTAATCTCAAAAGATGGCCAAGTTAGAAGATTCGCCTCATTTGTAAAGTACTTTGTTGAGAAAACAAACATCTTCATTGCGAACATTGTACTGTGTGAAATAAGCTCATTCGGTTCTAGGAATCAGTTGCTTTCCTACAAAGAAGAAGGTTGAGTGCAGCAAGTTCAAACTTTCCTTGTTAATGTAATCTAAAAGATGGCCAAGTTAGTAGATTCGACTCATTTGTAAAGTAGTTTGTTGAGAAAAACAAACATCTTCATTACGAACATTGTACTGTGTGAAATAAGCTCATTCGGTTCTAGGAATCAGTTGCTTTCCTACAAAGAAGGTTGAGTGCAGCAAGTTCAAACGTTCCTTGTTAATGTAATCTGAAAAGATGCACAACTTAGTAGATTGGCCTCATTTCTAAAGTAGTTTGTTTAGAAAACAAACATCTTCATTACCAAACACTGTACTATGTGAAATGAGCTAGTTCGATTCTAGGAATAACTTGCTTTCCTACGAAGAAGGTTGAGTGCAGCAACTTCAAACTTTCCTACTTTGTGTAATCTAAGAAGATGTACAAGTTACTGGATTCGCCTTATTTCTAAAGTAGTTTCTTTAGAAAAGAAACATCTTCAGTACCTAAGACTGTACTGTATGATATAAGTTAATTTGCTTCTAGGAATCAGTTTAAGTTCTACGAAGAAGGTTGAGTGCAGCAAGTTCAAACTTTCCTTGTTACTGTAATCTCAAAAGATGGCCAAGTTACAACATTCGCCTCATTTGTAAAAGTACTTTGTTGAGAAAACAAACATCTTCATTGCGAAAATTGTACTGTGTGAAATAAGCTCATTCGGTTCTAGGAATCAGTTGCTTTCCTACAAAGAAGTTTGAATGCAGCAAGTTCAAACTTTCCTTGTTAATGTAATCTAAAAAGATGGCGAAGTTAGTAGATTCCCCTCATTTGTAAAGTACTTTGTTGAAAAACAAACATCTTCAATGCCGAACATTGTACAGTGTGAAATAAAGCTCATTCGGTTCTAGGAATAGGTTGCTTTCCTACAAAGAAGGTTGTGTGCAGCAAGTTCAAACTTTCCTTGTTAATGTAATCTAAAAAGATGGCCAAGTTAGTAGATTCGCCTCATTTGTAAAGTAGTTTATTGAGAAAACAAACATCTTCATTGCGAACATTGTACTGTGTGAAATAAGCTCATTCGGTTCTAGGAATTAGTTGCTTTCCTACAAAGAAGGTTGAGTGAAGCAAGTTCAAACTTTCCTTGTTAAGGTAATCTGAAAAGATGCACAACTTAGTAGATTGGCCTCATTTCTAAAGTAGTTTGTTTAGAAAACAAACATCTTCATTACGAACACTGTACTATGTGAAATGAGCTAGTTTGATTCTAGGAATCACTTGCTTTCCTCTGAAGAAGTTTGAGTGCAGCAAGAAGTTCAAACTATCCTACTTTGTGTAATCTAACAAGATGTACAAGTTAGTGGATTCGCCTCATTTCTAAAGTAGTTTCCTTAGAAAAGAAACATCTTCAGTACCGAACACTGTACTGTGTGAAATAAGTTAATTAAGCTTCTAGGAATCAGTTTAATTTCTACGAAGAAGGTTGAGTGCAGCAATATCAAACTTTCCTTGTTAATGTAATCTCAAAAGATGGCCAAGTTAGAAGATTCGCCTCATTTGTAAAGTACTTTGTTGAGAAAACAAATATCTTCATTGCGAACATTGTACTGTGAAAATAAGCTCATTCGGTTCTAGGAATCAGTTGCTTTCCTACAAAGAAGGTTGAGTGCAGCAAGTTGAAACTTTCCTTCTTAATGTAATCTAAAAAGCTGGCGAAGTTAGTAGATTCGACTCATTTGTAAAAAAATAGTTTGTTGAGATAACAAACATCTTCATTGCCGAACATTGTACTGTGTGAAATAAGCTCATTCGGTTCTAGGAATCAGTTGCTTTCCTACAATGAAGGTTGAGTGCAGGAAGTTCAAACTTTACTTGTTAATGTAATCTGAAAAGATGCACAACGTAGTAGATTGGCCTCATTTCTAAAAGTACTTTCTTTAGAAAAGAAACATCTTCAGTACCAAACACTGTACTCTGTGAAATAAGTTAATTAGCTTCTAGGAATCAGTTTAATTTCTACGAAGAAGGTTGAGTGCAGGAAGTTCAAACTTTCCTCGTTAATATAATCTCAAAAGATGGCCAAGTTAGAAAATTCGCCTCATTTGTAAAGTACTTTGTTGAGAAAATAAATATCTTCATTGCGAACATTGTACTGTGTGAAATAAGCTCATTCGGTTCTAGGAATCAGTTCCTTTGCTACAAAGAAGGTTGAGTGCAACAAGTTGAAACTTTCCTTGTTAATGCAATCTGAAAAGATGCACAACGTAGTAGATTGGCCTCATTTCTAAAGTAGTTTCTTTAGAAAACAAACATCTTCATTACCGAACACTGTACTATGTGAAAGGAGCTAGTTCGATTCTATGAATCACTTGCTTTCCCTCTGAAGAAAGGTTGAGTGCAGCAAGTTCAAACTTTCCTACTTTGTGTAAACTAACAAGATGTACAAGTTAGTGGATTTGCCTCATTTCTTAAGTAGTTTCTTTAGAAAACAAACATCTTCAGTACCGAACACTGTACTTTGTGAAATAAGTTAATTAAGCTTCTAGGAATCAGTTTAATTTCTACAAAGAAGTTTGAGTGCAGCAAGTTCAAACTTTCCTTGTTAATGTAATCTCAAAAGATGGCCAAGTTAGAACATTCGCCTCATTTGTAAAGTACTTTGTTGAGAAAACAAACATCTTCATTGCGAACATTGTACTGTGTGAAATAAAGCTCATTCGGTTCTAGGAATCAGTTGCTTTCCTACAAAGAAGGTTGAGTGCAGCAAGTTCAAACTTTCCTTGTTAATGTAATCTGAAAAGATGCACAATGTAGTAGATTGGGATCATTTCTAAAGTAGTTTCTTTAGAAAACAAACATCTTCATTGCCGAACACTGTACTGTGTGAAATAAGTTAATTAAACTAGGAATCAGTTTAATTTCTACAAAGAAGGTTGAGCGCAGCAAGTTCAAACTTTCCTTGTTAATGTAATCTAAAAAGTTGGCCAAGTTAGTAGATTCGACTCATTTGTAAAGTAGTTTGTTGAGAAACAAACATCTTCATTACCGAACATTGTACTGTGTGAAATAAGCTCATTCGGTTCTAGGAATCAGTTGCTTTACTACAAAGAAGGTTGAGTGCAGCAAGTTCAAACATTCCTTGTTAATGTATTCTGAAAAAGATGCACAAGTAATAGATTGGCCTCATTTCTAAAGTAGTTTCTTTAGAAAAGAAACATCTTCACTGCCGAACACTGTACTGTGTGAAATAAGTTAATTAAGTTCTAGGAATCAGTTTAATTTCTACAAGAAGGTTGAGTGCAGCAAGTTCAAACTTTCCTTGTTAATGTAATCTAAAAAGATGGCCAAGTTAGAAGATTCGCCTCATTTGTAACATACTTTGTTGAGAAAACAAACATCTTCATTGCCGAACATTGTCCTGTGTGAAATAAGCTCATTCGGTTCTAGGAATCAGTTGCTTTCCTACAAAGAAGGTTGACTGCAGCAAGTTCAAACTTTCCTTGTTAATGTAATCTGAAAAGATGCACCACTTAGTAGATTGGCCTCATTTCTAAAGTAGTTTGTTTAGAAAACAAACATCTTCATTACCGAACACTGTGGTATGTGAAATGAGCTAGTTCGGTTCTAGGAATCACTTGCTTTCCTACAAAAAGAAGGTTTAGTGCAGCAAGTTCAAACTTTCCTACTTTGTGTAATCTAACAAGATATACAAGTTAGTGTATTCGCCTCATTTCTAAAGTAGTTTCTTTAGAAAACAAACATCTTCAGTACCTAACACTGTACTGTGTGATATAAGTTAATTTGCTTCTAGGAATCAGTTTAACTTTCTACAAGAAGGTTGAGTGCAGCAAGTTCAAACTTTCCTTGTTAATGTAATCTCAAAAGATGGCCAAGTTAGAACATTCGCCTCATTTGTAAAGTACTTTGTTGAGAAAAACAAACATCTTCATTGCGAACATTGTACTGTGTGAAAAAAGCTCATTCGGTTCTAGGAATCAGTTCCTTTCCTACAAAGAAGGTTGAGTGCAGCAAGTTCAAACTTTCCTTGTTAATGTAATCTAAAAAGATGTACAAGTTAGTAGATTCGCCTCATTTCTAAAGTAGTTTCTTGAGAAAACAAACATCTTCATTGCCGAACATTGTACTGTGTGAAATAAGCTAATTCGGTTCTAGGAATCAGTTGCTTTCCTAAAAGAAGGTTGAGTGCAGCAAGTTCAAACTTTCCTAGTTAATGTAATCTAAAAAGATGTACAAGTTAGTAGATTGGCCTCATTTCTAAAGTAGTTTCTTTAGAAAACAAACATCTTCATTGCGAACACTGTACTGTGTGAAATAAGCTAATTCGGTTCTAGGAATCACTTGCTTTCCCTACAAGAAGGTTGAGTGCAGCAAGTTCAAACTTTCCTAGTTTGTGTAATCTAACAAGATGTACAAGTTAGTAGATTCACCTCATTTCTAAAGTAGTTTCTTGAGAAAACAAACATCTTCATTGCCGAACACTTGTACTGTGTTAAATAAGCTAATTCGGTTCTAGGAATCAGTTGCTTTCCTACAAAGAAGGTTGAGTGCAGCAAGTTCAAACTTTCCTTGTTAATGTAATCTAAAAAGATGTACAAGTTAGTAGATTCGCCTCATTTCTAAAAGTAGTTTCTTGAGAAAACAAACATCTTCATTGCCGAACATTGTACTGTGTGAAATAAGCTCATTCGGTTCTAGGAATCAGTTGCTTTCCTACAAAGAAGGTTGAGTGCAGCAAGTTCAAACTTTCCTTGTTAATGTAATCTAAAAAGATGGCCAAGTTAGTAGATTCGACTCATTTCTAAAGTAGTTTCTTGAGAAAACAAACATCTTCATTGCGAACATTGTACTGTGTGAAATAAGCTCATTCGGTTCTAGGAATCAGTTGCTTTCCTACAAAGAAGGTTGAGTGCAGCAAGTTCAAACTTTCCTTGTTAATGTAATCTAAAAAGATGCACAAGTTAGTAGATTGGCCTCATTTCTAAAGTAGTTTCTTTAGAAAACAAACATCTTCATTGCCGAACATTGTACTGTGTGAAATAAGTTAATTCGGTTCTAGGAATCAGTTTAATTTCTACAAAGAAGGTTGAGTGCAGCAAGTTCAAACTTTCCTTCTTAATGTAATCTCAAAAGATGGCCAAGTTAGAAGATTCGCCTCATTTGTAAAGTAGTTTCTTGAGAAAACAAACATCTTCATTGCCGAGACATTGTACTGTGTGAAATAAGCTCATTCGGTTCTAGGAATCAGTTGCTTTCCTACAAAAGAAGGTTGAGTGCAGCAAGTTCAAACTTTCCTTGTTAATGTAATCTAAAAGATGCACAAGTTAGTAGATTCGCCTCATTTCTAAAGTAGTTTGTTTAGAAAACAAACATCTTCATTGCCGAACATTGTACTATGTGAAATAAGCTAATTCGGTTCTAGGAATCACTTGCTTTCCTACAAAGAAGGTTGAGTGCAGCAAGTTGAAACTTTCCTAGTTTGTGTAATCTAACAAGATGTCCAAGTTAGTAGATTCGCCTCATTTCTAAAGTAGTTTCTTGAGAAAACAAACATCTTCAGTACCGAACACTGTACTGTGTGAAATAAGCTAATTCAGTTCTAGGAATCAGTTTAACTTCTACAAAGAAGGTTGAGTGCAGCAAGTTCAAACTTTCCTTGTTAATGTAATCTAAAAAGATGGCCAAGTTAGTAGATTCGCCTCATTTGTAAAGTAGTTTCTTGAGAAAACAAACATCTTCATTGCCGAACATTGTACTGTGTGAAATAAGCTCATTCGGTTCTAGGAATCAGTTGCTTTCCTACAAAAGAAGGTTGAGTGCAGCAAGTTCAAACTTTCCTTGTTAATGTAATCTAAAAAGATGTACAAGTTAGTAGATTAAACTCATTTCTAAAGTAGTTTCTTGAGAAAACAAACATCTTCATTGCCGAACATTGTACTGTGTGAAATAAGCTAATTCGGTTCTAGGAATCACTTGCTTTCCTACAAAGAAGGTTGAGTGCAGCAAGTTCAAACTTTCCTTGTTAATGTAATCTGAAAAGATGCACAAGGTAGTAGATTGGCCTCATTTCTAAAGTAGTTTCTTTAGAAAACAAACATCTTCATTGCCGAACATTGTACTGTGTGAAATAAGCTAATTCGGTTCTAGGAATCACTTGCTTTCCTACAAAGAAGGTTGAGTGCAGCAAGTTCAAACTTTCCTAGTTTGTGTAATCTAACAAGATGTACAAGTTAGTAGATTCGCCTCATTTCTAAAGTAGTTTCTTTAGAAAACAAACATCTTCATTGCCGAACACTTGTACTGTGTTGAAATAAGCTAATTCGGTTCTAGGAATCAGTTTAATTTCTACAAAGAAGGTTGAGTGCAGCAAGTTCAAACTTTCCTTGTTAATGTAATCTAAAAGATGTACAAGTTAGTAGATTCGCCTCATTTGTAAAGTAGTTTCTTGAGAAAACAAACATCTTCATTGCCGAACATTGTACTGTGTGAAATAAGCTAATTCGGTTCTAGGAATCAGTTGCTTTCCTACAAAGAAGGTTGAGTGCAGCAAGTTCAAACTTTCCTAGTTTGTGTAATCTAACAAGATGTACAAGTTAGTAGATTCGACTCATTTCTAAAGTAGTTTCTTGAGAAAACAAACATCTTCATTGCCGAACATTGTACTGTGTGAAATAAGCTCATTCGGTTCTAGGAATCACTTGCTTTCCTACAAATAAGGTTGAGTGCAGCAAGTTCAAACTTTCCTTGTTTGTATAATCTAACAAGATGTACAAGTTAGTAGATTGGCCTCATTTCTAAAGTAGTTTCTTGAGAAAACAAACATCTTCATTGCCGAACATTGTACTGTGTGAAATAAGCTAATTCGGTTCTAGGAATCACTTGCTTTCCTACAAAGAAGGTTGAGTGCAGCAAGTTCAAACTTTCCTTGTTTGTGTAATCTAACAAGATGTACAAGTTAGTAGATTCGCCTCATTTCTAAAGTAGTTTCTTGAGAAAACAAACATCTTCATTGCCGAACATTGTACTGTGTGAAATAAGCTAATTCGGTTCTAGGAATCAATTGCTTTCCTACAAAGAAGGTTGAGTGCAGCAAGTTCAAACTTTCCTTGTTAGTGTAATCTAACAAGATGTACAAGTTAGTAGATTGGCCTCATTTCTAAAAGTAGTTTCTTAACATTGTACTGTGTGAAATAAGCTAATTCGGTTCTAGGAATCAGTTTAACTCCTACAAAGAAGGTTGAGTGCAGCAAGTTCAAACTTTCCTTGTTAATGTAATCTAAAAAGATGGCCAAGTTAGTAGATTCGACTCATTTGTAAAGTAATTTGTTGAGGAAACAAACATCTTCATTGCGAACATTGTACTGTGTGAAATAAGCTCATTCAGTTCTAGGAATCAGTTGCTTTCCTACAAAAAGAAGGTTGAGTGCAGCAAGTTCAAACTTTCCTTGTTAATGTAATCTAAAAAGATGCACAAGTTAGTAGATTGGCCTCATTTCTAAAGTAGTTTCTTGAGAAAACAAACATCTTCATTGCGAACATTGTACTGTGTGAAATAAGCTCATTCGGTTCTAGGAATCACTTGCTTTCCTACAAAGAAGGTTGAGTGCAGCAAGTTCAAACTTTCCTTGTTAATGTAATCTAAAAAGATGCACAAGTTAGTAGATTCGCCTCATTTGTAAAGTAGTTTGTTGACAAAACAAACATCTTCATTGCTGAACATTGTACTGTGTGAAATAAGCTCATTCGGTTCTAGGAATCACTTGCTTTCCTACAAGAAGGTTGAGTGCAGCAAGTTCAAACTTTCCTACTTAATGTAATCTAACAAGATGTACAAGTTAGTAGATTGGCCTCATTTCTAAAGTAGTTTCTTTAGAAAAGAAACATCTTCAGTACCGAACACTATACTGTGTGAAATAAGTTCATTCGGTTCTAGGAATCAGTTTAATTTCTACGAAGAAGGTTGAGTGCAGCAAGTTCAAACTTTCCTTGTTAATGTAATCTAAAAAGATGGCCAAGTTAGAAGATTCGCCTCATTTGTAAAGTACTTTGTTGAGAAAACAAACATCTTCATTGCCGAACATTGTACTGTGTGAAATAAGCTCATTCGGTTCTAGGAATCAGTTGCTTTCCTACAAAGAAGGTTGAGTGCAGCAAGTTCAAACTTTCCTTGTTAATGTAATCTAAAAAGATGGCCAAGTTAGTAGATTCGCCTCATTTCTAAAGTAGTTTGTTGAGAAAACAAACATCTTCATTGCCGAACATAGTACTATGTGAAATAAGCTAGTTCGATTCTAGGAATCAGTTGCTTTCCTACAAAGAAGGTTGAGTGCAGCAAGTTCAAACTTTCCTACTTTGTGTAATCTTACAAGATGTACAAGTTAGTAGATTGGCCTCATTTCTAAAGTAGTTTCTTTAGAAAAAACATCTTCAGTGCCGAACACTGTACTGTGTGAAATAAGTTAATTAGGTTCTAGGAATCAGTTTAATTTCTACAAAGAAGGTTGAGTGCAGCAAGTTCAAACTTTCCTTGTTAATGTAATCTAAAAAGATGGCGAAGTTAGTAGATTCGCCTCATTTGTAAAGTACTTTGTTGAGAAAACAAACATCTTCATTGCCGAACATTGTACTGTGTGAAATAAGCTCATTTGGTTCTAGGAATCAATTGCTTTCCCTAAAAGAAGGTTGAGTGCAGCAAGTTCAAACTTTCCTTGTTAATGTAATCTGAAAAGATGCACAACGTTAGTAGATTGGCCTCATTTCTAAAGTAGTTTCTTTAGAAAAACATCTTCAGTAAAAACACTGTACTGTGTGAAATTTGTTCATTCGCTTCTAGGAATTAGTTTAATTTCTACAAAGAAGGTTGAGTGCAGCAAGTTCAAACTTTCCTTGTTAATGTAATCTCAAAAGATGGCCAAGTTAGAAGATTCACCTCATTTGTAAAGTACTTTGTTGAGAAAACAAACATCTTCATTGCTGAACATTGTACTGTGTGAAATAAGCTCATTCGGTTCTAGGAATCAGTTGCTTTCCTACAAAGAAGGTTGAGTGCAGCAAGTTCAAACTTTCCTTGTTAATGTAATCTAAAAAGATGGCCAAGTTAGTAGATTGGACTCATTTGTAAAGTAATTTGTTGAGAAAACAAACATCTTCATTGCCGAACATTGTACTGTGTGAAATAAGCTCATTCGGTTCTAGGAATCAGTTGCTTTCCTACAAAGAAGGTTGAGTGCAGCAAGTTCAAACTTTCCTTGTTAATGTAATCTGAAAAGATGCACAACGTAGTAGATTGGCCTCATTTCTAAAGTAGTTTCTTTAGAAAAGAAACATCTTCAGTACCGAACACTGTACTGTGTGAAGTAAGTAAATTCGCTTCTAGGAATCAGTTTAATTTCTACGAAGAAGATTGAGTGCAGCAAGTTCAAACTTTCCTTGTTAATGTAATCTAAAAAGATGGCCAAGTTAGAAGATTCGCCTCATTTGTAAAGTGCTTTGTTGACAAAACAAACATCTTCATTGCCGAACATTGTACTGTGTGAAATAAGCTCATTCGGTTCTAGGAATCAGTTGCTTTCCTACAAAGAAGGTTGAGGGCAGCAAGTTCAAACTTTCCTTGTTAATGTAATCTGACAAGATGCACAACGTAGTAGATTGGCCTCATTTCTAAAGTAGTTTCTTTAGAAAAGAAACATCTTCAGTACCGAACACTATACTGTGTGAAATTAGTTCATTCGCTTCTAGGAATGAGTTTAATTTCTACGAAGAAGGTTGAGTGCAGCAAGTAAAAACTTTCCTTGTTAATGTAATCTAAAAAGATGGCCAAGTTAGAAGATTCGCCTCATTTGTAAAGTACTTTGTTAAGAAAACATACATCTTCATTGCCGAACATTGTACTGTGTGAAATAAGCTCATTCGGTTCTAGGAATCAGTTGCTTTCCTACAGAGAATGTTGAGTGCAGCAAGTTCAAACTTTCCTTGTTAATGTAATCTGAAATGATGCACAACTTAGTAGATTGGCCTCATTTCTAAAGTAGTTTCTTTTAGAAAACAAACATCTTCATTAAAAACACTGTACTATGTGAAATGAGCTAGTTCGATTCTAGGAATCACTTGCTTTCCTACGAAGAAGGTTGAGTGCCGCAAGTTCAAACTTTCCTACTTTGTCTAATCTTACAAGATGTACAAGTTAGTGGATTGGCCTCATTTCTAAAGTAGTTTCCTTTAGAAAAGAAACATCTTCAGTTTCTAACACTGTACTGTGTGAAATAAGTTAATTCGCTTCTAGAGTCAGTTTAATTTCTACAAAGAAGGTTGAGTGCAGCAAGTTCAAACTTTCCTTGTTAATGTAATCTCAAAAGATGGCCAAGTTAGAAGATTCGCCTCATTTGTAAAGTACTTTGTTGAGAAAACAAACATCTTCATTGCCGAACATTGTACTGTGTGAAATAAGCTTATTTGGTTCTAGGAATCAGTTGCTTTCCTACAGGGAAGGTTGAGTGCAGCAAGTTCAAACTTTCCTTGTTAATGTAATCTAAAAAGATGGCCAAGTTAGTAGATTCGACTCATTTGTAAAGTAGTTTGTTGAGAAACAAACATCTTCATTACGAACATTGTACTGTGTGAAATAAGCTCATTCGGTTCTAGGAATCAGTTGCTTTCCTACAAAGAAGGTTGAGTGCAGCAAGTTCAAACTTTCCTTGTTAATGTAATCTGAAAAGATGCACAACTTAGTAGATTGGCCTCATTTCTAACGTAGTTTCTTTAGAAAAGAAACATCTTCAAGTACCAACACTGTACTGTGTGAAATAAGTTAATTCGCTTCTAGGGAATCAGTTTAATTTCTACGAAGTAGGTTGAATGCAGCAAGTTCAAACTTTCCTTCTTAATGTAATCTCAAAAGATGGCCAAGTTAGAAGATTCGCCTCATTTGTAAAGTACTTTGTTGAGAAAACAAACATCTTCATTGCCGAACATTGTACTGTGTGAAATAAGCTCATTCGGTTCT
The DNA here is from genome assembly GCA_036365145.1 of Orientallactaga sibirica. NCBI lineage: Eukaryota > Metazoa > Chordata > Mammalia > Rodentia > Dipodidae > Orientallactaga > Orientallactaga sibirica. Next base: position 62,905 of record JAEOAD010001567.1, on the reverse strand, counting down.
AGGAATCAGTTGCTTTCCTGCAAAGAAGGTTGAGTGCAGCAAGTTCAAACGTTCCTTGTTAATGTAATCTGAAAAGATGCACAACTTAGTAGATTGGCCTCATTTCTAAAGTAGTTTGTTTAGAAAACAAACATCTTCATTACCGACACTGTACTCATTGTTTAAAAAGATTCTAGGAATGACTTTAATTTCTAATGAAACTAGTTCGAATGTAATCTAGGAATCATTTGTACTTTGTTTGAAAACAAACATCTTCATTACCGAACACTGTACTGTGTGAAATAAGCTCATTCGGTTCTAGGAATCAGTTGCTTTCCTACAAAAGAAGGTTGAGTGCAGCAACTTCAAACTTTCCTTGTTAATGTAATCTTTGTGTAATTGGCTAATTTCTAAGATTTACAAGAAAACAAACATCTTCATTACGCACTGTACTATTTGAAAAGTAGTTTTCTTTTGCTTTCCTAAAAGAAAGTGCAGCAATTTCAAACTTTCCTACTTTGAATCTAACAAGATGTACAAGTTAGTGTATTGAAAGTAATTTCTTTAGAAAAGAAACATCTTCAATTACCTAAACACTGTACTGTATGATATAAGTTAATTTGTTCTAGGAATCAGTTTAATTTCTACGAAGAAGGTTGAGTGCAGCAAGTTCAAACTTTCCTTGTTAATGTAATCTCAAAAGATGGCCAAGTTAGAACATTCGCCTCATTTGTAAAGTGCTTTGTTGACAAAACAAACTTCTTCATTGCCGAACATTGTACTGTGTGAAAAAAGCTCATTCGGTTCTAGGAATCAGTTGCTTTCCTACAAAGAAGGTTGAGTGCAGCAACTTCAAACTTTCCTTGTTAATGTCATCTGAAAAGATGGCCAAGTTGGTAGATTCGACTCATTTGTAAACTAGTTGTTGAGAAAACAAACATCTTCATTGCCGAACATTGTACAGGGTGAAATAAGCTCATTCGGTTCTAGGAATCAGTTGCTTTCCTACAAAGAAGGTTGAGTGAAGCAAGTTCAAACTTTCCTTGTTAATGTAATCTGAAAAGATGCACAACGTAGTAGATTGGCCTCATTTCTAAAGTAGTTTCTTTAGAAAAGAAACATCTTCAGTAAAAACACTGTACTGTGTGAAATAAGTTAATTCGCTACTAGGAATCAGTTTAATTTCTACGAAGAAGGTTGAGTGCAGCAAGTTAAAACTTTCATTGTTAATGTAATCTAAAGAGATGGCCAAGTTAGAAGATTCGCCTCATTTGTAAAGTGCTTTGTTGACAAAACAAACATCTTCATTGCCGAACATTGTACTGTGTGAAATAAGCTCATTCGGTTCGAGGAATCAGTTGCTTTCCTACAAAGAAGGTTGAGGGCAGCAAGTTCAAACTTTCCTTGTTAATGTAATCTGAGAAGATGCACAACGTAGTAGATTGGCCTCATTTCTAAAGTAGTTTCTTTAGAAAAGAAACATCTTCAGTACCGAACACTGTACTGTGTGAAATAAGTTAATTCGCTACTAGGAATCAGTTTAATTTCTACGAAGAAGGTTGAGTGCAGCAAGTTCAAACTTTCCTTGTTAATGTAATCTAAAGAGATGGCCAAGTTAGAAGATTCGCCTCATTTGTAAAGTGTTTTGTTGAGAAAACAAACATCTTCATTGCCGAACATTGTACTGTGTGAAATAAGCTCATTCGGTTCGAGGAATCAGTTGCTTTCCTACAAAGAAGGTTGAGGGCAGCAAGTTCAAACTTTCCTTGTTAATGTAATCTGAGAAGATGCACAACGTAGTAGATTGGCTTCATTTCTAAAGTAGTTTGTTTAGAAAAGAAACATCTTCAGTACCGAACACTATACTGTGTGAAATTAGTTCATTCGCTTCTAGGAATGACTTTAATTTCTACGAAGAAAGCTGCGTGCAGCAAGTTCAAACTTTCCTTGTTAATGTAATCTGAAAAGATGGCCAAGTTAGAAGATTCGCCTCATTTGTAAAGTACTTTGTTAAGAAAACATACATCTTCATTGCCGAACATGGTACTGTGTGAAATAAGCTCATTCGGTTCTAGGAATCAGTTGCTTTCCTACAAAGAATGTTGAGTGCAGCAAGTTCAAACTTTCCTTGTTAATGTAATCTGAAATGATGCACAACTTAGTAGATTGGCCTCATTTCTAAAGTAGTTTGTTTAGAAAACAAACATCTTCATTACCGAACACTGTACTATGTGAAATGAGCTAGTTCGATTCTAGGAATCACTTGCTTTCCTACGAAGAAGGTTGAGTGCAGCAATTTCAAACTTTCCTACTTTGTGTAATCTAACAAGATGTACAAGTTAGTGTATTCGCCTCATTTCTAAAGAAGTTTCTTTAGAAAAGAAACATCTTCAGTACCGAACACTGTACTGTGTGAAATAAGTTAATTTGCTTCTAGGAATCAGATTAATTTCTACGAAGAAGGTTGAGTGCAGCAAGTTCAAACTTTCCTTGTTAATGTAATCTTGAAAGATGGCCAAGTTAGAACATTCGCCTCATTTGTAAAGTACTTTGTTGAGAAAACAAACATCTTCATTGCCGAACATTGTACTGTGTGAAATAAGCTCATTCGGTTCTAGGAATCAGTTGCTTTCCTACAAAGAAGGTTGAGTGCAGCAACTTCAAACGTTCCTTGTTAATGTCATCTAAAAAGATGGCCAATTTGGTAGATTCGACTCATTTGTAAAGTAGTTTGTTGAGAAAACAAACATCTTCATTGCCGAACATTGTACTGTGTGAAATAAGCTCATTCGGTTCTAGGAATCAGTTGTTTTCCTACAAAGAAGGTTGAGTGCAGCAAGTTCAAACTTTTCTTGTTAATGTAATCTGAAAAGATGCACAACATAGTAGATTGGCCTCATTTCTAAAGTAGTTTCTTTAGAAAAGAAACATCTTCAGTACCCAACACTGTACTGTGTGAAATTTGTTCATTCGCTTCTAGGAATCAGTTTAATTTCTACGAAGAAGGTTGAGTGCAGCAAGTTCAAACTTTCCTTGTTAATGTAATCTCAAAAGATGGCCAAGTTAGATCATTCGCCTCATTTGTAAAGTACTTTGTTGAGAAAACAAACATCTTCATTGCCGAACATTGTACTGTGTGAAATAAGCTCATTCGGTTCTAGGAATCAGTTGCTTTCCTACAAAGAAGATTGAGTGCAGCAAGTTCAAACTTTCCTTGTTAATGTAATCTCAAAAGATGGCCAAGTTAGAACATTCGCCTCATTTGTAAAGTACTTTGTTGAGAAAACAAACATCTTCATTGCCGAACATTGTACTGTGTGAAATAAGCTCATTCGGTTCTAGGAATCAGTTGCTTTCCTACAAAGAAGGTTTAGTGCAGCAAGTTCAAACTTTCCTTGTTAATGTAATCTAAAAAGATGGCCAAGTTAGTAGATTCGCCTCATTTGTAAAGTAGTTTGTTGAGAAAACAAACATCTTCATTGCCGAACATTGTACTGTGTGAAATAAGCTCATTCGGTTCTCGGAATCAGTTGCTTTCCTTACAAAGAAGGTTGAGTGCAGCAAGTTCAAACTTTCCTTGTTAATGTAATCTGAAGAGATGCACAACGTAGTAGATTGGCCTCATTTCTAAAGTAGTTTCTTTAGAAAAGAAACATATTCAGTACCGAACACTGTACTGTGTGAAATAAGTTAATTCGCTTCTAGGAATCAGTTTAATTTCTACGAAGAAGGTTGAGTGCAGCAAGTTCAAACTTTCCTTGTTAATGTAATCTGAAGAGATGCACAACGTAGTAGATTGGCCTCATTTCTAAAGTAGTTTCTTTAGAAAAGAAACATATTCAGTGCCCAACACTGTACTGTGTGAAATAAGTTAATTCGCTTTAGGAATCAGTTTAATTTCTACGAAGAAGGTTGAGTGCAGCAAGTTCAAACTTTCCTTGTTCATGTAATCTAAAAATATGGCCACGTTAGAAGATTCGGCTCATTTGTATAGTACTTTGTTGAGAAAAAGAAACATCTTCATTGCCAACATTGTACTGTGTGAAATAAGCTCATTCGGTTCTAGGAATCAGTTGCTTTCCTACAAAGAAGGCTGAGTGCAGCAAGTTCAAACTTTCCTTGTTAATGTAATCTGAAAAAGTTGCACAACTTAGTAGATTGACCTCATTTCTAAAGTAGTTTGTTTAGAAAACAAACATCTTCATTACCGAACACTGTGCTATGTGAAATGAGCTAGTTCGATTCTAGGAATCACTTGCTTTCCTACGAAGAAGGTTGAGTGCAGCAAGTTCAACCTTTCCTAGTTTGTGTAATCTAACAAGAAGTACAAGTTAGTGGATTCGCCTCATTTCTAAAGTAGTTTCTTTAGAAAACAAACCTAAATTGCCAAACTTTTGTAGTTTGTGAAATGAGCTAATTGAGTTCTAGGAATCAGTTTACTTTCTACGAAGATGGTTGAGTTTAGCAAGTTCAATCTTTCCTTGTTAATGTGGTCTGAAAAAGATGTCTAATTTAGTAGATTTGCCTCATTGGTAAAGTAGTTTGTTGTGAAAAACAAACATGTTCATTGCCGAACATTGTACTGTGTGAACAAAGCTAATTTAGTTCTAGAATTCAGTTGCTTTCCTACAAAGAAGGTTGAATGTAGCCAGTTCAAACTTTCCTTGTTAATGTAACCTAAAAGATGCACGACTTAGTAGATTGGCCTCATTTCTAAAGTAGTTTCTTTAGAAAAGAAAAATCTTCAGTACCGAACACTGTACTGTGTGAAATGAGTTATTTCGCTTCTAGGAGTCAGTTGAGTTTCTAGGAAGATGGTTGAGTGCAGGAAGTTCAAACTTTCCTAGTTTGTGTAATCTAACAAGATGTACAAGTTCTTGGATTCACCTCATTTCTAAATTAGTTTCTTTAGAAAACAAACATCTTCAGTACTGAACACTGTACAGTGTGAAATAAGTTAATTCGGTTCTAGGAATCAGGTGCATTCCTACAAAGAAGGTTGAGTGCAGAAAGTTGAAACTTTCCTTGTTAATGTAATCTAAAAAGATGGCAAAGTTAGTAGATTCGACTCAATTGTAAAGTAGTTTGTTGAGAAAACAAACATCTACATTGCCAAATATTGTACTGTGTGAAATAAGCTCATTCGGTTCTATGAATAAGTTGCTTTCCTACAAAGAAGGTTGAGTGCAGCAAGTTAAAAGTTTTCTTGTTAATGTAATCTAAATAGATGGCCAAGTTAGTAGATTCAACTCATTTGTATAGTAGTTTGGTGAGAAAACAAACATCTTCATTGCCGAACATTGTACTGTGTGAAATAAGCTCATTCGGTTCTAGGAATCAGTTACTTTCCTACAAATAAGGTTGAGTGCAGCAACTTCAAACTTTCCTTGTTAATGTAATCTAAAAAGATGGCCAAGTTAGTAGATTCGAATCATGTAAAGTAGTTTGTTGAGAAAACAAACATCTTCATTGTCAACATTGTACTGTGTGAAATAAGCTCATTCGGTTCTAGGAATCACTTGCTGCTCCTACAAAGAAGGTTGAGTGCAGCAAGTTCAAACTTTCCTTGTTAACGTAATCTAAAAAGATGGCGAAGTTAGTAGATTCGCCTCATTTGTAAAGTACTTTTTTGAGAAAACAAACATCTTCATTGCCGAACATTGTACAGTGTGAAATAAGCTCATTCGGTTCTAGGAATCAGTTGCTTTCCTACAAAGAAGGTTGAGTGCAGCAAGTACAAACTTTCCTTGTTAATGTAATCTGAAAAGATGCACAACTTAGTAGATTGGCCTCATTTCTAAAGTAGTTTCTTTAGAAAAGAAACATCTTCAGTACCAAACACTGTACTGTGTGAAATTTGTTCATTCGCTTCTAGGAATCAGTTTAATTTCTACGAAGAAGGTTGAGTGCAGCAAGTTCAAACTTTCCTTGTTAATGTAATCTCAAAAGATGGCCAAGTTAGAAGACTCACCTCATTTGTAAAGTACTTTGTTGAGAAAACAAACATCTTCATTGCCGAACATTGTACTGTGTGAAATAAGCTCATTCGGTTCTAGGAATCAGTTGCTTTCCTACAAAGAAGGTTGAGTGCAGCAAGTTCAATCTTTCCTTGTTAATGTAATCTAAAAAGATGGCCAAGTTAGTAGATTGGACTCATTTGTAAAGTAGTGTGTTGAGAAAACAAACATCTTCATTGCCGAACATTGTACTGTGTGAATTAAGCTCTTTCAATTCTAGGAATCAGTTGCTTTCCTACAAAGAAGGTTGAGTGAAGCAAGTTCAAACTTTACTTGTTAATGTAATCTGAAAAGATGCACAACGTAGTAGATTGGCCTCATTTCTAAAGTAGTTTCTTTAGAAAAAGAAACATCTTCAGTGCCAACACTGTACTGTGTGAAATAAGTTAATTCGCTTCTAGGAATCAGTTTAATTTCTACGAAGAAGGTTGAGTGCAGCAAGTTCAAACTTTCCTTGTTAATGTAATCTAAAAAGATGGCCAAGTTAGAAGATTTGCCTCATTTGTAAAGTGCTTTGTTGACAAAACAAACTTCTTCATTGCCGAACATTGTACTGTGTGAAAAAAGCTCATTCGGTTCTAGGAATCAGTTGCTTTCCTACAAAGAAGGTTGAGTGCAGCAACTTCAAACTTTCCTTGTTAATGTCATCTAAAAAGATGGCCAAGTGGGTAGATTCGACTCATTTGTAAACTAGTTTGTTGAGAAAACAAACATGTTCATTGACGAACATTGTACAGTGTGAAATAAGCTCATTCGGTTCTAGGAATCAGTTGCTTTCCTACAAAGAAGGATGAGTGCAGCAAGTTCAAACTTTCCTTGTTAATGTAATCTGAAAAGATGCACAACATAGTAGATTGGCCTCATTTCTAAAGTAGTTTCTTTAGAAAAGAAACATCTTCAGTAAAAACACTGTACTGTGTGAAATTTGTTCATTCGCTTCTAGGAATCAGTTTAATCTCTACGAAGAAGGTTGAGTGCAGCAAGTTCAAACTTTCCTTGTTAATGTAATCTCAAAAGATGGCCAAGTTAGAAGACTCACCTCATTTGTAAAGTACTTTGTTGAGAAAACAAACATCTTCATTGCCGAACATTGTACTGTGTGAAATAAGCTCATTCGGTTCTAGGAATCAGTTGCTTTCCTACAAAGAAGGTTGAGTGAAGCAAGTTCAAACTTTCCTTGTTAATGTAATCTGAGAAGATGCACAACGTAGTAGATTGGCCTCATTTCTAAAGTAGTTTCTTTAGAAAAGAAACATCTTCAGTACCGAACACTGTGCTATGTGAAATGAGCTAGTTCGATTCTAGGAATCACTTGCTTTCCTACGAAGAAGGTTGAGTGCAGCAAGTTCAAACTTTCCTACTTTGTGTAATGTAACAAGACGAACAAGTTAGTGGATTCGCCTCATTTCTAAAGTAGTTTCTTTAGAAGAGAAACATCTTCAGTACCGAACACTGTACTGTGCGAAATAAGTTAATTCGCTTCTAGGAATCAGTTTAATTTCTACGAACAAGGTTGAGTGCAGCAAGTTCAAACTTTCCTTGTCAATGTAATCTCAAAACATGGCCAATTGAGTAGATTCGAATCATTTGTAAAGTACTTTGTTGAGAAAACAAACATCTTCATTGCCGAACATTGTACTATGTGAAATAAACTCATTCGGTTCTAGGAATCGGTTGCTTTCCTACAAAGAAGGTTGAGTGCAGCAAGTTCAAACTTTCCTTGTTAATGTAATCTAAAAAGATGGCCTAGTTAGTAGATTTGACTCACTTGTAAAGTACTTTGTTGAGAAAACAAACATCTTCATTGCCGAATATTATACTGTGTGAAATAAGCTCATTCGGTTCTAGGAATCATTTGCTTTCCTACAAAGAAGGTTGAGTGCAGCAAGTTCAAACTTTCCTTGTTAATGTAATCTGAAAAGATGCACAACATAGTAGATTGGCCTCATTTCTAATGTAGTTTGTTTAGAAAACAAACATCTTCATTACGGAACACTGTGCTATGTGAAATGAGCTAGTTCGATTCTAGGAATCACTTGCTTTGCTACGAAGAAGGTTGAGTGCAGCAAGTTCAAACTTTCCTACTTTGTGTAATCTAACAAGATGTACAAGTTAGGGGATTCGACTCATTTCTAAAGTTGTTTCTTTAGAAAAGAAACATCTTCAGTACCGAACACTGTACTGTGTGAAATAAGTTAATTCACTTCTAGGAATCAGTTTAATTTCTACGAAGAAGGTTGAGTGCAGCAAGTTCAAACTTTGTTTGTTAATGTAATCTCACAAGATGGCCAAATTAGAACATTCGCCTCATTTGTAAAGTACTTTGTTGAGAAAACAAACATCTTCATTGCCGAACATTGTACTGTGTGAAATAAGCTCATTCGGTTCTAGGAATCAGTTGCTTTCCTACAAAGAAGGTTCAGTGCAGCAAGTTCAAACTTTCCTTGTTAATGTAATCTGAAAAGATGCACAACGTAGTAGATTGGCCTCATTTCTAAAGTAGTTTCTTTAGAAAAGAAACATCTTCAGTACCGAACACTGTGCTATGTGAAATGAGCTAGTTCGATTCTAGGAATCACTTGCTTTCCTACGAAGAAGGTTGAGTGCAGCAAGTTCAAACTTTCCTTTGTTTGTGTAATCTAACAAGATGTACAAGTTAGTAGATTCCCTCATTTCTAAAGTAGTTTGTTGAGAAAACAAACATCTTCATTGCCGAACATTGTACTGTGTGAAATAAGCTAATTCGGTTCTAGGAATCAGTTGCTTTCTACAAAGAAGGCTGAGTGCAGCAAGTTCAAACTTTCCTAGTTTGTGTAATCTAACAAGATGCACAAGTAGATTGATTTCTAAAGTAGTTTGTTGAGAAAACAAACATCTTCATTGCCAAACACTGTACTGTGTGAAATGAGCTAGATCGATTCTAGGAATCACTTGCTTTCCTACAAAGAAGGGTGAGTGCAGCAAGTTCAAACTTTCCTATCTAACAAGATGTACAAGTTAGTAGATTCTCATTTCTAAAGTAGTTTCTTTAGAAAACAAACATCTTCATTACCTGAACACTGTACTGTGTGAAATAAGCTAATTCGGTTCTAGGAATCACTTGCTTTCCTACAAAGAAGGTTGAGTGCAGCAAGTTCAAACTTTCCTTGTTAATTGTGTAATCTAACAAGATGGCCAAGTAGTAGATTCGCCTCATTTGTAAAGTAGTTTGTTGAGAAAACAAACATCTTCATTGCAACATTGTACTGTGTGAAATAAGCTATACTGTTCTAGGAATCACTTGCTTTCCTACAAAGAAGGTTGAGTGCAGCAAGTTCAAACTTTCCTTGTTTGTGTAATCTAAAAAGATGTACAAGTTAGTAGATTAGCCATTTGTAAAGTAGTTTGTTGAGAAAACAAACATCTTCATTGTTCAAATTGTACTGTGTGAAATAAGCTTGGTTCTAGGAATCACTTGCTTTCCTACAAAGAAGGTTGAGTGCAGCAAGTTCAAACTTTCCTTGTTAATGTAATCTAAAAAGATGGCCAAGTTAGTAGATTCGACTCATTTGTAAAGTAGTTTGTTGAGAAAACAAACATCTTCATTGCCAAACATTGTACTGTGTGAAATAAGCTAGTTCTATTCTAGGAATCACTTGCTTTCCTACAAAGAAGGTTGAGTGCAGCAAGTTCAAACTTTCCTTGTTTGTGTAATCTAACAAGATGTACAACATAGTAGATTGGCCTCATTTCTAAAGTAGTTTCTTTAGAAAACAAACATCTTCATTACCTAACATTGTACTGTGTGAAATGAGCTAATTCACTTCTAGGAATCACTTGTTTTCCTACAAAGAAGGTTGAGTGCAGCAAGTTCAAACTTTCCTAGTTTGTGTAATCTAACAAGATGTACAAGTTAGTAGATTTCCCTCATTTATAAAGTAGTTTGTTGAGAAAACAAACATCTTCATTGCCGAACATTGTACTGTGTGAAATAAGCTAATTCGGTTCTAGGAATCAGTTGCTTTCCTACAAAGAAGGTTGAGTGCAGCAAGTTCAAACTTTCCTTGTTAATGTAATCTAAAAAGATGTACAAGTTAGTAGATTGGCCTCATTTCTAAAGTAGTTTCTTGAGAAAACAAACATCTTCATTGCCAACATTGTACTGTGTGAAATAAGCTATTCGATTCTAGGAATCACTTGCTTTCCTACAAAGAAGGTTGAGTGCAGCAAGTTCAAACTTTCCTTGTTTGTGTAATCTAAAAAGATGGCCAAGTTAGTAGATTCGCCTCATTTCTAAAGTAGTTTGTTGAGAAAACAAACATCTTCATTGCCTAACATTGTACTGTGTGAAATAAGCTCATTCGGTTCTAGGAATCAGTTGCTTTCCTACAAAGAAGGTTGAGTGCAGCAAGTTCAAACTTTCCTTGTTAATGTAATCTGAAAAGATGCACAACTTAGTAGATTGGCCTCATTTCTAAAGTAGTTTGTTTAGAAAACAAACATCTTCATTACCAAACACTGTACTATGTGAAATGAGCTAGATCGATTCTAGGAATCACTTGCTTTCCTACAAAGAAGGTTGAGTGCAGCAAGTTCAAACTTTCCTAGTTTGTGTAATCTAACAAGATGTACAAGTTAGTGGATTCGACTCATTTCTAAAGTAGTTTCTTTAGAAAAAAAACATCTTCAGTACCGAACACTGTACTGTGTGAAATAAGTTAATTCGGTTCTAGGAATCAGTTGCTTTTCTACAAGAAGGTTGAGTGCAGCAAGTTCAAACTTTCCTTGTTAATGTAATCTAAAAAGATGGCAAGTTAGTAGATTCGCCTAATTTGTAAAGTAGTTTGTTGAGAAAACAAACATCTTCATTGCCAAACATTGTACTGTGTGAAATAAGCTCATTCGGTTCTAGGAATCAGTTGCTTTCCTACAAAGAAGGTTGAGTGCAGCAAGTTCAAACTTTCCTTGTTTGTGTAATCTAACAAAGATGGCCAAGTTAGTAGATTAGCCTCATTTGTAAAGTAGTTTGTTGAGAAAACAAACATCTTCATTGCCTAACATTGTACTGTGTGAAATAAGCTCCTTCAGTTCTAGGAATCAGTTGCTTTCCTACAAAGAAGGTTGAGTGCAGCAAGTTCAAACTTTCCTTGTTTGTGTAATCTAAAAGATGGCCAAGTTAGTAGATTCGACTCATTTGTAAAGTAGTTTGTTGAGAAAACAAACATCTTCATTGCTGAACATTGTACTGTGTGAAATAAGCTCATTCTATTCTAGGAATCAGTTGCTTTCCTACAAACAAGGTTGAGTGCAGCAAGTTCAAACTTTCCTTGTTAATGTAATCTTAAAAGATGCACAACATAGTAGATTGGCCTCATTTCTAAAGTAGTTTCTTTAGAAAACAAACATCTTCATTACCTAACATTGTACTGTGTGAAATAAGCTAATTCGATTCTAGGAATCACTTGTTTTCCTACAAAGAAGCCTGAGTGCAGCAAGTTCAAACTTTCCTACTTTGTGTAATCTAACAAGATGTACAAATTAGTAGGTTCCCCTCATTTATAAAGTAGTTTCTTGAGAAAAACAAACATCTTCATTACCAACACTGTACTGTGTTAAATAAGTTAATCGCTTCTAGGAATCAGTTAAATTTCCTACAAAGAAGGTTGAGTGCAGCAAGTTCAAACTTTCCTTGTTAATGTAATCTAAAAAGATGGCCAAGTTAGAACATTCGCCTCATTTGTAAAGTACTTTGTTGAGAAAACAAACATCTTCATTGCCGAACATTGTACTGTGTGAAATAAGCTCATTCGGTTCTAGGAATCAGTTGCTTTCCTAGAAAGAAGGTTGAGTGCAGCAAGTTCAAACTTTCCTTCTTTGTGTAATCTATAAAGATGGCCAGGTTAGTAGATTGGCCTGATTTCTAAAGTAGTTTGTTGAGAAAACAAACATCTTCATTGCCAACATTGTACTGTGTGAAATAAGCTCATTCGGTTCTAGGAATCAGTTGCTTTCCTACAAAGAAGGTTGAATGCAGCAAGTTCAAACTTTCCTTGTTAATGTAATCTGAAAAGATGCACAACTTAGTAGATTGGCCTCATTTCTAAAGTAGTTTGTTTAGAAAACAAACATCTCCATTACCAACACTGTACTGTGTGAAATGAGCTGTTCGATTCTAGGAATCACTTGCTTATACAAAGAAGGTTGAGTGCAGCAAGTTCAAACTTTCCTACTTTGTGTAATCTAACAAGATGTACAAGTTAGTGGATTCGACTCATTTCTAAAGTAGTTTCTTGAGAAAAGAAAATCTTCAGTACCCGAACACTGTACTGTGTGAAATAAGTTAATTCGCTCTAGGAATCAGTTTAATTTCTACGAAGAAGGTTGAGTGCAGCAAGTTCAAACTTTCCTTGTTAATGTAATCTAAAAAGATGGCCAAGGTAGTAGATGCGCCTAATTTGTAAAGTAGTTTGTTGAGAAAACAAACATCTTCATTGCCAAACATTGTACTGTGTTAAATAAGCTCATTCGGTTCTAGGAATCAGTTGCTTTCCTACAAAGAAGGTTGAGTGCATCAAGTTCAAACTTTCCTTGTTAATGTAATCTAAAAAGATGGCCAAGTTAGTAGATGCGCCTCATTTGTAAAGTAGTTTGTTGAGAAAACAAACATCTTCATTGCCGAACATTGTACTGTGTGAAATAAGCTCATTCAGTTCTAGGAATCAGTTGCTTTCCTACAAAGAAGGTTGAGTGCAGCAAGTTCAAACTTTCCTTGTTAATGTAATCTAAAATGATGGCCAAGTTAGTAGATTCGACTCATTTGTAAAGTAGTTTGTTGAGAAAACAAACATCTTCATTGCTGAACATTGTACTGTGTGAAATAAGCTCATTCGGTTCTAGGAATCAGTTGCTGTCCTACAAAGAAGGTTGAGTGCAGCAAGTTCAAACTTTCCTTGTTGATGTAATCTGAAAAGATGCACAACATAGTAGATAGGCCTCATTTCTAAATAGTTTCTTTAGAAATGAAACATCTTCAGTACCGAACACTGTACTGTGTGAAATAAGTTAATTCGCTTCTAGGAATCAGTTTAATTTCTACGAAGAAGGTTGAGTGCAGCAAGTTCAAACTTTCCTTGTTAATGTAAGCTAAAAAGATGGCCAAATTAGAACATTCGCCTCATTTGTAAAGTACTTTGTTGAGAAAACAAACATCTTCATTTCCCAACCTTGTACTGTGTGAAATAAGCTCAGTCGGTACTAGGAATCAGTTGCTTTCCTACAAAGAAGGTTGAGTGCAGCACGTTCAAACTTTCCTTGTTAATGTAATCTCAAAAGATGGCCAAGTTGGAATATTCGCCTCATTTGTAAACTACTTTGTTGAGAAAACAAACATCTTCATTGCCGAAAATTGTACTGTGTGAAATAAGCTCATTCGGTTCTAGGAATCAGTTGCTTTCCTACAAAGAAGGTTGAGTGCAGAAAGTTCAAACTTTCCTTATTACTGTAGTCTGAAAAGATGCACAACTTAGTAGATTGGCCTCATTTCTAAAGTAGTTTGTTTAGAAAACAAACATCTTCATTACCGAACACTGTACTACGTGAAATGCGCTAGTTCGATTCTAGGAATCACTTGCTTTCCTACGAAGAAGGTTGACTGCAGCAAGTACAAACTTGCCTACTTTGTGTAATCTAACAAGATGTACACTTAGTGGATTCGCCTCATTTCTAAAGTAGTTTCTTTAGAAAAGAAACATCTTCAGTACCGAACACTGTACTGTGTGAAATAAGTTAATTCGCTTCTAGGAATCAGTTTAATTTCTACTAAGAAGGTGGAGTGCAACAAGTTCAAACTTTCCTTGTTAATCTAATCTCAAAAGATGGCCAAGTGAGAACATTCACCTCATTTGTAAAGTACTTTGTTGAGAAAACAAACATCTTCATTGCCGAACATTGTACTGTGTGAAATAAGCTCATTCGGTTCTAGGAATCAGTTGCTTTCCTACAAAGAAGGTTGAGTGCAGGAAGTTCAAACTTTCCTTGTTAATGTAATCTGAAAAGATGCACAGCTTAGTACATTGGCCTCATTTCTAAAGTAGTTTGTTCAGAAAACAAACGTCTTCATTACCGAACACTGTATTATGTGAAATGAGCTAGTTCGTTTCTAGGAATCACTTGCTTTCCTACGAAGAAGGTTGAGTGCAGCAGGTTCAAACTGTCCTAGTTTGTTTAATCTAACAAGATGTAGAAGTTAGGGGATTCGCCTCATTTCTAAAGTAGTTTCTTTAGAAAAGAAACATCTTCAGTACCAAACACTGTACTGTGTGAAATAAGTTAATTCGCTTCTAGGAATCAGTTTGATTTCTACAAAGAAGGTTGAGTGCAGCAAGTTCAAACTTTCCTTGTTAATGTAATCTAAAAAGATGGCCAAGTTAGAACATTCTCCTCATTTGTAAAGTACTTTGTTGAGAAAACAAACATCTTCATTGCCGAACATTGTACTGTGTGAAATAAGCTCATTCGGTTCTAGGAATCAGTTGCTTTCCTACACAGAAGGTTGAGTGCAGCAACTTCAAACGTTCCTTGCTAATGTAATCTAAAAAGACGGCCAAGTTAGTAGATTCGACGGATTTTTAAAGTAGTTTGTTGAGAAAACAAACATCTTCATTACCGAACACTGTACTATGTGAAATAAGCTCATTCGGTTCTACGAATCAGTTGCTTTCCTACATAGAAGATTGAGTGCAGCAAGTACAAACTTTCCTTATTAATGTAATCTAAAAATATGGCCAAGTTAGTAGATTCGACTCATTTGTAAAGTAGTTTGTTGAGAAAACAAACATCTTCATTGCCGAACATTGTACTGTGTGAAATAAGCTCATTCGGTTCTAGGAATCAGTTGCTTTCCTACAAAGAAGGTTGAGTGCAGCAAGTTCAAACTTTCCTTGTTAATGTAATCTGAAAAGATGCACAACGTAGTAGATTGGCCTCATTTCTAACGTAGTTTCTTTAGAAAAGAAACATCTTCAGTACCGAACACTGTACTGTGTGAAATGAGTTAATTCGCTTCTAGGAGTCAGTTTAATTTCTACGAAGATGGTTGAGTGCAGAAAGTTCAAACTTTCCTAGTTTGTGTAAGCTAGCAAGATGTAGAAGTTAGTGGATTCGCATCCTTTCTAAATTAGTTTCTTTAGAAAACAAACATCTTCAGTACCGAACACTGTACTGTGTGAAATAAGTTAATTCGGTTCTAGGATTCAGGTGCTTTCCTACAAAGAAGGTTGAGTGCAGCCAGTTCAAACGTTCCTTGTTAATGTAGTCTAAAAAGATGGCCAAGTTAGTAGATTCGACTCATTTGTAAAGTAGTTTGTTGAGAAAACAAACATTTTCATTGCCGAACATAGTACTGTGTGAAATAAGCTCATTCAGTTCTACGAATCAGCTGCTTTCCTACAAAGAAGGTTGAGTGCAGCAAGTTCAAACTTTCCTTGTTAATGTAATCTAAAAAGATGACCAAGTTAGTAGATTCGACTCATTTGTAAAGTAGTTTGTTGAGAAAACAAACATCTTCATTGCCGAACATTTTACTGTGTGAAATAAGCTCATTCGGTTCTAGGAATCAGTTGCTTTCCTACAAAGAAGGTGGAGTGCAGCAAGTTCAAACTTTCCTTGTTAATGTAATCTGAAAAGTTGCACAAACTAGTAGATTGGTCTCATTTCTAAAGTAGTTTCTTTAGAAAAGAAACATCTTCAGTACCGAACACTGTACTGTGTGAAATAAGTTAATTCGCTTCTAGGAATCAGATTAATTTCTAAGAAGAAGGTTGAGTGTAGCAAGTTCAAACTTTCCTTGTTAATGTAATCTAAAAAGATGGCCAAGTTAGAAGATTCGCCTAATTTGTAAAGTAGTTTGTTGAGAAAACAAACATCTTCATTGCCGAACATTGTACTGTGTAAAATAAGCTCATTCGGTACTAGGAATTAGTTGCTTTCTTACAAAGAAGGTTGAGTGCAGGAAGTTCAAACTTTCCTTGTTAATGTAATCTAAAAAGATGTCCAAGTCAGTAGATTCGCCTCATTTCTAAAGTAGTTTCTTTAGAAAACAAACTTAAATTTCCAAACTTTGTACTTTGTGAAATGAGCTAATTCAGTTCTAGGAATCAGTTTACTTTCTACAAAGATGGTTGAGTTTAGCAAGTTCAAACTTTCCTTGTTAATGTCGTCTAAGAAGATGTCCAAGTTAGTAGATTTGCCTCATTGGTAAAGTAGTTTGTTGAGAAAACGAACATCTTCATTGCCGAACATTGTACTGTGTAAACAAAGCTAATTTAGTTCTACAATTCAGTTGCTTTCCTACAAAGAAGGTTGAGTGCAGCCAGTTCAAACTTTCCTTGTTAATGTAACCTAAAATGATGCTCAACTTAGTAGATTGGCCCCATTTCTAAAGTAGTTTCTTTAGAAAAGAAACATCTTCAGTACCGAACACTGTACTGTGTGAAATAAGTTAATTCCCTTCTAGGAATCAGTTTAATTTCTACGAAGATGGTTGAGTGCAGCAAGTTCAAACTTTCCTTCTTAATGTAATCTCAAAAGATAGCCAAGGTACTAGATTCGACTCATTTGTAAAGTACTTTGTTGATAAAACAAACATCTTCATTGCCTAACATTGTACTCTGTGAAATAAGCTCATTCGGTTCTAGGAATCAGTTGCTTTCCAAAAAGAAGGTTGAGTGCAGCAAGTTCAAACTTTCCTTGTTAATGTAATCTAAAAAGATGGCCAAGTTAGTAGATTCGACTCATTTGTAAAGTAGTTTGTTGAGAAAACAAACATCTTCATTGCCAAACATTGTACAGTGTGAAATAAGCTCATTCGGTTCTAGGAATCAGTTGCTTTCCTACAAAGAAGGTTGAGTGCAGCAAGTTCAAACTTTCCTTGTTAATGTTATCTGAAAAGATGCACAACGTAGTAGATTGGCCTCATTTCTAAAGTAGTTTCTTCAGAAAAGAAACATCTTCAGTACCAAACACTGTACTGTGTGAAATAAGTTAATTCGCTTCTAGGAATCAGTTTAATTTCTACAAAGAAAGTTGAGTGCAGCAAGTTCAAACTTTCCTACATTGTGTAATCTAACAAGATGTACAAGTTAGTGGATTCGCCTCATTTCTAAAGTAGTTTCTTTAGAAAACAAACATCTTCAGTACCAACACTGTACTGTGTGAAATAAGCTAATTCGCTTCTAGGAATCAGTTTAATTTCTACAAAGAAGGTTGAGTGCAGCAAGTTCAAACTTTCCTTGTTAATGTAATCTCAAAAGATGGCCAAGTTAGAACATTCGCCTCATTTGTAAAGTAGTTTGTTGAGAAAACAAACATCTTCATTGCCGAACATTGTACTGTGTGAAATAAGCTCATTCGGTTCTAGGAATCAGTTGCTTTCCTACAAAGAAGGTTGAGTGTAGCAAGTTCAAACCTTCCTTTGTTAATGTAATCTAAAATGATGGCCAAGTTAGAAGATTAGCATCATTTGTAAAGTACTTTGTTGAGAAAACAAACATCTTCATTGCCTAACATTGTACTGTGTGAAATAAGCTAATTCGGTCCTAGGAATCACTTGCTTTCCTACACAGAAGGTTGAGTGCAGCAACTTCAAACTTTCCTTGCTCATGTAATCTAAAAAGATGCCAAGTTAGTAGATTCAACTCATTTTTAAAGTAGTTTGTTTAGAAAACAAACATCTTCATTACCGAACACTGTACTATGTGAAATGAGCTCATTCGGTTCTAGGAATCAGTTGCTTTCCTACAAAGAAGGTTGAGTGCAGCAAGTTCAAACGTTCCTTGTTAATGTAATCTCAAAAGATGGCCAAGTTAGAAGATTCGCCTCATTTGTAAAGTAATTTGTTGAGAAAACAAACATCTTCATTGCCGAACATTGTACTGTGTGAAATAAGCTCATTCGGTTCTAGGAATCAGTTGCTTTCCTACAAAGAATGTTGAGTGCAGCAAGTTCAAACTTTCCTTGTTAAAGTTAACTAAAAAGATGGCCAAGTTAGTAGATTCGACTCATTTGTAAAGTAGTTTGTTGAGAAAACAAACATCTTCATTGCCGAACATTGTACTGTGTGAAATAAGCTCATTCGGTTCTAGGAATCACTTGCTTTCCTACAAAGAAGGTTGAGTGCAGCAAGTTCAAACTTTCCTTGTTAATGTAATCTAAAAAGATGCACAACGTAGTAGATTGGCCTCATTTCTAAAGTAGTTTTTTAGAAAAAAACATCTTCAGTACCTAACACTGTACTGTGTGAAATAAGTTATTTCGCTTCTAGGAATCATTTTAATTCCTACAAAGAAGGTTGAGTGCAGCAAGTTCAAACTTTCCTTGTTAATGTAATCTAAAAAGATGGCCAAGTTAGAAGATTCACCTCATTTGTAAAGTAGTTTGTTGAGAAAACAAACATCTTCATTGCCGAACATTGTACTGTGTGAAATAAGCTCATTCGTTCTAGGAATCAGTTGCTTTCCTACAAAGAAGGTTGAGTGCAGCAAGTTCAAACGTTCCTTTGCTAATGTAATCTAAAAAAGATGTACAAAGTTAGTAGATTCGACTCATTTTTAAAGTAGTTTGTTGAGAAAACAAACATCTTCATTACCGAACACTGTACTATGTGAAATAAGCTCATTCGGTTCTACGAATCAGTTGCTTTCCTACAAAGAAAGTTGAGTGCAGCAAGCTCAAACTTTCCTTGTTAATGTAATCTGAAAAAGATGTACAACGTTAGTAGATTGGCCTCATTTCTAAGGGTAGTTTCTTTGAAAAAGAAACATCTTCAGTACCGAACACTGGACTGTGGGAAATAAGTTAATTCGCTTCTAGGAATCATTTTAATACTACGAAGAAGGTTGAGAGCAGCAAGTTCAAACTTTCCTTGTTAATGTAATCTAAAAAGATGGCCAAGTTAGTAGATTCACCTCATTTGTATAGTACTTTGTTGAGAAAACAAACATCTTCATTGCCGAACATTGTACTGTGTGAAATAAGCTCATTCGGTTCTAGCAATCAGTTGCTTTCCTACAAAGAAGGTTGAGAGCAGCAAGTTCAAACTTTCCTTGTTAATGTTATCTAAAAAGAATGCCAAGTTAGTAGATTTGCTTCATTTGTAAAGTAGTTTGTTGAGAAAACAAACATCTTCATTGCCGAACATTGTACTGTGTGAAATAAGCTCATTCGGTTCTAGGAATCAGTTGCTTTCCTACAAAGAAGGTTGAGTGCAGCAAGTTCAAACTTTCCTTGTTAATGTAATCTGAAAAGATGCACAACTTACTAGATTGGCCTCATTTCTAAAGTAGTTTGTTTAAAAAACAAACATCTTCATTACCGAACACTGTACTATGTGAAATGAGCTAGTTCGATTCTAGGAATCACTTGCTTTCCTACGAAGAAGGTTGAGTGCAACAAGTTCAAACTTTCCTACTTTGTGTAAACTAAGAAGACGTACAAGTTAGTGGATTCGCCTCATTTCTAAAGTAGTTTCTTTAGGAAAGAAACATCTTCAATAACGAACACTGTACTGTGTGAAATAAGTTAATTCGCTTCTAGGGATCAGTTTAATTTCTACGAAGAAGGTTGAGTGCAGCAAGTTCAAACTTTCCTTGTTAATGTAATCTCAAAAGATGGCCAAGTTAGAACATTCGCCTCATTTGTAAAGTACGTTGTTGAGAAAACAAACATCTTCATTGCCGAACATTGTACTGTGTGAAATAAGCTCATTCGGTTCTAGGAATCAGTTGCTTTCCTACAAAGAATGTTGAGTGCAGCAAGTTCAAACTTTCCTTGTTAATGTTAACTAAAATGATGGCCAAGTTAGTAGATTCGACTCATTTGTAAAGTAGTTTGTTGAGAAAACAAACATCTTCATTACCGAACACTGTACTATGTGAAATAAGCTCATTCGGTTCTACGAATCAGTTGCTTTCCTACAAAGAAAGTTGAGTGCAGCAAGCTCAAACTTTCCTTGTTAATGTAATCTGAAAAGATGCACAACGTAGTAGATTGGCCTCATTTCTAAGGTAGTTTCTTTGCAAAAGAAACATCTTCAGTACCGAACACTGGACTGTGGGAAATAAGTTAATTCGCTTCTAGGAATCATTTTAATACTACGAAGAAGGTTGAGAGCAGCAAGTTCAAACTTTCCTTGTTAATGTAATCTAAAAAGATGGCCAAGTTAGTAGATTCGCCTCATTTGTATAGTACTTTGTTGAGAAAACAAACATCTTCATTGCCGAACATTGTACTGTGTGAAATAAGCTCATTCGGTTCTAGCAATCAGTTGCTTTCCTACAAAGAAGGTTGAGAGCAGCAAGTTCAAACTTTCCTTGTTAATGTTATCTAAAAAGAATGCAAAGTTAGTAGATTTGCTTCATTTGTAAAGTAGTTTGTTGAGAAAACAAACATCTTCATTGCCGAACATTGTACTGTGTGAAATAAGCTCATTCGGTTCTAGGAATCAGTTGCTTTCCTCCAAAGAAGGTTGAGTGCAGCAAGTTCAAACTTTCCTTGTTAATGTAATCTGAAAAGATGCACAACTTACTAGATTGGCCTCATTTCTAAAGTAGTTTGTTTAGAAAACCAACATCTTCATTACCGAACACTGTACTATGTGAAATGAGCTAGTTCTATTCTAGGAATCACTTGCTTTCCTACGAAGAAGGTTGAGTGCAACAAGTTCAAACTTTCCTACTTTGTGTAAACTAACAAGACGTACAAGTTAGTGGATTCGCCTCATTTCTAAAGTAGTTTCTTTAGGAAAGAAACATCTTCAGTAACGAACACTGTACTGTGTGAAATAAGTTAATTCGCTTCTAGGGATCAGTTTAATTTCTACGAAGAAGGTTGAGTGCAGCAAGTTCAAACTTTCCTTGTTAATGTAATCTCAAAAGATGGCCAAGTTAGAACATTCGCCTCATTTGTAAAGTACTTTGTTGAGAAAACAAACATCTTCTTTGCCGAACATTGTACTGTGTGAAATAAGCTCATTCGGTTCTAGGAATCAGTTGCTTTCCTACAAAGAATGTTGAGTGCAGCAAGTTCAAACTTTCCTTGTTAATGTTAACTAAAAAGATGGCCAAGTTAGTAGATTCGACTCATTTGTAAAGTAGTTTGTTGAGAAAACAAACATCTTCATTGCCGAACATTGTACTGTGTGAAAAAAGCTCATTCGGTTCAAGGAATCAGTTGCTCTCCTACAAAGAAGGTTGACTGTAGCAAGTTCAAACTTTTCTTGTTAATGTAATCTGAAAAGATGCACAACGTAGTAGATTGGCCTCATTTCTATAGTAGTTTCTTTAGGAAAAAAAACATCTTCAGTACCGAACACTGTACTGTGCGAAATAAGTTATTTCGCTTCTAGGAATCGGTTTAATTCCTACGAAGAAGGTTGAGTGCAGCAAAGTCAAACCTTCCTTGTTAATGTAATCTAAAATGATGGCCAAGTTAGAAGATTCGCCTCATTTGCAAAGTACTTTGTTGAGAAAACAACCATCTTCATTGCCGAACATTGTACTGTGTGAAATAAGCTCATTCGGTTCTAGGAATCAGTTGCTTTCCTACACAGAAGGTTGAGTGCAACAATTTCAAACTTTCCTTGCTAATGTAATCTAAGAAGATGGCCAAGTTAGTAGATTCGACTCATTTTTAAAGTAGTTTGTTTAGAAAACAAACATCTTCATTACCGAACACTGTACTATGTGAAATGAGCTCATTCGGTTCTAGGAATCAGTTGCTTTCCTACAAAGAAGGTTGAGTGCAGCAAGTTCAAACTTTCCTTGTTAATGTAATCTGAACAGATGCACAACGTAGTAGATTGACCTCATTTCTAAGGTAGTTTCTTTAGAAAAGAAACATCTTCAGTATCAAACACTGTACTGTGGGAAATAAGTTAATTCGCTTCTAGGAATCATTTTAATTCTACGAAGAAGGTTGAGAGCAGCAAGTTCAAACTTTCCTTGTTAATGTAATCTAAAAAGATTGCCAAATTAGTAGATTTGCTTCATCTGTATAGTACTTTGTTGAGAAAACAAACATCTTCATTACCGAACATTGTATTGTGTGAAATAAGCTCATTCGGTTCTAGGAATCAGTTGCTTTCCTACAAAGAAGGTTGAGTGCAGCAAGTTCAAACTTTCCTTGTAAATGTAATCTGAAAAGATGCACAACGTAGTAGATCGGCCTCATTTCGAAAGTAGTTTCTTTAGAAAAGAAACATCTTCAGTACCGAACACTGTACTGTGTAAAATAAGTTAATTCGCTTCTAGGAGTCAGTATAATTTCTACGAAGAAGGTTGAGTTCAGCAAGTTCAAACATTCCTTGTTAATGTAATCTAAAAAGATGGCCAAGTTAGAAGATTCGCCTCATTTGTAAAGTACTTTGTTGAGAAAACAAACATCTTCATTGCCGAACATTGTACTGTGTGAAATAAGCTCATTCGGTTCTAGGAATCAGTTGCTTTCCTACGAAGAAGGTTGAGTGCAGCAACTTCAAACTTTCCTTGTTAATGTAATCTAAAAAGATGGCGAAATTAGTAGATTCACCTCATTTGTAAAGTAGTTTGTTGAGAAAACAAACATCTTCATTGCCGAACACTGTGCTATGTGAAATGAGCTAGTTCGATTCTAGGAATCACTTGCTTTCCTACGAAGAAGGTTGAGTGCAGCAAGTTCAAACTTTCCTACTTTGTGTAATCTAACAAGATGTACAATTTCGTGGTTTTGCCTCATTTCTAAAGTAGTTTCTTTAGAAAAGAAATATCTTCAGTACCGAACACTGTACTGTGTGAAATAAGTGAATTCGCTTCTAGGAATCAGTTTAATTTCTACAGAGAAGGTTGAGTGCAGCAAGTTCAAACTTTCCTTGTTTTTGTAATCTCAAAAGATGGCCAAGTTAGAACATTCGCCTCATTTGTAAAGTACTTTGTTGAGAAAACAAACATCTTCATTGCCGAACATTGTACTGTGTAAAATAAGCTCATTCGGTTCTAGGAATCAGTTGCTTTCCTACAAAGAAGGTTGAGTGCAGCAAGTTCAAACTTTCCTTGCTAATGTAATCTCAAAAGATGGCCAAGTTAGTAGATTCGCCTCATTTGTAAAGTAGTTTGTTGAGAAAACAAACATCTTCATTGCCGGACATTGTACTGTGTGAAATAAGCTCATTCGGTTCTAGGAATCAGTTGCTTTCCTACAAAGAAGGTTGAGTGCGGCAAGTTGAAACTTTCCTTGTTAATGTAATCTGAAAAGATGCACAACGTAGTAGATTGGCCTCATTTCTAAAGTAGTTTGTTTAGAAAACAAACATCTTCATTACCGAACACTTGTACTGTGTGAAATGAGCTAATTCGATTCTAGGAATCACTTGCTTTCCTACAAAGAAGGTTGAGTGCAGCAAGTTCAAACTTTCCTAGTTTGTGTAATCTAACAAGATGTACAAGTTAGTAGATTCGCCTCATTTCTAAAGTAGATTCTTTGAGAAAAACAAACATCTTCAGTACCGAACACTGTACTGTTTGAAATAAGCTAATTCGCTTCTAGGAATCAGTTTTATTTCTACAAAGAAGGTTGAGTGCAGCAAGTTCAAACTTTCCTTGTTTGTGTAATCTCAAAAGATGGCCAAGTTAGTAGATTCACCTCATTTGTAAAGTAGTTTGTTGAGAAAACAAACATCTTCATTGCCGAACATTGTACTGTGTGAAATAAGCTCATTCAGTTCTAGGAATCAGTTGCTTTCCTACAAAGAAGGTTGAGTGCAGCAAGTTCAAACTTTCCTTCTTAATGTAATCTAAAAAGATGGCCAAGTTAGTAGATTCGCCTCATTTGTAAAGTAGTTTGTTGAGAAAACAAACATCTTCATTGCCAACATTGTACTGTGTGAAATAAGCTCATTCGGTTCTAGGAATCAGTTGCTTTCCTACAAAGAAGGTTGAGTGCAGCAAGTTCAAACTTTCCTTGTTAATGTAATCTAAAAAGATGCACAACGTAGTAGATTGGCCTCATTTCTAAAGTAGTTTCTTTAGAAAACAAACATCTTCAGTACCAACACTGTACTGTGTGAAATAAGTTAATTCGCTTCTAGGAATCAGTTGCTTTCTACAAGAAGGTTGAGTGCAGCAAGTTCAAACCTTCCTTGTTAATGTAATCTAAAAAGATGGCCAAGGTAGAAGATTCACCTCATTTGTAAAGTAGTTTGTTGAGAAAACAAACATCTTCATTGCCGAACATTGTACTGTGTGAAATAAGCTCATTCACGGTTCTAGGAATCAGTTGCTTTCCTACAAAGAAGGTTGAGTGCAGCAAGTTCAAACTTTCCTTGTTAATGTAATCTGAAAAGATGCACAACTTAGTAGATTGGCCTCATTTCTAAAGTAGTTTGTTGAGAAAACAAACATCTTCATTACAACACTGTACTGTGTGAAATGAGCTAGTTCGATTCTAGGAATCACATGCTTTCCTACAAAGAATGTTGAGTGCAGCAAGTTCAAACTTTCCTACTTTGTGTAATCTAACAAGATGTACAAGTTAGTGGATTCGCCTCATTTCTAAAGTAGTTTCTTTAGAAAACAAACATCTTCAGTACCAACACTGTACTGTGTGAAATAAGTTAATTCGGTTCTAGAATCAGTTTAATTTCTACAAAGAAGGTTGAGTGCAGCAAGTTCAAACTATCCTTTTAATGTAATCTCAAAAGATGGCCAAGTTAGAAGATTCTCCTCATTTGTAAAGTAGTTTGATGAGAAAACAAACATCTCATTGCCAACATTGTACTGTGTGAAATAAGCTAATTCGGTTCTAGGAATCAGTTGTTTTCCTACAAAGAAGGTTGAGTGCAGCAAGTTCAAACTTTCCTTGTTAATGTTAATCTAAAAAGATGGCCAAGTTAGTAGATTCGACTCATTTATAAAGTAGATTGTTGAGAAAACAAACATCTTCATTGCCGAACATTGTACTGTGTGAAATAAGCTCATTCGGTTCTAGGAATCAGTTGCTTTCCTACAAAGAAGGTTGAGTGCAGCAAGTTCAAACTTTCCTTGTTAATGTAATCTAAAAGATGCACAACGTAGTAGATTGGCATCATTTCTAAAGTAGTTCCTTTAGAAAACAAACATCTTCATTGCCGAACACTGTACTGTGTGAAATAAGTTAATTCAGTTCTAGGAATCAGGTTAATTTCTATGAAGAACGTTGAGTGCAGCAAGTTCAAACTTTCCTTGTTAATGTAATCTAAAAGATGTACCAAGTTAGTAGATTCGCTCATTTGTAAAGTAGTTTGTTGAGAAAACAAACATCTTCATTGCCGAACATTGTACTGTGTGAAATAAGCTCATTCGGTTCTAGGAATCAGTTGCTTTCCTACAAAGAAGGTTGAGTGCAGCAAGTTCAAACTTTCCTTGTTAATGTAATCTTAAAAGATGCACAACGTAGTAGATTGGCCTCATTTCTAAAGTAGTTTCTTTAGAAAAGAAACATCTTCAGTACCAACACTGTACTGTGTGAAATAAGTTAATTCGGCTCTAGGAATCAGTTTAATTTCTACGAAGAAGGTTGAGTGCAGCAAGTTCAAACCTTCCTTGTTAATGTAATCTAAAAAGATGGCCAAGGTAGAAGATTCACCTCATTTGTAAAGTAGTTTGTTGAGAAAACAAACATCTTCATTGCCGAACATTGTACTGTGTGAAATAAGCTCATTCGGTTCTAGGAATCAGTTGCTTTCCTACAAAGAAGGTTGAGTGCAGCAAGTTCAAAGTTTCCTTGTTAATGTAATCTGAAAAGATGCACAACTTAGTAGATTGGCCTCATTTCTAAAGTAGTTTGTGTAGAAAACAAACTTCTTCATTACCGAACACTGTACTATGTGAAATGAGCTAGTTCGATTCTAGGAATCACATGCTTTCCTACAAAGAATGTTGACTGCAGCAAGTTCAAACTTTAATACTTTGTGTAATCTAACAAGATGTACAAGTTCGTGGATTCGCCTCATTTCTACAGTAGTTTCTTTAGAAAAGAAACATCTTCAGTACCGAACACTGTACTGTGTGAAATAAGTTAATTCGCTTCTAGGAATCAGTTTAATTTCTACGAAGAAGGTTGAGTGCAGCAAGTTCAACCTATCCTTTTTAATGTAATCTCAAAAGATGGCCCAGTTAGAAGATTCTCCTCATTTGTAAAGTACTTTGATGAGAAAAAAAACATCTTCGTTGCCGAACATTGTACTGTGTGAAATAAGCTCATTCGGTTCTAGGAATCAGTTGTTTTCCTACAAAGAAGGTTGAGTGCAGCAAGTTCAAACTTTCCTTGTTAATGTTAACTAAAAAGATGGCCAAGTTAGTAGATTCGACTCATTTATAAAGTAGATTGTTGAGAAAACAAACATCTTCATTGCCGAACATTGTACTGTGTGAAATAAGCTCATTCGGTTCTAGGAATCAGTTGCTTTCCTACAAAGAAGGTTGAGTGTAGCAAGTTCAAACTTTCCTTGTTAATGTAATCTGAAAAGATGCACAACGTAGTAGATTGGCATCATTTCTAAAGTAGTTCCCTTAGAAAAGTAACATCTTCAGTACCGAACACTGTACTGTGTGAAATAAGTTAATTCGCTTCTAGGGATCAGGTTAATTTCTATGAAGAACGTTGAGTGCAGCAAGTTCAAACTTTCCTTGTTAATGTAATCTGAAAAGATGGCCAAGTTAGAAGATTCGCCTCATTTGTAAAGTACTTTATTGAGAAAACAAGCATCTTCATTGCCGAACATTGTACTGTGTGAAATAAGCACATTCGGTTCTGGGAATCAGTTGCTTTCCTACAAAGAAGGTTGAGTGCAGCAAGTTCAAACTTTCCTTGTTAATGTAATCTTAAAAGATGCACAACGTAGTAGATTGGCCTCATTTCTAAAGTAGTTTCTTTAGAAAAACAAACATCTTCAGTACCAAACACTGTACTGTGTGAAATAAGTTAATTCGCTTCTAGGAATCAGTTTAATTTCTACGAAGAAGGTTGAGTGCAGCAAGTTCAAACCTTCCTTGTTAATGTAATCTAAAAAGATGGCCAAGGTAGAAGATTCACCTCATTTGTAAAGTAGTTTGTTGAGAAAACAAACATCTTCATTGCCGAACATTGTACTGTGTGAAATAAGCTCATTCGGTTCTAGGAATCAGTTGCTTTCCTACAAAGAAGGTTGAGTGCAGCAAGTTCAAACTTTCCTTGTTAATGTAATCTGAAAAGATGCACAAACTTAGTAGATTGGCCTCATTTTTAAAGTAGTTTGTTGAGAAAACAAACTTCTTCATTACCGAACACTGTACTATGTGAAATGAGCTAGTTCGATTCTAGGAATCACATGCTTTCCTACAAAGAATGTTGACTGCAGCAAGTTCAAACTTTACTTTGTTGTGTAATCTAACAAGATGTACAAGTTCGTGGATTCGCCTCATTTCTAAAGTAGTTTCTTTAGAAAAGAAACATCCTCAATACCAACACTGTACTGTGTGAAATAAGTTAATTAAGCTTCTAGGAATCAGTTTAATTTCTACGAAAGAAGGTTGAGTGCAGCAAGTTCAACTTATCCTTTTAATGTAATCTCAAAAGATGGCCCAGTTAGAAGATTCTCCTCATTTGTAAAGTACTTTGATGAGAAAAAACATCTTCGTTGCCGAACATTGTACTGTGTGAAATAAGCTCATTCGGTTCTAGGAATCAGTTGTTTTCCTACAAAGAAGGTTGAGTGCAGCAAGTTCAAACTTTCCTTGTTAATGTTAACTAAAAAGATGGCCAAGTTAGTAGATTCGATTCATTTATAAAGTAGATTGTTGAGAAAACAAACATCTTCATTGCCGAACATTGTACTGTGTGAAATAAGCTCATTCGGTTCTAGGAATCAGTTGCTTTCCTACAAAGAAGGTTGAGTGTAGCAAGTTCAAACATTCCTTGTTAATGTAATCTGAAAAAGATGCACAACGTAGTAGATTGGCATCATTTCTAAAGTAGTTCCTTGAGAAAAGTAACATCTTCAGTACCTAACACTGTACTGTGTGAAATAAGTTAATTCGCTTCTAGGGATCAGTTTAATTTCTATGAAGAACGTTGAGTGCAGCAAGTTCAAACTTTCCTTGTTAATGTAATCTGAAAAGATGGCCAAGTTAGAAGGTTCGCCTCATTTGTAAAGTACTTTGTTGAGAAAACAAGCATCTTCATTGCCGAACATTGTACTGTGTGAAATAAGCTCATTCGGTTCTGGGAATCAGTTGTTTTCCTACAAAGAAGGTTGAGTGCAGCATGTTCAAACTTTCCTTGTAAATGTAATCTAAAAAGATGGCGAAATTGGTAGATTCGCCTCATTTGTAAAGTAGTTTGTTGAGAAAACAAACATCTTCATTGCCGAACATTGTACTGTGAAAATAAGCTCAGTCCGTTCTAGGAATCAGTTGCTTTCCTACAAAGAAGGTTGAGTGCAGCAAGTTCAAACTTTCCTTGTTAATGTAATCTGAAAAGATGCACAACTTAGTAGATTGGCCTCATTTCTAGAGTAGTTTGTTTAGAAAACAAACATCGTCATTACCGAACACTGTACTATGTGAAATGAGCTAGTTCGATTCTAGGAATCACTTGCTTTCCTACGAAGAAGGTTGAGTGCAGCAAGTTCAAACTTTCCTACTTTGTGAAATCTAACAAGATAAACAAGTTCGTGGATTCGCCTCATTTCTAAAGTAGTTTCTTTAGAAAAGAAACATCTTCAGTACCGAACACTGTACTGTGTGAAATAAGTTAATTCGCTTCTAGGAATCAGTTTAATTTCTAGGAAGAAGGTTGAGTGCAGCAAGTTCAAACTTTCCTTGTTAATGTAATCTAAAACGATGGCCAAGTTAGAAGATTCGCCTAATTTGTAAAGTACTTTTTTGAGAAAACAAACATCTTCATTGCCGAACATTGTACTGTGTGAAATAAGCTCATTCCTACAAATAAGGTTGAGTGCAGCAAGTTCAAACTTTCCTTGTTAATGTAATCTGAAAAGATGCACAACTTAGTAGATTGGCCTCATTTCTAAAGTAGTTTGTTTAGGTAACAAACATCTTCATTACCGAACACTGTACTATGTGAAATGAGCTAGTTCGATTCTAGGAATCACTTGCTTTCCTTCGAAGAAGGTTGAGTGCAGCAAGTTCAAACTTTCCTACTTTGTGTAATCTAACAAGATGTACAAGTTAGTGAATTCAAGGTCATTTCTAAAGTAGTTTCTTTAGAAAAAGAAACATCTTCAGTACCTAACACTGTACTGTGTGAAATAAGTTAATTCGCTTCTAGGAATCAGTTTAATTTCTATGAAGAAGGTTGAGTGCAGCAAGTTCAAACCTTCCTTGTTAATGTAATCTCAAAAGATGGCCAAGTTAGAACATTCGCCTCATTTGAAAAGTACTTTGTTGAGAAAACAAACATCTTCATTGCCCAACATTGTACTGTGTGAAATAAGCTCATTTGGTTCTAGGAATCAGTTGTTTTCCTAAAAGAAGGTTGAGTGCAGCAAGTTCAAACTTTCCTTGTTAATGTAATCTAAAAAGATGGCGAAATTAGTAGATCTGCCTCATTTGTAAAGTAGTTTGTTGAGAAAACAAACATCTTCCTTGCCGAACACGGTTCTATGTGAAATGAGCTAGTTCTATTCTAGGAATCACTTGCTTTCCTACGAAGAAGGTTGAGTGCAGCAAGTTCAAACTTTCCTACTTTATGTAATCTAACAAGATGTACAATTTCGTGGATTCGCATCATTTCTAACGTAGTTTCTTTAGAAAAGAAACATCTTCAGTACCAAACACTGTACTGTGTGAAATAAGTTAATTCGCTTCTAGGAATCAGTTTAATTTCTTCGAAGAAGGTTCAGTGCAGCAAGTTCAAACTTTCCTTGTTAATGTAATCTCAAAAGATGGCCAAGTTAGAACATTCGCCTCATTTGTAAAGTACTTTTTTGATAAAACAAACATCTTCATTGCCGAACATTGTACTGTGTGAAATAAGCTCATTCGGTTCTAGGAATCAGTTGCTTTCCTACAAAGAAGGTTGAGTGCAGCAAGTTCAAACTTTCCTTGTTAATGTAATCTCAAATGATGGCCAAGTTAGTAGATTCGCCTCATTTGTAATGTAGTTTGTTGAGAAAACAAACATCTTCATTGCCGAACATTGTACGGTGTGAAATAAGGTCATTGGATTCTAGGAATCAGGTGCTTTCCTACAAAGAAGGTTGAGTGCAGCAAGTTCAAACTTTTCTTGTTAATGTAATCTAAAAAGATGGCGAAGTTAGTTGATTCGACTCATTTGTAAAGTAGTTTGTTGAGAAAACAAACATCTTCATTGCCGAACATTGTACTGTGTGAAATAAGCTCATTCGCTTGTAGGAATCAGTGCTTTCCTACAAAGAAGGCTGAGTGCGGCAAGTTCAAACTTTCCTTGTTAATGTAATCTAAAAAGATGGCGAAGTTAGTAGATTCGCCTCATTTGTAAAATACTTTGTTAAGAAAACAAACATCTTCATTGCCGAACATTGTACTGTGTGAAATAAGCTCATTCGGTTCTAGGAATCAGTTGCTTTCCTGCAAAGAAGGTTGAGTGTAGCAAGTTCAAACTTTCCTTGTTAATGTAATCAGAAAAGATCCACAACGTAGTAGATTGACCTCATTTCTAAAGTACTTTCTTTAGAAAAGAAACATCTTCAGTACGGAACACTGTACTGTGTGAAATAAGTTAAATCGCTTCTAGGAATCAGTTTAATTTCTACGAAAAGGTTGAGTGCACCAAGTTCAAACTTTCCTTGTTAATATAATCTTAAAAGATGCACAACGTAGCAGATTGGCCTCATTTCTAAAGCAGTTTCTTTAGAAAAGAAACATCTTCAGTACCGAACACTGTACTCTGTGAAATAAGTTAATTCGCTTCTAGGGATCAGGTGCTTTCCTACAAAGAAGGTTGAGTGCAGCAAGTTCAAACTTTTCTTGTTAATGTAATCTAAAAAGATGGCGAAGTTAGTAGATTCGAATCATTTGTAAAGTAGTTTGTTGAGAAAACAAACATCTTCATTGCCGAACATTGTACTCTGTGAAATAAGCTCATTCGGTTCTGGGAATCAGTTGCTTTCCTACAAAGAAGGTTGAGTGCAGCAAGTTCAAACTTTCCTTGTTAATGTAATCTAAAAAGACGGCTAAGTTAGTAGATTCGCCTCATTTGTAAAGTACTTTGTTGAGAAAACAAACATCTTCATTCCCGGTCATTGTACTGTGTGAAATAAGCTCATTCGGTTCTAGGAATCAGTTGCTTTCCTACAAAGAAGGTTGAGTGCAGCAAGTTCAAACTTTCCTTTTTAATATAATCTGAAAAGATGCACAACTTAGTAGATTGGCCTCATTTCTAAAGTAGTTTGTTTAGAAAACAAACATCGTCATTACCGAACACTGTACTATGTGAAATGAGCTAGTTCGATTCTAGGAATCACTTGCTTTCCTATGAAGAAGGTTGAGTGCAGCAAGTTCAAACTTTCCTACTTTGTGTAATCTAACAAGATATACAAGTTCGTGGATTCGCCTCATTTCTAAAGTAGTTTCTTTAGAAAAGAAACATCTTCAGTACCGAACACTGTACTGTGTGAAATAAGTTAATTCGCTACTAGGAATCAGTTTAATTTCTAGGAAGAAGGTTGAGTGCAGCAAGTTCAAACTTTCCTTGTTAATGTAATGTAAAACGATGGCCAAGTTAGAAGATTCGCCTCATTTCTAAAGTACTTTTTTGAGAAAACAAACATCTTCATTGCCGAACATTGTACTGTGTGAAATAAGCTCATTCGGTTCTAGGAATCAGTTGCTTTCCTACAAAGAAGGTTGAGTGAAGCAAGTTCAAACTTTCCTTGTTAATGTAATCTGAAAACATGCACAACTTAGTAGATTGGCCTCATTTCTAAAGTAGTTTGTTTAGAAAACAAACATCTTCATTACCGAACACTGTGCTATGTGAAATGAGCTAGTTCGAAACTAGGAATCACTTGCTTTCCTACGAAGAACTGTTGAGTGCAGCAAGTTCAAACTTTCCTACTTTGTGTAATCTAACAAGATGTACAAGTTAGTGGAATCGCCTCATTTCAAAAGTAGTTTCTTTAGAAAAGAAACATCTTCAGTACCGAACTCTGTATGTGTGAAATAAGTTAATTCGCTTCTAGGAATCAGTTTAATTTCTATGAAGTAGGTTGAGTGCAGCAAGTTCAAACCTTCCTTGTTAATGTAAACTCAAAGGATGGCCAAGTTAGAACATTCGCCTCATTTGTAAAGTACTTTGTTGAGAAAACAAACATCTTCATTGCCGAACATTGTACTGTGTGAAATAAGCTCATTTGGTTCTAGGAATCAGTTGTTTTCCTACAAAGAAGGTTGAGTGCAGCAAGTTCAAACTTTCCTTGTTAATGTAATCTAAAAAGATGGCGAAATTAGTAGATTTGCCTCATTTGTAAAGTAGTTTGTTGAGAAAACAAACATCTTCCTTTCCGAACACTGTGCTATGTGAAATGAGCTAGTTCGATTCTAGGAATCACTTGCTTTCCTACGAAGAAGGTTGAGTGCAGCAAGTTCAAACTTTCCTACTTTGTGTAATCTAACAAGATGTACAATTTCGTGGATTCGCATCATTTCTAACGTAGTTTCTTTAGAAAAGAAACATCTTCAGTACCAAACACTGTACTGTGTGAAATAAGTTAATTCGCTTCTAGGAATCAGTTTAATTTCTACGAAGAAGGTTGAGTGCAGCAAGTTCAAACTTTCCTTGTTAATGTAATCTCAAAAGATGGCCAAGTTAGAACATTCACCTCATTTGTAAAGTACTTTTTTGAGAAAACAAACATCTTCATTGCCGAACATTGTACTGTGTGAAATAAGCTCATTCGGTTCTAGGAATCAGTTGCTTTCCTACAAAGAAGATTGAGTGCAGCAAGTTCAAACTTCCTTGTTAATGTAATCTCAAATGATGGCCAAGTTAGTAGATTCACCTCATTTGTAAAGTAGTTTGTTGAGAAAACAAACATCTTCATTGCCGAACATTGTACTGTGTGAAATAAGGTCATTTGGTTCTAGTAATCAGTTGCTTTCCTACAAAGAAGGTTGAGTGCAGCAAGTTCAAACTTTTCTTGTTAATGTAATCTGAAAAGATGCACAACGTAGTAGATTGGCCTCATTTCTAAAGTAGTTTCTTTAGAAAAGAAACATCTTCAGTACCGAACACTGTTTTGTGTGAAATAAGTTAATTCGCTTCTAGGAATCAGTTTAATTTCTACGAAGAAGGTTGAGTGCAGCAAGTTCAAACTTTCCTTGTTAATGTAATCTGAAAAGATGGCCAAGTTAGAAGATTCGCCTCATTTGAAAAGTACTTTGTTGAAAAACAAACATCTTCATTTCCAACATTGTACTGTGTGAAATAAGCTCATTCGGTTCTAGGAATCAGTTGCTTTCCTTCAAAGAAGGTTGAGTGCAGCAAGTTCAAACTTTCCTTGTTAATGTAATGTGAAAAGATGCACAACTTAGTAAATTGGCCTCATTTCTAAAGTAGTTTATTTAGAAAACAAACATCTTCATTACCGAACACTGTACTATGTTAAATGAGCTATTACGATTCTAGGAATCACTTGCTTTCCTACAAAGAAGGTTGAGTGCAACAAGTTCAAACTATCCTTGTTCATGTAATCTCAAAAGATGGCCAAGTTAGAACATTCGACTCATTTGTAATATACTTTGTTGAGAAAACAAACATCTTCATTGCGGAACATGGTACTCTGTGAAAAAAGCTCATTCGGTTCTAGGAATCAGTTGCTTTCCTACAAAGAAGGTTGAGTGCAGCAAGTTCAAACTTTCCTTCTTAATGTAATCTAAAAAGATGGCCAACTTAGAAGATTCGCCTCATTTGTAAAGTACTTTGTTGAGAAAACAAACATCTTCATTGCGGAACATGGTACTCTGTGAAAAAAGCTCACTCGGTTCTAGGAATCAGTTGCTTTCCTACAAAGAAGGTTGAGTGCAGCAAGTTCAAACTTTCCTTCTTAATGTAATCTAAAAAGATGGCCAACTTTGAAGATTCGCCTCATTTGTAAAGTACTTTGTTGAGAAAACAAACATCTTCATTGCCAAACATTGTACTGTGTGAAATAAGCTCATTCGGTTCTAGGAATCAGTTGCTTTCCTACAAAGAAGGTTGAGTGCAGCAAGTTCAAACTTTCCTTGTTAATGTATTCTGAAAAGATGCACAACTTAGTAGATTGGCCTCATTTCTAAAGTAGTTTGTTTAGAAAACAAACATCTTCATTACCGAACACTGTACTATGTTAAATGAGCTATTACGACTCTAGGAATCACTTGCTTTCCTACAAAGAAGGTTGAGTGCAGCAAGTTCAAACTATCCTTGTTCATGTAATCTCAAAAGATGGCCAAGTTAGAACATTCGCCTCATTTGTAAAGTACTTTGTTGAGAAAACAAACATCTTCATTGCGGAACATGGTACTCTGTGAAAAAAGCTCATTCGGTTCTAGGAATCAGTTGCTTTCCTACAAAGAAGGTTGAGTGCAGCAAGTTCAAACTTTCCTTCTTAATGTAATCTAAAAAGATGGCCAACTTAGAAGATTCGCCTCATTTGTAAAGTACTTTGTTGAGAAAACAAACATCTTCATTGCGGAACATGGTACTCTGTGAAAAAAGCTCATTCGGTTCTAGGAATCAGTTGCTTTCCTACAAAGAAGGTTGAGTGCAGCAAGTTCAAACTTTCCTTCTTAATGTAATCTAAAAAGATGGCCAACTAAGAAGATTCGCCTCATTTGTAAAGTACTTTGTTGAGAAAACAAACATCTTCATTGCCAAACATTGTACTGTGTGAAATAAGCTCATTCGGTTCTAGGAATCAGTTGCTTTCCAACAAAGAAGGTTGAGTGCAGCAAGTTCAAACTTTCCTTGTTAATGTATTCTGAAAAAATGCACAACTTAGTAGATTGGCCTCATTTCTAAAGTAGTTTGTTTAGAAAACAAACATCTTCATTACCGAACACTGTACTATGTGAAATGAGCTAGTTCGATTCTAGGAATCAGTTGCTTTCCTACAAAGAAGGTTGAGTGCAGCAAGTTCAAACTTTCCTTGTTAATGTAATCTGAAAAGATGCACAACTTAGTAGATTGGCCTCATTTCTAAAGTAGTTTGTTTAGAAAACAAACATCTTCATTACCGAACACTGTACTATGTGAAATGAGCTAGTTCGATTCTAGGAATCACTTGCTTTCCTACGAAGAAGGTTGAGTGCAGCAAGTTCAAACTTTCCTACTTTGTGTAAACTAACAAGATGTACAAGTTAGTGGATTCACCTCATTTCTTAAGTAGTTTCTTTAGAAAAGAAACATCTTCAGTACCGAACACTGTACTTTGTGAAATAAGTTAATTCGCTTCTAGGAATCAGTATAATTTCTACGAAGAATATTGAGTGCAGCAAGTTCAAACTTTCCTTGTTAATGTAATCTCAAAAGATGGCCAAGGTAGAACATTCGCCTCATTTGTAAAGTACTTTATTGAGAAAAGAAACATCTTCATTGCCGAACATTGTACTGTGTGAAATAAGCTCATTCGGTTCTAGGAATCAGTTGCTTTCCTCCAAAGAAGGTTGAGTGCAGCAAGTTCAAACTTTCCTTGTTAATGTAATCTAAAAAGATGTCCAAGTTGGTAGATTCGCCATTTCTAAAGTAGTTTCTTTAGAAAACAAACCTAAATTGCCAAACTTTATACTTTGTGAAATGAGCTAATTCAGTTCTAGGAATCAGTTTACTTTCTACGAAGATGGTTGAGTTTAGCAAGTTCAAACTTTCCTTGTTAATGTGGTCTGAAAAGATGTCCAAGTTAGTAGATTTGCCTCATTGGTAAAGTAGTTTGTTGAGAAAACAAACATCTTCATTGGGGAACATTGTACTGTGTGAACAAAGCTAATTTAGATCTAGAATTCAGTTGCTTTCCTACAAAGAAGGTTGAATGTAGCCAGTTCAAACTTTCCTTGTTAATGTAACCTAAAAACATGCACGACTTAGTAGTAGATTGGCCTCATTTCTAAAGTAGTTTCTTTAGAAAGGAAACATCTTCAATACCGAACACTGTACTGTGTGAAATGAGTTAATTCACTTCTAGGAGTCAGTTTAATTTCTACGAAGATGGTTGAGTGCAGGAAGTTCAAACTTTCCTAGTTTCTGTAATCTAACAAGATGTACAAGTTAGTGGATTTGCATCATTTCTAAATTAGTTTCTTTAGAAAACAAACATCTTCAGTACCGAACATTGTACTGTGTGAAATAAGTTATTTCGGTTCTAGGAATCAGGTGCTTTCCTACGAAGGTGGTTGAGTGCAGCAAGTTCAAACTTTCCTTGTTAATGTAATCTAAAAAGATGGCCAAGTTATTAGATTCGCCTCATTTCTAAAGTAGTTTCTTTAGAAAACAAACCTAAATTGCCAAACTTTGTACTTTGTGAAATTAGCTAATTCAGTTCTAGGAATCAGTTTACTTTCTACGAAGGTGGTTGAGTTTAGCAAGTTCAAACTTTCCTTGTTAATGTGGTCTGAAAAAGGTGTCCAATTTAGTAGATTTGCCTCATTGGTAAAGTAGTTTGTTGAGAAAACAAACATCTTCATTGCCGAACATTGTACTCTGTAAACAAAGCTAATTTAGTACGAGAATTCAGTTGCTTTCCTACAACGAAGGTTGAATGTAGCCAGTTCAAACTTTCCTTGTTAATGTAACCTAAAAAGATGCACGACTTAGTAGATTGGCCGCATTTCTAAAGTAGTTTCTTTAGAATAGAAACATCTTCAGTACCGAACACTGTACTGTGTGAAATGAGTTAATTCTCTTCTAGGAGTCAGTTTAATTTCTACAAAGATGGTTGAGTGCAGGAAGTTCAAACGTTCCTAGTTTGTGTAATCTAACAAGATGTACAAGTTAGTGGATTCACGTCATTTCTAAATTAGTTCCTTTAGAAAACAAACATCTTCAGTACCTAACATTGTACTGTGTGAAATAAGTTAATTCGGTTCTAGGAATCAGTTACTTTCCTACAAAGAAGGTTGAGTGCAGCAAGTTCAAACTTTCCTTGTTAATGTAATCTAACAAGATGGCCAAGTTAGTAGATTTGAATCATTTGTAAACTAGTTTGCTGAGAAAACAAATATCTTCATTGCCGAACTTTGTACTGTGTGAAATAAGCTCCTTCGGTTCTAGGAATCAGTTGCTTTCCTACAAAGAAGGTTGAGTGCAGCAAGTTCAAACTTTACTTGTTAATGTAATCTTAAAAGATGCACAATGTAGTAGATTGGCCTCATTTCTAAAGTAGTTTCTTTAGAAAAGAAACATCTTCAGTACCGAACACTGTACTGTGTGAAATAAGTTAATTAAGCTTCTAGGAATCAGTTTAATTTCTACGAAGAAGGTTGAGTGCAGCAAGTTCAAGCTTTCCTTGTTAATGTAATCTAAAAGGATGGCCAAGTTAGAAGATTCGCCTCGTTTGTAAAGTACTTCGTTGAGAAAACAAACATCTTCATTGCCGAACCTTATACTGTGTGAAATAAGCTCATTCGGTTCTAGGAATCAGTTGCTTTCCTACAAAGAAGGTTGAGTGCAGCAACTTCAAACTTTCCTTGTTAATGTAATCTGAAAAGATGCACAACTTAGTAGATTGGCCTCATTTCTAAAGTAGTTTCTTTAGAAAAGAAACATCATCAGTACCGAACACTGTACTGTGTGAAATAAGTTAATTCGCTTATAGGAATCACTTGCTTTCCTACGAAGAAAGTTGAGTGCAGCAATTTCAATCTTTCCTACTTTGTGTAATCTAACAAGATGTACAAGTTAGTGGATTCGCCTCATTTCTAAAGTAGTTTCTTTAGAAAGAAACATCTTCATTACCGAAAACTGTACTGTGTGAAATAAGTTAATTCGCTTCTAGGAATCAGTTTAATTTCAACGAAGAAGGTTGAGTGCAGCAAGTTCAAACTTTCCTTGTTAATGTAATCTCAAAAGATGGCCAAGTTAGTAGATTCGACTCATTTGTAAAGTAGTTTGTTGTGAAAACAAACATCTTCATTGCCGAACATTATACTGTGTGAAATAAGCTCATTCGGTTCTAGGAATCAGTTGCTTTCCTACAAAGAAGGTTGAGTGCAGCATCTTCAAACTTTCCTTGTTAATGTAATCTGAAAAGATGCACAACGTAGTAGATTGGCCTCATTTCTAAAGTAGTTTTTTAGAAAAGAAACATCTTCAGTAACGAACACTCTACTGTGTGAAATAAGTTAATTCGCTTCTAGGAATCAGTTTAATTTCTACGAAGAAGGTTGAGTGCAGCAAGTTCAAACTTTCCTTCTTAATGTAATCTAAAAAGATGGCCAACTTAGAAGATTCGCCTCATTTGTAAAGTACTTTGTTGAGAAAACAAACATCTTCATTGCCAAACATTGTACTGTGTGAAATAAGCTCATTCGGTTCTAGGAATCAGTTGCTTTCCTACAAAGAAGGTTGAGTGCAGCAAGTTCAAACTTTCCTTGTTAATGTATTCTGAAAAGATGCACAACTTAGTAGATTGGCCTCATTTCTAAAGTAGTTTGTTTAGAAAACAAACATCTTCATTACCGAACACTGTACTATGTGAAATGAGCTAGTTCGATTCTAGGAATCAGTTGCTTTCCTACAAAGAAGGTTGAGTGCAGCAAGTTCAAACTTTCCTTGTTAATGTAATCTGAAAAGATGCACAACGTAGTAGATTGGCCTCATTTCTAAAGTAGTTTCTTTAGAAACGAAACATCTTCAGTACCGAACACTCTACTGTGTGAAATAAGTTAATTCGCTTCTAGGAATCAGTTTAATTTCTACGAAGAAGGTTGAGTGCAGCAAGTTCAAACTTTCCTTCTTAATGTAATCTAAAAAGATGGCCAACTTAGAAGATTCGCCTCATTTGTAAAGTACTTTGCTGAGAAAACAAACATCTTCATTGCCGAACATTGTACTGTGTGAAATAAGCTCATTCGGTTCTAGGAATCAGTTGCTTTCCTACAAAGAAGGTTGAGTGCAGCAAGTTCAAACTTTCCTTGTTAACGTAATCTAAAAAGATGGCGAAGTTAGTAGATTCGACTCATTTTTAAAGTAGTTTGTTGAGAAAACAAACATCTTCATTGCCAAACATTGTACTGTGTGAAATAAGCTCATTAGGTACTAGGAATCAGTTGCTTTCCTACAAAGAAGGTTGAGTGCAGCAAGTTCAAACTTTCCTTGTTAATGTAATCTAAAAAGATGGCCAAGTTAGAAGATCCACCTCATTTGTAAAGTACTTTGTTGAGAAAACAAACATCTTCATTGCGGAACATGGTACTCTGTGAAAAAAGCTCATTCGGTTCTAGGAATCAGTTGCTTTCCTACAAAGAAGGTTGAGTGCAGCCAGTTCAAACTTTCCTTGTTAATGTATTCTGAAAAAATGCACAACTTAGTAGATTGGCCTCATTTCTAAAGTAGTTTGTTTAGAAAACAAACATCTTCATTACCGAACACTGTACTATGTGAAATGAGCTAGTTCGATTCTAGGAATCAGTTGCTTTCCTACAAAGAAGGTTGAGTGCAGCAAGTTCAAACTTTCCTTGTTAATGTAATCTGAAAAGATGCACAACTTAGTAGATTGGCCTCATTTCTAAAGTAGTTTGTTTAGAAAACAAACATCTTCATTACCGAACACTGTACTATGTGAAATGAGCTAGTTCGATTCTAGGAATCACTTGCTTTCCTACGAAGAAGGTTGAGTGCAGCAAGTTCAAACTTTCCTACTTTGTGTAAACTAACAAGATGACAAGTTAGTGGATTCACCTCATTTCTTAAGTAGTTTCTTTAGAAAAGAAACATCTTCAGTACCGAACACTGTACTTTGTGAAATAAGTTAATTCGCTTCTAGGAATCAGTATAATTTCTACGAAGAATATTGAGTGCAGCAAGTTCAAACTTTCCTTGTTAATGTAATCTCAAAAGATGGCCAAGGTAGAACATTCGCCTCATTTGTAAAGTACTTTATTGAGAAAAGAAACATCTTCATTGCCGAACATTGTACTGTGTGAAATAAGCTCATTCGGTTCTAGGAATCAGTTGCTTTCCTCCAAAGAAGGTTGAGTGCAGCAAGTTCAAACTTTCCTTGTTAATGTAATCTAAAAAGATGTCCAAGTTGGTAGATTCGCCTCATTTCTAAAGTAGTTTCTTTAGAAAACAAACCTAAATTGCCAAACTTTATACTTTGTGAAATGAGCTAATTCAGTTCTAGGAATCAGTTTACTTTCTACGAAGATGGTTGAGTTTAGCAAGTTCAAACTTTCCTTGTTAATGTGGTCTGAAAAGATGTCCAAGTTAGTAGATTTGCCTCATTGGTAAAGTAGTTTGTTGAGAAAACAAACATCTTCATTGGGGAACATTGTACTGTGTGAACAAAGCTAATTTAGATCTAGAATTCAGTTGCTTTCCTACAAAGAAGGTTGAATGTAGCCAGTTCAAACTTTCCTTGTTAATGTAACCTAAAAACATGCACGACTTAGTAGATTGGCCTCATTTCTAAAGTAGTTTCTTTAGAAAGGAAACATCTTCAATACCGAACACTGTACTGTGTGAAATGAGTTAATTCACTTCTAGGAGTCAGTTTAATTTCTACGAAGATGGTTGAGTGCAGGAAGTTCAAACTTTCCTAGTTTCTGTAATCTAACAAGATGTACAAGTTAGTGGATTTGCATCATTTCTAAATTAGTTTCTTTAGAAAACAAACATCTTCAGTACCGAACATTGTACTGTGTGAAATAAGTTATTTCGGTTCTAGGAATCAGGTGCTTTCCTACGAAGGTGGTTGAGTGCAGCAAGTTCAAACTTTCCTTGTTAATGTAATCTAAAAAGATGGCCAAGTTATTAGATTCGCCTCATTTCTAAAGTAGTTTCTTTAGAAAACAAACCTAAATTGCCAAACTTTGTACTTTGTGAAATTAGCTAATTCAGTTCTAGGAATCAGTTTACTTTCTACGAAGGTGGTTGAGTTTAGCAAGTTCAAACTTTCCTTGTTAATGTGGTCTGAAAAGGTGTCCAATTTAGTAGATTTGCCTCATTGGTAAAGTAGTTTGTTGAGAAAACAAACATCTTCATTGCCGAACATTGTACTCTGTAAACAAAGCTAATTTAGTACGAGAATTCAGTTGCTTTCCTACAACGAAGGTTGAATGTAGCCAGTTCAAACTTTCCTTGTTAATGTAACCTAAAAAGATGCACGACTTAGTAGATTGGCCTCATTTCTAAAGTAGTTTCTTTAGAATAGAAACATCTTCAGTACCGAACACTGTACTGTGTGAAATGAGTTAATTCTCTTCTAGGAGTCAGTTTAATTTCTACGAAGATGGTTGAGTGCAGGAAGTTCAAACGTTCCTAGTTTGTGTAATCTAACAAGATGTACAAGTTAGTGGATTCACGTCATTTCTAAATTAGTTCCTTTAGAAAACAAACATCTTCAGTACCGAACATTGTACTGTGTGAAATAAGTTAATTCGGTTCTAGGAATCAGTTACTTTCCTACAAAGAAGGTTGAGTGCAGCAAGTTCAAACTTTCCTTGTTAATGTAATCTAACAAGATGGCCAAGTTAGTAGATTTGAATCATTTGTAAACTAGTTTGCTGAGAAAACAAATATCTTCATTGCCGAACTTTGTACTGTGTGAAATAAGCTCCTTCGGTTCTAGGAATCAGTTGCTTTCCTACAAAGAAGGTTGAGTGCAGCAAGTTCAAACTTTACTTGTTAATGTAATCTTAAAAGATGCACAATGTAGTAGATTGGCCTCATTTCTAAAGTAGTTTCTTTAGAAAAGAAACATCTTCAGTACCGAACACTGTACTGTGTGAAATAAGTTAATTCGCTTCTAGGAATCAGTTTAATTTCTACGAAGAAGGTTGAGTGCAGCAAGTTCAAGCTTTCCTTGTTAATGTAATCTAAAAGGATGGCCAAGTTAGAAGATTCGCCTCGTTTGTAAAGTACTTCGTTGAGAAAACAAACATCTTCATTGCCGAACCTTATACTGTGTGAAATAAGCTCATTCGGTTCTAGGAATCAGTTGCTTTCCTACAAAGAAGGTTGAGTGCAGCAACTTCAAACTTTCCTTGTTAATGTAATCTGAAAAGATGCACAACTTAGTAGATTGGCCTCATTTCTAAAGTAGTTTCTTTAGAAAAGAAACATCATCAGTACCGAACACTGTACTGTGTGAAATAAGTTAATTAAACATAGGAATCACTTGCTTTCCTACGAAGAAAGTTGAGTGCAGCAATTTCAATCTTTCCTACTTTGTGTAATCTAACAAGATGTACAAGTTAGTGGATTCGCCTCATTTCTAAAGTAGTTTCTTTAGAAAGAAACATCTTCATTACGAAAACTGTACTGTGTGAAATAAGTTAATTCGCTTCTAGGAATCAGTTTAATTTCAACGAAGAAGGTTGAGTGCAGCAAGTTCAAACTTTCCTTGTTAATGTAATCTCAAAAGATGGCCAAGTTAGTAGATTCGACTCATTTGTAAAGTAGTTTGTTGTGAAAACAAAAATCTTCATTGCCGAACATTATACTGTGTGAAATAAGCTCATTCGGTTCTAGGAATCAGTTGCTTTCCTACAAAGAAGGTTGAGTGCAGCAACTTCAAACTTTCCTTGTTAATGTAATCTGAAAAGATGCACAACATAGTAGATTGGCCTCATTTCTAAAGTAGTTTTTAGAAAAGAAACATCTTCAGTAAACCGAACACTGTTCTGTGTGAAATAAGTTAATTAAACTCTAGGAATCAGTTTAATTTCTACGAAGAAGGTTGAGTGCAGCAAGTTCAAACTTTCCTTCTTAATGTAATCTAAAAAGATGGCCAACTTAGAAGATTCGCCTCATTTGTAAAGTACTTTGTTGAGAAAACAAACATCTTCATTGCCAAACATTGTACTGTGTGAAATAAGCTCATTCGGTTCTAGGAATCAGTTGCTTTCCTACAAAGAAGGTTGAGTGCAGCAAGTTCAAACTTTCCTTGTTAATGTATTCTGAAAAGATGCACAACTTAGTAGATTGGCCTCATTTCTAAAGTAGTTTGTTTAGAAAACAAACATCTTCATTACCGAACACTGTACTATGTGAAATGAGCTAGTTCGATTCTAGGAATCAGTTGCTTTCCTACAAAGAAGGTTGAGTGCAGCAAGTTCAAACTTTCCTTGTTAATGTAATCTGAAAAGATGCACAACGTAGTAGATTGGCCTCATTTCTAAAGTAGTTTCTTTAGAAACGAAACATCTTCAGTACCGAACACTCTACTGTGTGAAATAAGTTAATTCGCTAGGAATCAGTTTAATTTCTACGAAGAAGGTTGAGTGCAGCAAGTTCAAACTTTCCTTCTTAATGTAATCTAAAAAGATGGCCAACTTAGAAGATTCGCCTCATTTGTAAAGTACTTTGCTGAGAAAACAAACATCTTCATTGCCGAACATTGTACTGTGTGAAATAAGCTCATTCGGTTCTAGGAATCAGTTGCTTTCCTACAAAGAAGGTTGAGTGCAGCAAGTTCAAACTTTCCTTGTTAACGTAATCTAAAAAGATGGCGAAGTTAGTAGATTCGACTCATTTTTAAAGTAGTTTGTTGAGAAAACAAACATCTTCATTGCCAAACATTGTACTGTGTGAAATAAGCTCATTAGGTACTAGGAATCAGTTGCTTTCCTACAAAGAAGGTTGAGTGCAGC
Organism: Orientallactaga sibirica; assembly: GCA_036365145.1. Classification (NCBI taxonomy): domain Eukaryota; kingdom Metazoa; phylum Chordata; class Mammalia; order Rodentia; family Dipodidae; genus Orientallactaga; species Orientallactaga sibirica. Next base: position 19,098 of record JAEOAD010001567.1, on the reverse strand, counting down.
AAGTTCAAACTTTCCTTGTTAATGTAATCTAAAAAGATGGCCAAGTTAGAAGATCCACCTCATTTGTAAAGTACTTTGTTGAGAAAACAAACATCTTCATTGCCGAACATTGTACTGTGTGAAATAAGGTCATTCGGTTCTAGGAATCAGTTGCTTTCCTACAAAGAAGGTTGAGTGCAGCAACTTCAAACTTTCCTTGTTAATGTAATCTGAAAAGATGCACAACTTAGGAGATTGGCCTCATTTCTAAAGTAGTTTGTTTAGAAAACAAACATCTTCATTACCGAACACTGTGCTATGTGAAATGAGCTAGTTCGATTCTAGGAATAACTTGCTTTCCTACGAAGAAAGTTGAGTGCAGCAAGTTCAAACTTTCCTACTTTGTGTAATCTAACAAGATGTACAAGTTAGTGGATTCGCCTCATTTCTAAAGTAGTTTCTTTAGAAAAGAAACATCTTCAGTACCGAAAACTGTACTGTGTGAAATAAGTTAATTCGCTTCTAGGAATCAGTTTAATTTCAACGAAGAAGGTTGAGTGCAGCAAGTTCAAACTTTCCTTGTTAATGTAATCTCAAAAGATGGCCAAGTTAGTAGATTCGACTCATTTGTAAAGTAGTTTGTTGAGAAAACAAACATCTTCATTGCCGAACATTGTACTGTGTGAAATAAGCTCATTCGGTTCTAGGAATCAGTTGCTTTCCTACAAAGAAGGTTGAGTGCAGCAAGTTCAAACTTTCCTTGTTAATGTAATCTGAAAAGATGCACAACGTAGTAGATTGGCCTCATTTCTAAAGTAGTTTCTTTAGAAAAGAAACATCTTCAGTACCGAACACTGTTCTGTGTGAAATAAGTTAATTCGCTTCTAGGAATCAGTTTAATTTCTACGAAGAAGGTTGAGTGCAGCAAGTTCAAACTTTCCTTGTTAATGTAATCTGAAAAGATGGCCAAGTTAGAAGATTCGCCTCATTTGAAAAGTACTTTGTTGAGAAAACAAACATCTTCATTTCCGAACATTGTACTGTGTGAAAAAAGCTCATTCGGTTCTAGGAATCAGTTGCTTTCCTACAAAGAAGGTTGAGTGCAGCAAGTTCAAACTTTCCTTGTTAATGTAATGTGAAAAGCTGCACAACTTAGTAAATTGGCCTCATTTCTAAAGTAGTTTATTTAGAAAACAAACATCTTCATTACCGAACACTGTACTATGTTAAATGAGCTATTACGATTCTAGGAATCACTTGCTTTCCTACAAAGAAGGTTGAGTGCAGCAAGTTCAAACTATCCTTGTTCATTTAATCTCAAAAGATGGCCAAGTTAGAACATTCGCCTCATTTGTAAAGTACTTTGTTGAGAAAACAAACATCTTCATTGCGGAACATGGTACCCTTGAAAAAAGCTCATTCGGTTCTAGGAATCAGTTGCTTTCCTACAAAGAAGGTTGAGTGCAACACGTTCAAACTTTCCTTCTTAATGTAATCTAAAAAGATGGCCAACTTAGAAGATTCGCCTCATTTGTAAAGTACTTTGCTATGAAAACAAACATCTTCATTGCCGAACATTGTACTGTGTGAAATAAGCTCATTCGGTTCTAGGAATCAGTTGCTTTCCTACAAAGAAGGTTGAGTGCAGCAAGTTCAAACTTTCCTTGTTAATGTATTCTGAAAAGATGCACAACTTAGTAGATTGGCCTCATTTCTAAAGTAGTTTGTTTAGAAAACAAACATCTTCATTACCGAACACTGTACTATGTGAAATGAGCTATTCGATTCTAGGAATCACTTGCTTTCCTACGAAGAAGGTTGAGTGCAGCAAGTTCAAACTTTCCTACTTTGTGTAAACTAACAAGATGTACAAGTTAGTGGATTCGCCTCATTTCTTAAGTAGTTTCTTTAGAAAAGAAACATCTTCAGTACCGAACACTGTACTTTGTGAAATAAGTTAATTCGCTTCTAGGAATCAGTATAATTTGTATGAAGAATATTGAGTGCAGGAAGTTCAAACTTTCCTTGTTAATGTAATCTCAAAAGATGGCCAAGGTAGAACATTCGCCTCATTTGTAAAGTACTTTGTTGAGAAAACAAACATCTTCATTGCCGAACATTGTACTGTGTGAAATAAGCTCATTCGGTTCTAGGAATCAGTTGCTTTCCTCCAAAGAAGGTTGAGTGCAGCAAGTTCAAACTTTCCTTGTTAATGTAATCTAAAAAGATGTCCAAGTTGGTAGATTCGCCTCATTTCTAAAGTAGTTACTTTAGAAAACAAACCTAAATTGCCAAACTTTGTACTTTGTGAAATGAGCTAATTCAGTTCTAGGAATCAGTTTACTTTCTACGAAGATGGTTGAGTTTAGCAAGTTCAAACTTTCCTTGTTAATGTGGTCTGAAAAGATGTCCAAGTTAGTAGATTTGCCTCATTGGTAAAGTAGTTTATTGAGAAAACAAACATCTTCATTGGGGAACATTGTACTGTGTGAACAAAGCTAATTTAGATCTAGAATTCAGTTGCTTTCCTACAAAGAAGGTTGAATGTAGCCAGTTCAAACTTTCCTTGTTAATGTAACCTAAAACATGCACGACTTAGTAGATTGGCCTCATTTCTAAAGTAGTTTCTTTAGAAAGGAAACATCTTCAATACCGAACACTGTACTGTGTGAAATGAGTTAATTCACTTCTAGGAGTCAGTTTAATTTCTACGAAGATGGTTGAGTGCAGGAAGTTCAAACTTTCCTAGTTTCTGTAATCTAACAAGATGTACAAGTTAGTGGATTTGCATCATTTCTAAATTAGTTTCTTTAGAAAACAAACATCTTCAGTACCGAACATTGTACTGTGTGAAATAAGTTATTTCGTTCTAGGAATCAGGTGCTTTCCTACGAAGGTGGTTGAGTGCAGCAAGTTCAAACTTTCCTTGTTAATGTAATCTAAAAGATGGCCAAGTTATTAGATTCGCCTCATTTCTAAAGTAGTTTCTTTAGAAAACAAACCTAAATTGCCAAACTTTGTACTTTGTGAAATTAGCTAATTCAGTTCTAGGAATCAGTTTACTTTCTACGAAGGTGGTTGAGTTTAGCAAGTTCAAACTTTCCTTGTTAATGTGGTCTGAAAAGATGTCCAAGTTAGTAGATTTGCCTCATTGGTAAAGTAGTTTGTTGAGAAAACAAACATCTTCATTGCCGAACATTGTAATCTGTAAACAAAGCTAATTTAGTACGAGAATTCAGTTGCTTTCCTACAACGAAGGTTGAATGTAGACAGTTCAAACTTTCCTTGTTAATGTAACCTAAAAAGATGCACGACTTAGTAGATTGGCCTCATTTCTAAAGTAGTTTCTTTAGAATAGAAACATCTTCAGTACCCGAACACTGTACTGTGTGAAATGAGTTAATTCTCTTCTAGGAGTCAGTTTAATTTCTACGAAGATGGTTGAGTGCAGGAAGTTCAAACGTTCCTAGTTTGTGTAATCTAACAAGATGTACAAGTTAGTGGATTCGCGTCATTTCTAAATTAGTTCCTTTAGAAAACAAACATCTTCAGTACCGAACATTGTACTGTGTGAAATAAGTTAATTGGTTCTAGGAATCAGTTACTTTCCTACAAAGAAGGTTGAGTGCAGCAAGTTCAAACTTTCCTTGTTAATGTAATCTAACAAGATGGCCAAGTTAGTAGATTTGAATCATTTGTAAACTAGTTTGTTGAGAAAACAAATATCTTCATTGCCGAACTTTGTACTGTGTGAAATAAGCTCATTCGGTTCTAGGAATCAGTTGCTTTCCTACAAAGAAGGTTGAGTGCAGCAAGTTCAAACTTTACTTGTTAATGTAATCTTAAAAGATGCACAATGTAGTAGATTGGCCTCATTTCTAAAGTAGTTTCTTTAGAAAAGAAACATCTTCAGTACCGAACACTGTACTGTGTGAAATAAGTTAATTCGCTTCTAGGAATCAGTTTAATTTCTACGAAGAAGGTTGAGTGCAGCAAGTTCAAGCTTTCCTTGTTAATGTAATCTAAAAAGATGGCCAAGTTAGAAGATTCGCTTCGTTTGTAAAGTACTTTGTTGAGAAAACAAACATCTTCATTGTCGAACCTTATACTGTGTGAAATAAGCTCATTCGGTTCTAGGAATCAGTTGCTTTCCTACAAAGAAGGTTGAGTGCAGCAACTTCAAACTTTCCTTGTTAATGTAATCTGAAAAGATGCACAACTTAGTAGATTGGCCTCATTTCTAAAGTAGTTTGTTTAGAAAACAAACATCTTCATTACTGAACACTGTGCTATGTGAAATGAGCTAGTTCGATTCTAGGAATCACTTGCTTTCCTACGAAGAAAGTTGAGTGCAGCAATTTCAATCTTTCCTACTTTGTGTAATCTAACAAGATGTACAAGTTAGTGGATTCGCCTCATTTCTAAAGTAGTTTCTTTAGAAAGAAACATCTTCAGTACCGAAAACTGTACTGTGTGAAATAAGTTAATTCGCTTCTAGGAATCAGTTTAATTTCAACGAAGAAGGTTGAGTGCAGCAAGTTCAAACTTTCCTTGTTAATGTAATCTCAAAAGATGGCCAAGTTAGTAGATTCGACTCATTTGTAAAGTAGTTTGTTGTGAAAACAAACATCTTCATTGCCGAACATTATACTGTGTGAAATAAGCTCATTCGGTTCTAGGAATCAGTTGCTTTCTTACAAAGAAGGTTGACTGCAGCAACTTCAAACTTTCCTTGTTAATGTAATCTGAAAAGATGCACAACGTAGTAGATTGGCCTCATTTCTAAAGTAGTTTCTTTAGAAAAGAAACATCTTCAGTACCGAACACTCTACTGTGTGAAATAAGTTAATTCGCTTCTAGGAATCAGTTTAATTTCTACGAAGAAGGTTGAGTGCAGCAAGTTCAAACTTTCCTTCTTAATGTAATCTAAAAAGATGGCCAACTTAGATTATTCGCCTCATTTGTAAAGTACTTTGCTGAGAAAACAAACATCTTCATTGCCGAACATTGTACTGTGTGAAATAAGCTCATTCGGTTCTAGGAATCAGTTGCTTTCCTACAAAGAAGGTTGAGTGCAGCAAGTTCAAACTTTCCTTGTTAATGTAATCTGAAAAGATGCACAACTTAGTAGATTGTCCTCATTTGTAAAGTAGTTTGTTTAGAAAACAAACATCTTCATTACCGAACACTGTACTATGTGAAATGAGCTAGTTCGATTCTAGGAATCAATTGCTTTCCTACGAAGAAGGTTGAGTGCAGCAAGTTCAAACTTTCCTTGTTCATGTAATCTCAAAAGATGGCCAAGTTAGAACATTCGCCTCATTTGTAAAGTACATTGTTGAGAAAACAAACATCTTCATTGCCGAACATTGTACTGTGTGAAATAAGGTCATTCGGTTCTAGGAATCAGTTGCTTTCCAACAAAGAAGGTTGAGTGCAGCAAGTTCAAACTTTCCTTGTTAATGTAATCTAAAAAGATGGCGAAGTTAGTAGATTTGACTCATTTGTAAAGTAGTTTGTTGAGAAAACAAACATCTTCATTGCCAAACATTGTACTGTGTGAAATAAGCTCATTCGGTACTAGGAATCAGTTGCTTTCCTACAAAGAAGGTTGAGTGCAGCAAGTTCAAACTTTCCTTGTTAATGTAATCTAAAAAGATGGCCAAGTTAGAAGATCCACCTCATTTGTAAAGTACTTTGTTGAGAAAACAAACATCTTCATTGCGGAACATTGTACTGTGTGAAATAAGCTCATTCGGTTCTAGGAATCAGTTGCTTTCCTACAAAGAAGGTTGAGTGCAGCAACTTCAAACTTTCCTTGTTAATGTAATCTGAAAAGATGCACAACTTAGTAGATTGGCCTCATTTCTAAAGTAGTTTGTTTAGAAAACAAACATCTTCATTACCGAACACTGTGATATGTGAAATGAGCTAGTTCGATTCTAGGAATCACTTGCTTTCCTACGAAGAAAGTTGAGTGCAGCAAGTTCAAACTTTCCTACTTTGTGTAATCTAACAAGATGTACAAGTTAGTGGATTCGCCTCATTTCTAAAGTAGTTTCTTTAGAAAAGAAACATCTTCAGTACCGAACACTGTACTGTGTGAAATAAGTTAATTCGCTTCTAAGAATCAGTTTAATTTCAACGAAGAAGTTTGAGTGCAGCAAGTTCAAACTTTCCTTGTTAATGTAATCTCAAAAGATGGCCAAGTTAGTAGATTCGACTCATTTGTAAAGTAGTTTGTTGAGAAAACAAACATCTTCATTGCCGAACATTGTACTGTGTGAAATAAGCTCATTCGGTTCTAGGAATCAGTTGCTTTCCTACAAAGAAGGTTGAGTGCAGCAAGTTCAAACTTTCCTTGTTAATGTAATGTGAAAAGATGCACAACTTAGTAAATTGGCCTCATTTCTAAAGTAGTTTATTTAGAAAACAAACATCTTCATTACCGAACACTGTACTATGTTAAATGAGCTATTATGATTCTAGGAATCACTTGCTTTCCTACAAAGAAGGTTGAGTGCAGCAAGTTCAAACTATCCTTGTTCATGTAATCTCAACAGATGGCCAAGTTAGAACATTCGCCTCATTTGTAAAGTACTTTGTTGAGAAAACAAACATCTTCATTGCGGAACATGGTACTCTGTGAAGAAAGCTCATTCGGTTCTAGGAATCAGTTGTTTTCCTACAAAGAAGGTTGAGTGCAACACGTTCAAACTTTCCTTCTTAATGTAATCTAAAAAGATGGCAAACTTAGAAGATTCGCCTCATTTGTAAAGTACTTTGCTATGAAAACAAACATCTTCATTGCTGAACATTGTACTGTGTGAAATAAGCTCATTCGGTTCTAGGAATCAGTTGCTTTCCTACAAAGAAGGTTGAGTGCAGCAAGTTCAAACTTTCCTTGTTAATGTATTCTGAAAAGATGCACAACTTAGTAGATTGGCCTCATTTCTAAAGTAGTTTGTTTAGAAAACAAACATCTTCATTACCGAACACTGTACTATGTGAAATGAGCTAGTTCGATTCTAGGAATCACTTGCTTTCCTACGAAGACGGTTGAGTGCAGCAAGTTCAAACTTTCCTTCTTTGTGTAAACTAACAAGATGTACAAGTTAGTGGATTCGCCTCATTTCTTAAGTAGTTTCTTTAGAAAAGAAACATCTTCAGTACCGAACACTGTACTTTGTGAAATAAGTTAATTCGCTTCTAGGAATCAGTATAATTTCTACGAAGAATATTGAGTGCAGCAAGTTCAAACTTTCCTTGTTAATGTAATCTCAAAAGATGGCCAAGGTAGAACATTCGCCTCATTTGTAAAGTACTTTGTTGAGAAAACAAACATCTTCATTGCCGAACATTGTGCTGTGTGAAATAAGCTCATACGGTTCTAGGAATCAGTTGCTTTCCTCCAAAGAAGGTTGAGTGCAGCAAGTTCAAACTTTCCTTGTTAATGTAATCTAAAAAGATGTGCAAGTTGGTAGATTCGCCTCATTTCTAAAGTAGTTTCTTTAGAAAACAAACCTAAATTGCCAAACTTTGTACTTTGTGAAATGAGCTAATTCAGTTCTAGGAATCAGTTTACTTTCTACGAAGATGGTCGAGTTTAGCAAGTTCAAACTTTCCTTGTTAATGTGGTCTGAAAAGATGTCCAAGTTAGTAGATTTGCCTCATTGGTAAAGTAGTTTGTTGAGAAAACAAACATCTTCATTGGGGAACATTGTACTGTGTGAACAAAGCTAATTTAGAGCTAGAATTCAGTTGCTTTCCTACAAAGAAGGTTGAATGTAGCCAGTTCAAACTTTCCTTGTTAATGTAACCTAAAAACATGCACGACTTAGTAGATTGGCCTCATTTCTAAAGTAGTTTCTTTAGAAAGGAAAAATCTTCAATACCGAACACTGTACTGTGTGAAATGAGTTAATTCACTTCTAGGAGTCAGTTTAATTTCTACGAAGATGGTTGAGTGCAGGAAGTTCAAACTTTCCTAGTTTCTGTAATCTAACAAGATGTACAAGTTAGTGGATTTGCATCATTTCTAAAGTAGTTTCTTTAGAAAACAAACATCTTCAGTACCGAACATTGTACTGTGTGAAATAAGTTATTTCGGTTCTAGGAATCAGGTGCTTTCCTACAAAGAAGGTTGAGTGCAGCAAGTTCAAACTTTCCTTGTTAATGTAATCTAACAAGATGGCCAAGTTAGTAGATTCGGCCTCATTTCTAAAGTAGTTTCTTTAGAAAACAACATCTTCATTGCTAACTTTGTACTGTGTGAAATAAGTTAATTCACTTCTAGGAATCAAACTTTCCTACAAAGAAGGTTGAGTGCAGCAAGTTCAAACTTTCCTTTTAATGTAATCTAAAAGATGTACAAGTTAAGATTCCTCATTTCTAAAGTAGTTTCTTTAGAAAAAACAAAACATCAGTTTGTACTTGTGAAATAAGCTAATTCAGTTCTAGGAATCAGTTTGAGTTTGAGTGCAGCAAGTTCAAACTTTCCTTGTTAATGTAATCTGAAAAGATGTCCAAGTTAGTAGATTTGCCTCATTGGTAAAGTAGTTTGTTGAGAAAACAAATATCTTCATTGCCAAACATTGTACTCTGTAAAAAAGCTAATTTAGTTCTAGAATTCAGTTGCTTTCCTACAAAGAAGGTTGAATGTAGCCAGTTCAAACTTTCCTTGTTAATGTAACCTAAAAAGATGCACGACTTAGTAGATTGGCCTCATTTCTAAAGTAGTTTTTCTTTAGAAAACAAACATCTTCAGTACCGAACACTGTACTGTGTGAAATGACTTAATTCTCTTCTAGGAGTCAGTTTAATTTCTACGAAGATGGTTGAGTGCAGGAAGTTCAAACGTTCCTAGTTTGTGTAATCTAACAAGATGTACAAGTTAGTGGATTCGCGTCATTTCTAAATTAGTTCCTTTAGAAAACAAACATCTTCAGTACCGAACATTGTACTGTGTGAAATAAGTTAATTCGGTTCTAGGAATCAGTTACTTTCCTACAAAGAAGGTTGAGTGCAGCAAGTTCAAACTTTCCTTGTTAATGTAATCTAACAAGATGACCAAGTTAGTAGATTTGAATCATTTGTAAACTAGTTTGTTGAGAAAAGAAATATCTTCATTGCCGAACTTTGTACTGTGTGAAATAAGCTCATTCGGTTCTAGGAATCAGTTGCTTTCCTACAAAGAAGGTTGAGTGCAGCAAGTTCAAACTTTACTTGTTAATGTAATCTTAAAAGAGGCACAATGTAGTAGATTGGCCTCATTTCTAAAGTAGTTTCTTTAGAAAAGAAACATCTTCAGTACCAAACACTGTACTGTGTGAAATAAGTTAATTCGCTTCTAGGAATCAGTTTAATTTCTACGAAGAAGGTTGAGTGCAGCAAGTTCAAACTTTCCTTGTTAATGTAATCTAAAAAAGATGGCCAAGTTAGAAGATTCGCCTCATTTGTAAAGTACTTTGTTGAGAAAACAAACATCTTCATTGCCAAACATTATACTGTGTGAAATAAGCTCATTCGGTTCTAGGAATCAGTTGCTTTCCTACAAAGAAGGTTGAGTGAAGCAAGTTCAAACTTTCCTTTGTTAATGTAATGTAAAAGATGGCCAAGTTAGTAGATTCGCCTCATTTGTAAAGTAGTTTGTTGAGAAAACAAACATCTTCATTGCCAAACATTGTACTCTGTGAAATAAGCTCAATCGGTTCTAAGAATCAGTTTAATTCCTACAAAGAAGTTGAGTGCAGCAAGTTCAAACTTTCTTGTTAATGTAATCTGAAAAGATGCACAACTTAGTAGATTGGCCTCATTTCTAAAGTAGTTTCTTTAGAAAAGAAACATCTTCAGTACCGAACACTGTACTGTGTGAAATAAGTTAATTCGCTACTAGGAATCAGTTTAATTTCTATGAGGAAGGTTGAGTCCAGCAAGTTCAAACTTTCCTTGTTAATGTAATCTAAAATGATGGCCACGTTAGAACATTCGCCTCATTTGTAAAGTACTTTGTTGAGAAAACAAACATCTTCATTGCCGAACACTGTACTGTGTGAAATAAGCTCATTCGTTTCTAGGAATCAGTTGCTTTCCTACAAAGAAGGTTGAGTCCAGCAAGTTCAAACTTTCCTTGTTAATGTAATCTAAAAAGATGGCCAAGTTAGAAGATTCGACTCATTTGTAAAGTAGTTTTTTGAGAAAACAAACATCTTCATTGCCGAACATTGTACTTTGTGAAATAAACTCATTCGGTTCTAGGAATTAGTTGCTTTCCTACAAAGAAGGTTGAGTGCAGCAAGTTCAAACTTTCATTGTTAATGTAATCTGAAAAGATGGACAATGTAGTAGATTGGCCTCATTTCTAAACTAGTTTCTTTAGAAAAGAAACATCTTCAGTACCGAACACTGTACTGTGTGAAATAAGTTAATTCGCTTCTAGGAATCAGTTTTATTTCTACGAAGAAGGTTGAGTGCAGCACGTTCAAACTTTCCTTGTTAATGTAATCTAAAAAGATGGCCAAGTTAGAAGATTCGCCTCATTTGTAAAGTACTTTGTTGAGAAAACAAACATCTTCCTGACTGAACCTTGTACTGTGTGAAAAAAGCTCATTCGGTTGTAGGAATCAGTTGCTTTCCTACAAAGAAGGTTGAGTGCAGCAAGTTCAAACTTTAACTGTTAATGTAATCTGAAAAGATGGACAACGTAGTAGATTGGCCTCCTTTCTAAAGTAGTTTCTTTAGAAAAGAAACATCTTCAGGACCGAACACTGTACTATGTGAAATGAGCTAATTCGATTCTAGGAATCACTTGTTTTCCTACAAAGAAGGTTGAGTGCAGCAAGTTCAAACTTTCCTACTTTGTGTAATCTAACAAGATGTCCAAGTTAGTGTATTCGCCTCATTACTAAAGTAGTTTCTTTAGAAAAGAAACATCTTCAGTACCGAACACTGTACTGTGTGAAACAAGTTAATTCGCTTCTAGGAATCAGTTGCTTTCCTACAAAGAAGGTTGAGTGCAGCAAGTTCAAACTATCCTTGTTCATGTAATCTCAAAAGATGGCCAAGTTAGAACATTCGCCTCATTTGTAAAGTACATTGTTGAGAAAACAAACATCTTCATTGCCAAACATTGTACTGTGTGTAATAAGGTCATTCGGTTAATGTAATCTAAAAAGATGGCACAAGTTAGTAGATTCGACTCATTTGTAAAGTAGTTTGTTGGAGAAACAAACATCTTCATTGCAAACATTGTACTGTGTGAAATAAGCTCATTCGGTTCTAGGAATCATTTGCTTTCCTACAAAGAAGGTTGAGTGCAGCAAGTTCAAACTTTCCTTGTTAATGTAATCTAAAAAGATGTACAAGTTAGTAGATTCACCTCATTTAAAGTAGTTTGTTGAGAAAACAAACATCTTCATTGCCAACATTGTACTGTGTGAAATAAGCTTATTCAGTTCTAGGAATCAATTGCTTTCCTACAAAGAAGGTTGAGGCAGCAAGTTCAAACTTCTTTCCTTGTTAATGTAATCTAAAAAGATGTACAACTTAGTAGATTGGCCTCATTTCTAAAGTAGTTTGTTTAGAAAACAAACATCTTCTGGCATCGAACACTGTACTCTGTGAAATAAGTTAGTTCGATTCTAGAATCAGATTGACTCCCTCTGAAGAAGGTTGAGAGCAGCAAGTTCAAACTTTCCTACTTTGTGTAATCTAACAAGATGGCCAAGTTAGTGGATTCGCCTCATTTCTAAAGTAGTTTCACTGAGAAAACAAAACATCTTCATTGCATCAACACTGTACTGTGTGAAATAAGTTAATTCAGCTTCTAGGAATCAGATTAATTTCTCCCAAAGAAGATTGAGAGCAGCAGTTCAAACTTTCCTTCTAATGTAATCTAAAAAGATGGCCAAGTTAGAAGATTCGCCTCATTTGTAAAAGTACTTTGTTGAGAAAACAAACATCTTCACTGCCAGAACATTGTACTGTGTGAAATAAGCTCATTCAGTTCTAGGAATCAGTTGCTTTCCTACAAAGAAGGTTGAGTGCAGTAAGTTCAAACTTTCCTTCTTAATGTAATCTAAAAAGATGGCCAACTTAGAAGATCCTCATTTCATTTGTAAAGTAGTTGGCTGAGAAAACAAAACATCTTCAGCATCGAACACTGTACTGTGTGAAATAAGTTAATTCGCTTTAGAATCAGTTTAATTTCTAAGAAGAAGGTTGAGTGCAGCAAGTTCAAACTTTCCTTGTTAATGTAATCTCAAAAGATGTACAACTTGGTAGATTGGCTCATTTGTAAAAAGTAGTTTGTTGAGAAAACAAACATCTTCAGCATCGAACATTGTACTGTGTGAAATAAGCTAATTCAAGTTCTAGGAATCAGTTTAATTTCTAAGAAGAAGGTTGAGTGTGCAGCAAGTTCAAACTTTCCGTGTTAATGTAATCTAAAAAGATGCCGTTAGTAGATTCAACCTCATTTGTAAAGTACTTTTGTTGAGAAAAACAAACATCTTCATTGCCTAACATTGTACTGTGTGAAAAAGCTCCACTGGTTCTAGGAATCAGTTGCTTTCCTACAAATAAGGTTGAGTGCAGCAAGTTCAAACTTTCCTTGTTAATGTAATCTAAAAGATGGCTGAGTTAGTAGATTCGACTCATTTGTAAAGTAGTTTGTTGAGAAAAACAAACATCTTCATTGTCGCATCATTGTACTGTGAAATAAACTCATTCGTTCTAGGAATCAGTTGCTTCCTACAAAGAAGGTTGAGTGCAGCATGTTCAAACTTCCTTGTTTGTCGTAATCTGAAGAGATGCACAACGAGTAGATTGTTCATTTCTAAAGTAGTTTTTTAGAAAAAACAAACATCTTCAGTCACCAACATTGTACTGTGTGAAATAAGCACTTGCTACTAGGAATCAGTATAATTTCCTACAATAAGGTGTGGAGTCCAGAAGTTCAAACTTTCTTGTTAATGTAATCTCAAAAGATGGCCAAGTTAGAAGATTCACTCATTTGTAAAGTAGTTTTTGTTGAGAAAACAAACATATTCATAGCCTAACATTGTACTGTGAAATAAGTTTCCCACAAAGAAGTTGAGTGACAAGTTCAAACTTTGGTAATGTGGTCAAAAAGATGTCCAAGTGTTAGTAGATTTTGCTCATTGGTAAAGTAGTTTGTTGAGAAAACAAACATCTTCATTGCCTAACATTCAATGTGTGAACAAAGCCACCTAGATCTAGAATCACTTGCTTTCTACAAAGGAAGGTTGAATGTAGCCAGTCTAAACTTTCCTAGTTTGTTTAATCTAAAAACATGCACGACTTAGTAGATTGGCCTCATTTTCAAAGTAGTTTCTTTGAGAAAAACATCTTCAACATCACCATACTGTGTGAAATGAGTTAATCTACTTTAGGAGTCAGTTTAATTTCCTACTAAGATGTTTGGAGTGCAGGAAGTTCAAATCCTCTCAGTTTCTGTAAGACAAGATGTAAAAGTAGAGATGCATCATGTTCAAATTAGTTTCAGAAAACAAACATCTTCAGTACCCTAACACTTTGTGTGAAATAAGTTAAACTAGAATCAGGTGCTTTCCTAGTAGGTGGTTGGAGTGCAAGTCAAACTTTCCTTGTTTAGTTTCTGTGAAAGAAAACAAAACATCTCATTTCTAAAGTTTGAGAAAATGTAAACCTGTACTTGTAATGTGAAATGGTTTACTTGGTTCTAGGAATCAGTTTACTTTCTAAAAGATGGTTGAGTTTTAGCAAGTTCAAACTTTCCCTGTTTGTGTAATCTGTCAAGATGTACAAGTTAGTAGATTCACCATTTTCAAAGTGTTTCTTGAGAAACAAACATCTTCATTGGTTTCGAAAAATTGTACTGTAGTGAAATAAGCTGATCTGTTTCTAGGAATCACTTCTGCTTTCCTTACAAAGAAGCTGAAAGTGCAGCAAGCCCTAAACTTTCCTAGTTTGTGTAATCAACAAGATGCGGTTAGTAGATTCATTTCATTTCTAAAGTAGAGCTTGGAGAAAACAAACATCTTCATTGCCGAACATTGTGTCAGTGAAATAAGCTACTTTGTTTCTGAGGAATCACTTGCTTTCCTACAAAGAAGGCTGAGTGCAGCAAGTTCAAACTTTCCTTGTTAATGTAATCTAAAAAGATGGCCAAGTTAGTAGATTCGACTATTTGTAAAGTAGTTTGTTGAGAAAACAAACATCTTCATTAAGCAAACATTGTACTGTGTGAAATAAGCTCATTCGGTACTAGGAATCAGTTGCTTTCCTACAAAGAAGGTTGAGTGCAGCAAGTTCAAACTTTCCTTCTAATGTAATCTAAAAAGATGGCCAAGTTAGAAGATCCACCTCATTTGTAAAGTACTTTGTTGAGAAAACAAACATCTTACTATGGAACATTGTACTGTGTGAAATAAGGTCATTCGGTTCTAGGAATCAGTTGCTTTCCTACAAAGAAGGTTGAGTGCAGCAACTTCAAACTTTCTTGTTAATGTAATCTGAAAAGATGCACAACTTAGTAGATTGGCTCTATTTTCTAAAGTAGTTTGTTTAGAAAACAAACATCTTCATTACCTAACACTGTGATATGTAAAAGAAATAAGCTAATTCGTTCTAGGAATCCTACTTCCTTTCCTGCTGCTAAAGACGGTTGAGGCAAGTTCAAACTTCTTCTGCTTGTGTGTAATCTAACACATAGTGTACAAAGTTATAGATTCGCCATTTCTAAAGTAGTTTCTTTAGAAAGAAACATCTTCAGTAAATTTAACATTGTACTGTGTGAAATAAGTTAATTCGCTTCTAAGAATCAGTTTAATTTCAACGAAGAAGTTTGAGTGCAGCAAGTTCAAACTTTCCTTGTTAATGTAATTCAAAAGATGGCCAAGTTAGTGTAGATCTGACTCATTTGTAAAGTAGTTTGTTGAGGAAAACAAACATCTTCATTGCCGAACATTGTACTGTGTGAAATAAGCTCATTCGGTTCTAGGAACTGCTGCTTTCCTACAAAGAAGTTGAGTGCAGCAAGTTCAACTTTCCAGTTTGTGTAATCTAACAAGATGTACAAGTTAGTAGATTCACCATTTCTAAAGTAGTTTCTTTAGAAAAACAAACACTCTCGCCACTGAACACTGTACTATGTTAAATGAGCTATTATGATTCTAGGAATCACTGCTTTCCTACAAAGAAGAGTGCAAGTGTTCAAACTATCCTTGTTCATGTAATCTCAACAGGCCACAAGTTAGAACATCTGCCCCATTTGTAAAGTACTTTGTTGAGAAAACAAACATCTTCATTATGAACATGGTACTGTGAAGAAAGCTCATTCGTTCTAGGAATCAGTTGTTTTCCTACAAAGAAGGTTGAGTGCAACATTGTTCAAACTTTCCTTCTTAATGTAATCTAAAAAGATGGCAAACTTAGAAGATCTGCCTCATTTGTAAAGTACTTTGCTATGAAAACAAACATCTTCATTGCTGAACATTGTACTGTGAAATAAGCTCATTCCGGTTCTGTGAATCAGTTGCTTTCCTCGAAGCAAAGAAGGTTGAGTGCAGCAAGTTCAAACTTTCCTTGTTAATGTATTCTGAAAAGATGCAAGTAATAATAACTTAGTAGATTGGCTCTCATTTCTAAAGTAGTTTGTTTAGAAAAACAAACATCTTCACAGCTTTAACATTGCATTGTGTGTAAATAAGCTCATTCGAATAGAGAATCACTTGCTTCCTCATGTTATTGAAGGTTGAGGCAGTAAGTTCAAACTTTCCTAGTTTGTGTAAACTAACAAGATGTACAAGTTAGTGGATTCGCCTCATTTCCTAAGTGCAGGAAGCTTTTAGAAAAGAAACATTCTATTGTCAACGTTTTATTGTGTGAAATAAGTTCACTCTGGAGTTGTAGAAAATCACTTGCTTCCTACAAAGAATATTGAGTGCAGCAAGTTCAAAACTTTAGTTTCTGTAATCTCAAAAGATGGCCAGAACATTCGCCCCATTTCTAAAGCAGTTTGTTGAGAAAACAAACATCTTCATTGCCGAACATTGTACTGTGTGGAAATAAGCTCAGTCTGCCTTCTAGGAATCCACTTGCTTTCCTCCAAAGAAGGCTGAGAGCAGCAAGTTCAAACTTTCTTCCAGTTAATGTAATTCAACAAGATGTGCAAGTTGGTAGATTCCCTCATTTCGTAAAGTATGCTCTCTTTAGAAAAACAACACTAAATTGCAAAACATTGTACTCTTGTGAAATGAGCTAATTCAGTTCTAGGGAATCAGTTGCTTTCTACAAAGAAGGTTGAGTTTAGCAGTTCAAACTTCCTTGTTAATGGTCTGACAAGATGTCCGCTAGGGAGATTTGGCTCTATTGTAAAGGCAGCTTTGTTGAGAAACAAACATCTTCATTAGAACATTGTACTGTGAAACAAGCTCATTTAGAGCTAGAAATCAGTTGCTTTTTCCTACAAAGAAGGTTGAGTGCATCAAGTTCAAAATCTTCCTAAAAACATGCACGACTTAGTAGATTGGCCTCATTTCTAAAGTAGTTTCTTTAGAAAACAAAAATCTTCAATACCGAACACTGTACTGTGTGAAATAAGTTAATTTTGCTCTAGAGTCACTTTAATTCCTACAAAGAAGGTTGGAGTGCAGCAAGTTCAAACTTTCCTAGTTTGTGCACTCTAACAAGATGTACAAGTTAGTGGATTTGCATCATTTCTGTAAAGTAGTTTTGAGAAAAACAAACATCCTCATATTGCCAAACATTGTACTGTGTGAAATAAGCTCATTCGGTTCCAGGAACTGTCTTCCCTTTCCTACAAAGAAGGTTGAGTGCAAAGTTCAAACTTTCCTGTTAATGCACTAAAAAGATGGCCAAGTTATTAGATTCAGCCATTTCTAAAGTAGTTTCTTTAGAAAACAAACCTAAATTAAGCAAACTTTGTACTTTTAGAAATTAGCTAATTCAGTTCTAGGAATCAGTTTCATTTTCTAATGTAAGGTGGTTGAGTTTAGCGTTCAAACTTTCCTTGTTAATGGTCTGGAAAAGATGTCCAGTTAGTAGATTTGCCTCATTGGTAAAGTAGTTTGTTGAGAAACAACATTCATTTTCTAACATTGTACCTGTAAACAAAAGCCAATTCTCTAGTACGGACCAGTTGCTTTCCCACAACGAAGGTTGAATGTAGCCAGTTCAAACTTTCCTTGTTAATGTAACTCAAAAAGATGAACACTTAGTAGATTGGTCCATTTCCTAAAGTAGTTTCTTTAGAATAGAAACATCTTCAGTACTGAACACTGTACTGTGAAATGACTTAATTTTCTAGGAGTCAGTTTAATTTCACGTAAGATGGTTGAGTGCAGGAAGTTCAAACGTTCCAGTTTCAGTAATTCCAACAAGATGTACAAGTTAGTGATTCGCCATTTTCTAAATTAGTTCCTGAGAAACAAACATCTTCAGTGCCTAACATTGTACTGTGTGAAATAAGTTAATTCGTTCTAGGAATCAGTTATTTCCTACAAAGAAGGTTGAGTGCAGCAAGTTCAAACTTTCCTAGTTTGTAATCAACAAGATGTACCAAGTTAGTAGATTTGAATCATTTCTAAGTAGTTTGTTGAGAAAACAAACATCTTCATTGGGTTTAACATTGTACTGTGTGAAATAAGCTAATTCGTTCTAGGAATCATCGTTGCTTTCCTACAAAGAAGGTTGAGTGCAGCAAGTTCAAACTTTACTAGTTTGTGTAATCTAACAAGATGTACACAAGTAGTAGATTGGCCTCATTTCTAAAGTAGTATCTGAGAAAACAAACATCTTCATTACCGAACATTGTACTGTGTGAAATAAGCGCTGTTCTAGGAATCACTTGCTTTCCTACCAAAGAAGGTTGGTTGCAGCAAGTTCAAACTTTCTTGTTTGTGTAATCTAACAAGATGTACAAGTTAGTAGATTCGCCCTGTTTCTAAAGTACTTTGTTGAGAAAACAAACATCTTCATTGCCGAACATTGTACCTGTGTGAAATAAGCTACCCGGGTTCTAGGAATCACTTGCTTTCCTACAAAGAAGGTTGAGTGCAGCAAGTTCAAACTTTCCTTGTTAATGTAATGTAAAAAAGATGGAAAGTTAGTAGATTCGCCCTCATTTCTAAAAGTAGTTTGTTGAGAAAACAAACATCTTCATTGCCGAACATTGTACTGTGTGAAATAAGCTAGTTCGGGTTCTAAGAATCAGTTGCTTTCCTACAAAGAAGGTTGAGTGCAACAACTTCAAACTTTCTTGTTAATGGAATCTAAAAAAGATGCACAACTTAGTAGATTGGCCTTATTTCTAAAGTAGTTTGTTTTAGAAAACAAACATCTTTATTGCTGAACACTGTACTTGTGTGAAAAAAGCTTGTTTGCTTCCAAGAATCAGTTTAATTACTATGAACAAGGTTGAGTCCAGCAAGTTCAAACTTTCCTTGTTAATGTAATCTAAAATGATGTACAACTTAGAAGATCACCATTTGTAAACTACATTGTTTAGAAAATGAACATTCTGATTGCCAAACACTGTACTGTGTGAAATAAGCTCATTCTGTTTCTAGGAATTAGGTGCTTTCCGAAGAAGAAGGTTGAGTCCAGCAAGTTCAAACTTCTTTCATGTTAATGTAATCTGCCAAGATGTAAAACTTAGATTCTGCCTCATTTGTAAAGTAGTTTTTTGAGAAAACAAACATCTTCATTGCTTCTAACATTGTACTGTGTGAAATAAACTCATTTGGTTCTAGGAATTAGTTAAGCTTCTACAAAGAAGGTTGAGTGCAAGTTCAAACTTCATTGTTAATGTAATCTGAAAAGATGGACAATGTAGTAGATTGGCTCTATTTCTAAAACTAGTTTTCTTTAGAAAAGAAACATCTTCTAAAAATTTAACACTGTACTGTGTGAAATAAGTTAATTCGTCAGAACTGTGTTTCATTTCTACGAAGAAGGTTGAGTGCAGCACGCTCAAACTTTCCTTGTTAATGTAATCTAAAAAGACGGCTGCTAGAAGATTCACTTCATTTGTAAAGTACTTTGCTGGAGAAAACAAACATCTTCCTGACTGAACCTGTACTGTGTGAAAAAGCCTAT
>JAEOAD010000118.1:0-65307 GCA_036365145.1 Orientallactaga sibirica | reverse complement strand
CTGTATGTTGTATATTTGTATATCCATTATTTTTCCACCCACTCTGACTTGAACTGGAGTCCATTACTGATCTAAGAGCTTGAAGCTTTTAATGTATAATTTTTCATTGACAACTTCTATAGTTACAGTCAATAAACCATGACAATTCCCTCTTCTCCCCCAGCTTTCTCCATCTCCATCACATCCTCTACTTCTCTCCATTAGTCTGTCTTTTATTTTTATGTCTGTAGCAGACAGCTTCAGGTTCGCTGAGATGAACTTCCAGACCAGGCACAGTTATGGAGGAAGGGATATTATTTATTGAAGCTTACAGATCCAGAGGAAGTTCCATAATGGCAAGAGAAACGGCTTGCCCTTCACAGGACCAGGCAAGAGAGAGAAAAGCCAACCAGCCACCACAGCACACAGAGCAAAACTACCGCGAAAAGGTCACACAGCACACTTCAGGAACTCCTGCTAGGCACATTTGCATATCTTTACAATGGACTCTCAAACCATCACCACACCTTAAGACCAGCCCCCAGTGACCTTGCCTCTAGCAAGGTGATTGCAGATGCAAACTATAAAATAATAAAACACTGAATATATTGGGGGACATATATTCAAACTACCACATTCCACCCCTGGCTCCCAATATATTTAGCTCCTGGCCCCCAATAGATTTATAACTATCACACATTGTAAATTGTACTCAGTCCATTTCAAAGGTTCTCACAGTCTTGATCAACTTAAGATAGTGAGTCCTGTAAAATCAAACAAGTTAAATACTTTCAACATGTAAAGGCACAGAGTAAACATTTTTAACTGGTATAAGGCATAGCAAGGAGAAACTAAAACAATGCAAACTCAACCACCATCAGCCATCATCAAACTTCTGCAGTTCAAGTTCAATATAACCAGAGACTAACAGTCTCCATGTTTACCAATTCTGCCCCTCCAGCTGGGCAGAGTCGCCAGGGAAAACTTTCATCCCAGTTCAACACTGCACTCCATGGTAGTCCTTTTGCACAGTCCTGGTATATCCAAAACATCTTCAGGTCTCCATGAAAACCACGGTCCATCTTCCAAAGGCTCTTCCAGCCTATTCCTGAAGGTCTTCATGCCCTGCCTCATGCCGCATCTCAGCAGCGGCTCCTGGAACCATGTGCAACTCATGACCACTCCATGCATTTTTCATGCTTCCAAAACTAATACCAGGTGTGCAGGACACAGCCATATTCTTAATCCAGGGACAAAATAAACCATAGCCTTGAAAAGCAGGTTCCTTCTCCAGTCAACTCTTTCCAAGAATTTGCATTTCTAACAGTCTTTCCTCAGGCATCCTCTCCATTGTTTTAATGTAAATCAAGTCAGGCCACCTTCCTTCCACCTTCCTTAAGATTGCTAATGTGGTTGACAATAGCAGCTAAACCAGTCTCAGTGCCTCTGCTTTTAACTTGCTTGAGGTTTTGCAACTTAAAATCTTAAAATCTCAGTCCGATATCTTTAGCTAAGCACATCAGTCCATTACAAATTTAACCTTGATCAAACTTTCTGGGCCTGGATAGCAGAACGTAGCCATCCCTTATGCCAGTAGCCCAGTTCCAACAAAGTCCTCTGTGCTCTTTCCTTCCCCTTAGAAAGCTCATAAGCCAAGCCTCGAAGTTCAATACTGTCTGCACTTAGCATTCTCAAACTCTCATCAGAATAGTCCATAAAACTTGGTTTACCACTCCAGAAGGCATCTTCAGTTGCAAGCACCAAGTCCATGCCCATTCCTCCAAAACAAAGGTTGCAAAAGACGAACATCCACAAGGTCAGGTTCATCTCACCCCACACTCCTCGGTACCACTTTACTGTAGCAGACAGCTTCAGGTTCGCTGAGATGAACTTCCAGACCAGGCACAGTTATGGAGGAAGGGATATTATTTATTGAAGCTTACAGATCCAGGGGAAGTTCCATAATGGCAAGAGAAACGGCTTGCCCTTCACAGGACCAGGCAAGAGAGAGAAAAGCCAACCAGCCACCACAGCACACAGAGCAAAACTACCGCGAAAAGGTCACACAGCACACTTCAGGAACTCCTGCTAGGCACATTTGCATATCTTTACAATGGACTCTCAAACCATCATCACACCTTAAGACCAGCCCCCAGTGACCTTGCCTCTAGCAAGGTGATTGCAGATGCAAACTATAAAATAATAAAACACTGAATATATTGGGGGACATATATTCAAACTACCACAATGTCACTATCTTTTCTTCCTATTATGAGAGTCTTGAGAAGGTGCTTAGCAATAGGCACCATGAAAGTATGGATATCAAGGAAAACTTCTGTCTGGACATTTCATTATAAGGAGTCCTACCCTTACTTTGGCTCTTACATTCTTTTTTCCGCCTTGGTTTTTTAATTTAATTTTATTTTTTATTGACAACTTCCATAATTGTAGACAATAACCCATGGCAATTCCCTCCCCTCACTTTTACCCTTCTGAAACTCCACTCTCCATTATATCCCCTACATCTCTCAATCAGTCTCTTTTTTATTTTGATGTCATGATCTTTTCCTTCTATTATGATGATCTTGTGTAGGTAGTGTCAGGCACTGTGAGGTCATGGGTATCCTGGCCATTTTATGAACAGAAGAGCACTTTGTAAGGAGTCTTACCCTTCATTTGGCTCAAAGAGCTTGAAATTTTTAAAAATGTGTTTCTCCAGTCTCTCCTTTGCACAAAACTGGAGTTGTAGATGGTCATGGCTATGTCAGTGTGTTTATTTTGGTCTTTAGAATGGAACTCACATGGTCTCTTGGGCATCCTCAGATCCTCAGAAAAGATTCCTCACTGTTGCGCCATCTCTCCAGATCATGCCCTTTTTCTATACACAGGCTCTGGTGCCAGGTAACTCGCCCTCTCACCCCACCCAGCAGCCCTCAAATCTGGACCCTTGAGGTTTTGGAGTTGATGTTACCTTCATTTCCATAGTGCAAAGAAGATCCTGAAGTGCAGCCCTCCTCTATGAAAAGAGCACAGCAGAAACTTTACCTGTAGTTGTTGCTAGGCAGATATTCCTCAATTATGGAAAGTAAGATATCTTTAGTACAGAAAAAAATATTAAAAAGTAGTAATTTTCATATAACAAAATGCTGAAGCCAACTTTTTAAAAACAAAACCAAATACGCAGTGTGTGTAAACTTGCTGTAGTATCAAACTTGGCATTGATGAGCACAACCTGCAGTAAGGGGAACAGTAGAATATAGGTTTGGATATTGAAAATAATCCAGCTGAAATATAACACATGCGATGGCTCAGCAGATAAAGGAGCTTGCTTGCTTGCCAAGCCTGAAGGCCAATGACCTGCATTCAGTTCCCCAGTATATACATAAAACACTAACAGAAGCCCAGTATCTAGAATCTACAAAGAACTCAAAAAACTAAATAATAAAAAAACAACCCACTCCAAAAGTGGGACAGAGAACTGAATAGGGAGTTCTCAGAGGAATAATTATAAATGGCAAGCACACACTTAAGAAAATGTTCAAAATACCTAACTATTAGGGAAATGCAAATTAAAACAACTATGAGGGGCTGGAGAGATGGCTTAGCGGTTAAAGCACCTGCCTGCTAAGCCTAAGAACACAGTTCCAATCTCCAGGTCCCACGTTTAGCCAGATGCAAAGTGATGCAAGGGTGCAATGTTGCACTTGACCACAAGGGGGGTGAACACATCTGGATTTCATTCACAGCAGCTGAGAGACTGCTGGCAACCCATCTCTATCTGTCTCCCTTTCCCTCTCCAAAAATAAATAAAATAATAAAAAAATATTTAAAAAATCAACTATGAGATTCCACCTTACACCGGTAAGGATAACAAACATTAAAAAACCAAATGAAAACAAATATTGGCAAGGATGTGGAGAAATATGTCACTCTTTCATTGTGGATGGAAATGTAAGATGGTACAAACACTATGAAAAGCGATATATGGACTCCTGAAAAGGATAAATATCGAGTTACCAACAGACCCTGTTATTCCTTTACTGGGCGTTTACCCTAAAAGCTCCACACCTCATTTCAGAGATATTTGCTCAACCATGTTTATGGCTGCTCATTTCATAGTAGCTAAGAACTGGAATCAATCCAGGTGCCCATCATTGGATGAACAGATAACCAAGATGTGGCACATCTACGCAATGGAATTCTACTCAGCAGTAAGAAAAACTGACACAATGGAATTTTTAGAAAAATGAACTTGGAATAGATCATACTAAGCAAACTCACACAACCACAGAAAGACAGTCATCACATGGTCTCACTCATCTGCAGTTCCTGACCTGGATCAGCCCAAGTTCCTGACATTCCTGAATGGCATCTTGAGGCTTGGGCAATAGGGAGGGTAGGGCTTGGGGGAACAGGAAAGGTGTGGGGGCACACAAAACTGCACCCAAATTGAACTGGTACCTTGGAACCCTATATGCTGGAAGTTAGACTAAAAGGTTGAACCCTCAACAGGACCTTAGGGGAAGCACATGAATCGAAGGGCCCTGGAGAGGGTGAGATGAAACCTAACCTTAATTTCTCCTGTTTTTTCCTCTCTCTTTCTTTTTCTTTTTTCTTTTCCCTTGACATTGGCCCGTAATTCCCTGTACCAGCATATGGTTAACACCCACAATAAGCTGTTGATTGGAGATACCTACAAGGTCTCCCAAAACAAGACAGACTTCTGTCAAAGCATTTTATTACCCACCAGAGGTAAACAGTAAGACCTTACTGCTGAAGACACAATATGCTGTCAGCATGGAGAGACCTGGTCGGAATCTGGAAGAGAGCCAGTCCCCAGACAGCCCATCTAGTGCTGGAAGGCTCTACATGGGCTCTGGGGGGAACGTGGCCAACATCTGTCTGATCAACTCAAAGTCTAACCTACTCAAAGGCAAACAACCTAACGTGATGCTCACAAAAGTGCAATAGTGGCACACAGCCATGGTGGGTAACCAACTTCTCGTGGATTGGCTAACTGATCCACTCAGTGGAAAGGAAACCATATCTGCAACTGGGAAACAAGTCAAAATTATATCCAGATAACGATTTTGCTTTCCAATGTCAAGCTCCCACAATCTTGGGCTATAAGAGGGTCTATATGCTTTAAAGTCTCTCTATATTAACAATGGTTATCCCATTTAACCAGTACTGACTTCATTGTCCATTGGAGAATATGCTTCTCTTTTTCAGATGGGAGTGGGACTTGAAGAGATAAATGACAGAGCGCATTTCACTATGACCCCAGCTGAAACCACAGAGGAATAACTGACTGCTGCCCCCAAATGCATGATCCACAATCCGCATGGAGATGACCTGCATCCCTCTTCAGAAAAGGGGCAGGGATGAGAGAAAGGGTGGTATTGATATGTGTTGTTTACATACCAAATATGTCCATATCTAATAAAAATAAATTTTAAAAATACTGACTACAAATAAAGGTCAGTGTTGGTGGGGGGTTGAAGTGAAGTAAAGACTGTGTTTCTTGAAGAGGTTAGGACCTAACTGCTGACTCAAGGTTCTACTTGGGAAAATATTAAACTAGATCATAATATGTTTCCAGGGGAAAGAAGCAAAGAACATTTAAAAAAATAAATTTGGTCACAGAGGAATAAAACCTACTTTGGAGTTTCTTACCATAGTTTTGTTTCTGATATCTCCAGTAAAATAAAAGCTTTATGAGGAGAAAATAATGATGACAATGATGATCAACAACAACAACAATAATAAATGAAAAACAAGAAAGAAGGAAAAGAAATATAATCTGTCTTTGTTTATTAATGCTATTTATTAATGTTAACATGTACATGCTAATTTTCCACTTTTTTAATATATATATTTTTTATTTATATTATTTTGATTTTACATTCAAAGTAAAGGTTCCATTGTCCTCCTCCCTGTCCTCCCTCTTTCAAAGGGACCCTTGTCAATGGGGAATGTGGGTCAAGCATTGTGAGGTTAGTTAAGAGTTCTGGGGGGTTGGCCCCAGTCTCTGTGCATAATGCCCCAACTATGACTCTAACAATCTTTCCGCCCCCTCTTCCGCAAGTTTCCCTGAGCCACATTGGGGTCATTTTAGTTCTGCTTCAGTGATGCGGTTTCGGGAGCCTCTGTGTCTCTGGATATCTGGCTTAGTTGGAGTTGGATGTTCTCTGTGTTTATCTCCTTCGGCCTTTTGCTGGTGTCATGATCGCCATGAATACTGAACTCTTGCCCTTCCCTGTTTGTTCTATGGTTTCAGCTGGGGCCCTGGTGAGGTGTGGTTAGCTGATCCTCCCTTCAGGTTCGATGTCCACCTGAAAAAAGATAAGCAAATTCTCCAACGGAGAGAAAAGTTAGTACTAGGTAGAAGGGATGACCATCTATGTTTTGGAGGGAAATTTATATGCGTTGGCTCTCTTCTAGCCCACATTTGGTGGTATCTTTATCTTGGAGACTGAGCTCATTTTTTGTACCTGGTTTTGACTTATTTCCCAGTTCCAGCAATGAGTTCCATTCCACTGAGTGGATCTATTAG
The DNA here is from genome assembly GCA_036365145.1 of Orientallactaga sibirica. NCBI lineage: Eukaryota > Metazoa > Chordata > Mammalia > Rodentia > Dipodidae > Orientallactaga > Orientallactaga sibirica. The sequence goes on along the minus strand of JAEOAD010000118.1, from coordinate 58,772 downwards.
CCAAATCAAGAGCAGTTGGTTACCCACCATGGCTGATTGCCACTACTGCACTTGTATGAGCATTACGTCAAGTTGTTTCCTGCTGGGTATCTTAGAGTGCCAGTTGTTTGGACAGATGTCGGTCATTTTCCCCCAGTTGCTTGTATAGCGCCCTCTGTTACTAGACTAGCTAACTGTCTGGGGACTGACCCTCTTCTACTTTTCCACTTTTGAAGCACTATTATTTTATATTCCCACTGAAAGTAGTAACCCAGCACTGGATAGCACAGACAGTCTCTCTCAAGCACTTTAAAACTGACTTCTTAAAAAGGATTCCCACTTTCCTGAACCCACTGTTGATGTGGACAGAACATGAGGCTTATTATTCTTTCCTAAAACATTACACATTTGCCTTTTCTTGTTTCCATACATCCACTTCTTGTTCAGTTCAGCCCCTGCAATCTCCTCCCATTTGCTCTGTTTTCATTTCTGTGAGCCTCAAATATACAGTGATGTTTTGTTAAAGTCACATAGGTAAATCTGACCACTTACAGTTTATTTTCTAGAGGGCTTGAATAATAAATGAGTGTCCACAAAATCCTAGCATTAAATATGTACTCTGGGCACAGAATTTAAACTTAGAAAAACTCATTGCTGAACAGTGTGAAAGTATGAATCAAGTACTGCAAATATGTCAAGTGTGGTGGTACACATCTTTAATCCCAGCACTCAGAGGCAGAGAAAGGAGGATCACTGTCAGTACAAGGACAGCCTGAGAATACAGAGTAAGTTCCAGGTCAGCGTGGGCTAAAGTGAGACCCTACTTTGAAAAAATTACTGAAAATATTAAAGTGCCAGCTTTTTCTACTAACTCTAAATCACTTTACTTATATAGCAAAATATTTATTTAGAGTTTTTTTGTGTTCAATCTGAGTTTAGAAATAATGTTAGTGAATGTAATATTTTTGTAAGAAATTATAGCTGTCTTATTATTATGAAACCATAATTAAATTAGAAGTGCTTAACTATAAACTTCAATTACTGTTGAGATGTTTAAATTAGAACTTAGCATCTCAACTTTAATTTTGTAATATTTAACTGGAAGATTTTTATCAAATCACTGGTTTAATTCATAAATTTCTAACAAACAACTTTACTTCAATTTGTATATTATCTTTATCAATTCAGCAATACTTGGTTTAAAACAAAAGATAGGTAGTACCTGATTAATTAGAGACATGTTTTTTAAATTTTTATTTATTTATTTATGTATTTATTTTTCGAGGTAGGGTCTTGCTTCAGCCCAAGCTGACCTGAAATTCACTATGTTGTCTCAGGCTGGCCTTGAGCTCACAGTGATCCTCCTACCTTGGCCTCCGAAGTGCTGGGATTAAAGGTGTACATCACCACACCCACCAATATTTCATTTCTAAATTGAGTAGAATAAATGAAAGATCATGAATATTTGGCTTTCTTCTTCATCCTCATCTTCTTCATCTTCCTTCTTTCTCTTGCTCCTTTCAGACATGACAATACCTTTTTTGGGGGAGGGGACATCAGGTTTTCCTCTAGCTCTGTAGGCAGTAATATCCTTTTCATACTTTTCCTTCTGCTTAATAGCTTTCTTTTCATAAGGTTCTCTGTCATCACAGGAGTGTTGTTCCACATCACTCCCAATTTCTTTGCAGTGTCACCACTAGATAGGTCCTTTGAATTTTGGGTGATACTCAGGACAGGACAAGAAGGCTAAAGGAGGCTTCTTGGGTGCACTGGGATCCTTGAACTTTTTTGTTTCTCTTTAGATAAGATTTTCATTTCTTTCTCATAACAAGGCGTGTCCACCTTTGCTGTGTTTTCAAATTTTCCTTTGCCTCTAGCGGACATGATGCTTCACTTCTCTGAGCACCTCATTTTTTTGGAGAGAGACAGAGAGGGAGAGGAAGAAGGAGACCGATAGAGAATGGGCGTGCCAGCAGCCTCTCAAGCCACTGTGAATGAACTCCAGATGTGTGCGCCCCCTTGTGGGAAAGTGCAGCATTGCACCCTTTTGTCATTGCATCTGGCTAAACGTGGAACCTGGAGATTGGAACCAGAGTTCTTAGGCTTAGCAGGCAGGCGCCTAAACCTCTAAGCCATCTCTCCAGGCCCTCTGAGCACTTCTTAAGAGAACTCTAAGTTGAAGGAAGAATCTGAATGCTGATATTTGTTCCCTTTGGCAGGTTTGCACAAAGAATGCATGTAAAGACATTTTCCCTCTGAACTTCTTAAGATTTCATGCTTACTAGTTTATCCTCAGAGAGGCACAGAGTCGCCCAGAGCCATTCTAACTCTCCCTTGCCCCAGCACTGTCTCTATGGAGCTCAATGTATTGAAATATTCTTACATCTTTGTAGATACTTCCCAGAGGTTATTTCTTGGTGAGTCTTCATCTACACATTCTCTCAATGTTTTCCTCAAATCCCACAATTCTTTGTGCAAACCCGTTTCATTACAAAATATATTCTAGGGCTGGTCATGGTGGCCCATGCCTTTAATGGCAGCACTTGGGAGGCAGACGCAGGAGGATCATCATGAGTTTGAAGCCACCATGAGACTACATAGTGAATTCCAGGTCAGCCTGGACTAAAGTGTGATCCTACCTTGGGAAAAATGTCTATTTTGGGCTGGAGAGATGGCGTAGCGGTTAAGGCGCCTGCCTCCTAAGCCTAAGAACGCTGGTTGCAATCTCCAGCGGTTCCAATCTCCAAGCCCCATGTTTAGCCAGATGCAAAGTGATGCAAGGGCGCAATGCTGCACTTGCCCACAAGGGGGCGCACACGTCTGGATTTCGTTCACAGCAGCTGAGACTGCTGACGCGCCGAGTCTCTATCTGTCTCCTCCCTCTCTCTCTCTCTCTCTCTCTCTCTCTCTCTCTGTCTCTCTCTAAATATAAAAAAAAAAATTTAATGTCCATTTTAACCACCCTGATAAAATGTTTAGTTTTCTCTTCCTAGAATCTGTCTCCCTTGTACTTCTATATGTTCTCCCAAAGTCCACTTTCTAAGAGTAGATAATGATTAGTTTTGAAATGTTTTATTGTTTATGGGTAGAACTGTAGACAACAAAGGGTGAACAAATCAGGATTTATTATATTTACATGGAAATATCACAACTTGAATGAAAGCTGGACTCCTGGTTGCAGGTGGTTTGCATCCACAAGGACAATGAGTGCCTGACTAAGGGGACATGAAAGAGTTACAGCTCTAAATATGACAGATTTCATGATACCAGTTAGGAGACATTAAAGCAGAACCTGAGACCACCAGAGCAATATCAGATCCTACAGATCAGAAGCCAGGGACTGTGAGATCCACAGTGGGTCTCCACTCAAGGAGGAACCAGAGGCTGCAAAATAGCAGGTCTTATTGGATCTCTTTCCAAGGCAACAAAGCACAGGCAAAGATGGCAAAGGTTTTGGCAGAGAGAGACAGAGCAGATTCACCCTTGCAGGTCAGGAACAAGTCCAGGGCCCATACTCAACTCTCGCTTCATTTTTATTTATTTGCAAGGAGAGAGAAAATACAAAGAGGGAAAGATTAAATGAGCATGCTAGGGCCTTGACTCAAGTACATGAGGATTTATTTGGGCCCTTGGAAATCAAAGCAAGCCTGTCAGGATCTGAAAGCATGTACTGTCTACCACTAAGCCATCCTCATCTCTTGCTTTAATTGACTCCAGAAAACCTGCTCCTTGCAAGAGCTGTGACTAAAAGCTAATGGTGCCCAGACCTTCATGCCCACTCTTCTTTTCCACCAAGGCATTAGCTAAAGCATCTTTCCTAGCCCTTGATGTTGCCTCTACCTGGGAGTTCCCTGAGGTAGACCCCCAGTTGGGTTCTGCCCTTCAGGTCCCCTCCAGCACCAGTTGAAGACACCCAGCTTCTCTCAGTATCACCCCTGGAGCCACCTCCAAACCTTCATGGCGAGATGCTGCCCTACCCCCATATGCTCCTCTGCTGATGGCTTGGCTCCCTGGACACCTGCCTGGACACATCTACACCAGTGCTCAGGGAAGATGACCCTGTCCTTTGCTGCCAGACAGGCTTGGCAACTCTACCACCTTGGTCCTAGCCCTGAATGATGTCAACACTAAGTCAGTCCCTCCCTAGCAGGGCAAACTGAGGTGTACCCTGGCCCTGGAGGTCAGCTGTGCACATGGCCTTGGGTTACCCCATTCAACTGGGACTCTGGCTCTTGCATCACTGCAGCTGGGCAGGCAGGGCTGTGAGCTTGGGGACTTGGCACCTCCTTCTATACCACAGGAGGACACCAGGCTGGCCTGACTCACTCTGTAGCCTGCTTACTCCACCCAACTATGAGAAGTCACACATCTGACATCCTGCAGGGAACTCCAAGCACAGTGCTTGCCAAGGAAACAGCAGGGGTTGGGGCAATAGCTCAAGAACCCGGCACATTGTGACTATGAGTGAAGCTTGGTTAACAGCACACACTGCTTATCAGCCAGGGGCAGCTAAAGAATGAGACATCCCTCCAATAGGAACAAACAAAATCCAGACACAGACTCTGCCTACACAGAAGCCTTGCAAATAAAGCCCCTGTCAGCATCCAGGAGAAGCATTGGGTTGCAGACTCACTGCCCTTGAGACTTGCTGTTTTCAGCAGACTACATTTGTGGACACACAACCCAAGAGTGATGATGGCAATGGCCCTGGCCACGCACAGCACACCTAGCTGCTGATTGGCTCCTCCCTGAGGCCGTTAGGGGGATTGGGCCTTGTAAAAATGAGGAATGTCTCTGAGTCTATGCTTGCAGTCTCCACTTTGCCAGAGAAGAATCTAGTTTCTCCTTATCTCTTGCCTAAACGATTTCCCTAGAACAACCTGAGCCCCTGCCTGGAGGTGAGGTCCTCTTTCCTATAATTTAAATCTGATCCTCTCATTGTGGGTGGTCAAGGAGAACCCACAGCCAGACCAATCAGCTCATTCTCAAGTTCACCTGCACATCGAGGGAGAGCCTGCCGTAATGAGAGTATAAGTAGACTCTTACCAGGGGAAAGGGCTCTCTTCAATGCCTGCCCCTCACTCCTGAACCTCCTGGTTTGGTAAGTCTCCTCTCATCTTGTCCCCACTGGGCTGAGATGAGGGGAGAACATAGCTGACCCCTCTCTACCCCCTCCTGCCCTCCACATTGCAGGAGCTCTTTGCATTTTCTTTTCTTTCTACTCTAAATCTCTTTTCCTGTTTCTTCCAGGCCCCTCACACAGGCTCTCAAACCATGTGGGGTATCCATTTCCCTTCCCTTGGTTTTATATATAATAATTTCATAATTATCCTTCTCAGTTTGGTTTGCCCAATTCTTTGGTGAAATACAAAGTCAGGGTTTGGAGTTCAAGGACGTTCCTGAACTCCTACCACACCCAGTCATATCCTGGCATGGCTTCTAGCCCACCTGTGTCCGTCCTGAGCTCTGCCACCCTGGCAACCTACTGACCTCTCCTACCATTTTTTGTTTGGTGATTATGTCCTCTGGCACTGACTTCCCTGGATTGTCTAGGAAATCTTTTGGCACCTTGTAAAAGCTACCTTTTTGAAGTCTGAAGGTTTACACAGGCGAGGCTTGTACATGGGAGGGGCATTTAGCACCTCTGAGATTCTCCTTCACAGCATGGAGAAGCAGGTCCCAGCAAAGAGAGGCAGAAGGGAGTCAGCTCAATGGATACCAGGCCTCCTTGGAATTTGGGTGGGAATGCTAGATGGCAATAATGAGTCCCTCTGTGGATCTCTGGGCCAGAGAACCCTCCCGTCAGTGCATAAAAGACTCAGACACAGGGTTAACACTTCAGAGCTGTGGTCCTTTCCATCTGTATAACCTGGAGTGTGGGTATTAGAGCATCTTTGAGCAAATCCAGGCCCTGTCCTATCACTTACTACTGCTCTGGTCTCATAAAAGCTTTGCCAGACTGCTTTGTGAGGACTCCACCTACCTCTGGAACTTTCTCCTTCCTCCTGTGTTTTGTTTGCTTTTTATGTTTGTTTGTTTGTTTTTGTACCTGTGAGATTAAGATATTATTTGTATTTTTAAAAACACAGGGTTTGGAGCTGGAGAAATGGCTTAGCGATTAAGGCGCTTGCCTGCTAAGCCTAAGAACCCGATTCCAATCTCCAGGTCCCACATTTAGCCAGATTCAAAGTGACGCAAGGGTGCAATGCTGCACTTGCCCACAAGGGGATGCATGCATCTGGATTTCATTCACAGCAGCTGAGAGACTGCTGGTGTGCCCATTCTCTACCTATCTCCCTCTCCCTCTCTCTGTCTCTCTCCCCAAAAATAAATGAATGAATGAATAAATAAATAAATAAATAAATAAATAAATAAATAAATAAATAGACAAGGTTTGACACACCACAAGCTGGCCTGGAACTCATTAGGCAGCCAACTCTAACCTTGAACTAGTGGCAATAGTACACAGTCTCCTGAGTTCAGAGATTACAAACTGAGTCATCATGCAAGTTACTTGTTTATGTTTTAATGTCCTTGAGCCAGGTGTTGTGGTGCACCGCTTTAATCCCAGCACTCAGAAGGCAGAGGCAGGAGGACTGTTGTGAATTTGAGGCTCCAGAGTGAATTCAAGGTCAGCCAGCGCTAGAGTGAGACTCTACCTCTAAAAATACAAATGCATATAAAATAGAGTATCATTGAGCCATTATAAACACATACCCTTAAAGTCTATGCACCACCACCACAACCAGAAGCCCTGTGCTTGCCATAGAAGTGCTTTACCTTGGAATTTAACCCACCTCCAATTTTCTTGGTTTTTGTAAAGCAAGGTCTCACTCTGTAACCAGACTGAACTTAAACTCATGGCAAATCTCCTCCCTCAGCTTTCTAAGAGCTGGAATAAGAGGAGTTTGCCACCATATCCACCTTTTCCATTACCACAGACATTGTATTGAGACAATGTCTCACTAAGTTGCCCAAGTTAACCTAAATTTACTCTGTAGTCCAAGCAGGTCTCACATTTTCCATAGTTCTTCCAACCTAAGGCTCTTTAGTAACTAAGATCACAGTCCTGTACCACCATCTTAGTGTAAACCTGAAATGTGAACCCAAGTAGGTCACACAGGGGCCTCCAAATGTAGCAAGTCCCAGACCAGGAATGAATAGAAGACCACCTGAATAAAAATTAAAAAGGAGAGTCTTTATTAAGCCAGCCAGCGTCTGTCCCCTCACAACAAGGATGAGAGCAGCCCCATCATACTTTTACAGTGAGTTTTTAAAGGCAAAAGCCACATTCCTTTACAATGATCTGAAAAACCTCCACCACCACCCACCCCCCCACACACAATTGTCTTTAGAAAGAGAAAACAAGCAAACATGAACACAAAGGCAAAATTTTTGCACTTAGCACAAGGTATGAAGCACAGACCAAATATCAGGACATGTTGACCTCAGGGCAAGAGCAGACACCAGATGCCTTACTGGAACCACATCCTCATTCTTTTATTTTATTTCATTTTATTTGTTATGGATTTTATTTGCTCTGCGTTATGGAGTCAAGAAGAAAGATAATATAGTTTTACTACTGGACAGAAGCTGTAATACATACTATGGACTTGAAACAGTACAAATATTACAGCGTTATAACCAGTCTATGTAGTATGGGACATAATTAGCATGAAATTTTATTACACTTACAAGGCATAACTTTGGGATAAAAGCATTTAACGTTTCTTTATTTCAATATGAGGTATAACATAATAAATAAAGTAATCACCTTATTACAGAGAATTGTTTGAACTATGTAAAGAAATAAGACAAGAGAAAAACAGAGAAACAGCTTTTTAGAAGGTAGGTACATCTTATTCTTTAAATATATTTCTACTTGGTAACATCTTTGATTAGTTTAAATACCTAAGCTGGAAGTCCAATAGCAGTGCTTATGATCATTTTTTAGATTAGGGAATATATCTTAAGTATCAATACGTATATAATCAATGAACTAAAGATACAAGATGTGACAATTATTTAAGTAAAAACTTGACTGAGAATGAGTACACATAATTTAAGAAAAATAAAGACAAACCATGTCATTGCTGAGCTAAATTGGTCTGATTTTTAACATACATTAGAAAAATTATGATACATATAAAGTGATTTCAAAAAATTACCTTTAATCATTGAACGATTCTTACATTTAACATAAGGCAATATTTACAAATGGTAGAATATATGACGTCTAGACAAACTACATTAACATTGCATGTATATTGCAGGCTTTCCTGGGATAGGAGGAGTTTCTTTAGTTTCCCTAAGAACAAAGTCACAATGGCATTGTATAATACTTAGACAAAAATCTCAGTGATAATCACCCAATAAAACAGCATGAACAAGACAGGAACCATCTTATGGTTACAGGGGTTTTTTGTTGTTCATTTGTCTTTTTAAAATATAATAAACTTCTTAATTAATAAAAGGTTGACAAATAGAACATAGCAAACTTGGGTAAGATATTTAAAGCCAATCTTTCATAACCATTATCATGACCAGATAAATATCAATTAGTCGAAGTTTTTTAAGCTTACAACCTGATTATCATAGAATCCTGTTACCAGCCAGGGCCACCTTTTGTTACTCTGATATAAACCCAAGGATAATAGTCATCTTATACATGGATTAGGAAGAAGTATCTGGGGAATCATAATGCTTGGGTTGTCAGGTAGAAAGACACATGGAAGGCTCCTGGAGTCTTAGGTCATCCATGGACTGAAAAGTGAGAACCTCTCAGAGTTTCTAAGGTGTGGGGTGGGGCGCCTCCACTATAGACAAGAAAGAATTCCTTGTCCTGAAGTTGACATGCATTGGAGCAAAGGGAAGAATGTAGACTCTATTTAAGGGGTTTGCATACTTAAGGAGTTTCCTCTTCTTCAAAGTCTTTATCCTCCCCATGAATTAACATATTGGTAACCCACCTGGTATTATAGAGTAGGAGAAATGCAGGAAAGAGAGGGTCATTGAACTTGCAACATGGTCTTGTGTTTTGGAAACAGCCATGGACACTGCGAAGCAGGTTTGCTTGATGCCTGCATAGAGACCTGATGGAGCTGTGAAGATGGACTGTGGGTTGCAGAGGAGACCTAGTGCAGAAGCCAAGAACATGGAATGGCTGCTAAGGAGAGCTGCCAGACCCAGAAAAGGTTTTCCAGGACTGTAAGTATTCTAGCTGGAGGGTGGAATTGGAACTCCAGAGATTTCTTGCTGAATAGAATTATCAGACTTGGAGATTAGTCACTGACTAGAGTTGTTGGACTTGGATGTACAGAGCTTGATGTTCAAAGTGTTTAAATCTTGTGTTGGTTGAATATTTTTTGTTGTGTCCAATGCCATCTTTTGCAGTATGAGGGTTTATACTGTGCCAGTATGTTTTTTGAGTTTTTTTTTGCTATCACAGCTCCTTTAAAAGATCTTCAACTATGGCCATGTTTGAACATATATGGGGACATTTAAAGTTGGACTGAAGGCATTGTATTTGATATCATGTAGGGTTATCAGTTTATGGGGGTTGAGGTGGAATGTGGTCATTTGACTCACGTGTCCCCCATAAACTTATGTGTTCTGAATGCTAGGTTTCTGGCTGATGGAGATTTGGGAATTAACACCTCCTGGAAAGAGTGTATTGTTGTGGATGGGCTCATGAGTATTATAGCCTTGATCAGGTGATTTCTGCCACCAATGCAAACCTGACTGCAACAGGCATAGTGTTTCAAATTATCACATCTTATGATTCATGCATGTAACTGTAGAATATAGCATTGCTGCATAAGTGATATTCTGGATGTATTCTTGCCTGTGTTTGCTAAGATTTTGTTTAAAACTTTTGCTTCCATGTTTAAGAGAATGGCCATAAAATGTTAATGCTTGTTATAGAAATGTTTACATTAACAAAATACCAGTTTTAGAAATGGGAGGTTATATATATCTATACCAAGTCATTCCTTGAACTCAGAGCTTATCAATTCAGTGAGACAAACTAAATAGTGAAATATGGGATTCCTCATGTTCTTGCTTTTTTTCTGTAATTGCACACATGAACAACCACACACAGTATTTTAAAATATTTTGTACATTTAATTTTTATTTTTAAGGGCAGAGAGAGACAGAGAAAGAATGAAAAGGTTTATGCCAGGGCTCCTACCTGCTGCAAACAAACTCCAGATGCATGTGACACTCTCCATCTGTCTTTATGTAAGTACTGGGGAATTAATCATCAGTCCATGGGCTTTGCAGGCAGTGCCTTAAACATTGACCAATTTCACCAACCCCACAACTAGCATTTTTACATATGTACTACTGATCCAAAGTCACCCCCTCATGCTTACATGGTATGCACTTTCCGCAATTAACTATCTCCTAAATCCTTTAAAACATTTTGATAATCATATATTTCAGATATTATTCTGACATTTGTTACAATGTATATCACTTACATACATTAAAATTTCAGTAACAGCTAGCTCTAGTTGCACATGCTTTTAATTCCCACACTCTGAAAGCAGAGATAGACAAATTGCTCTGAGCCTAGAGGAGAAACTTTGCATTCAAACATCCAAATTTTGCCCCTAGCCCACATAAACCTATGACCATTTTATGATTACATATGCATTCATTCTGATGTAAAAGTCACCAGGGTCTTTAGCAAATATACTGCTCAAAACTCAAAAATCCAACATCTCCAATGAGAAGCCAGACATTATATTAACTTTGAACGTGTTAGCTCAAAATACAGTTATTTCTTTTCAACACATAATGAAACATAGTAAATATTTCCATTGGAAAAAGTCATAGCAAGGAAATACTGAAGCAATATAATTAGGAACACAAAGAGGACAAACTTCAAACCTTGCAGCTTTACCTAAGGAACCTGAACAATTCAATCACCTGGTCTCCAAATGTAACCCCCTCAGCCCTGAAATCTAGTTTTGTGAGGAAATTAAACTATGCCATCATGAGCAGCCTACCTCAGTGGAAATTTCCAGAAAACTTAAGCAGCAACACTGAAATATTTCTCATCTTCACAACTACATTTTTGACATCATAGGGTTTCCATCTAAGAACTTAAAGACTTCCCTTAGTTGCAATGTGGCAATCCAAAGGCTTTGTGTTCTTCCTGTACTGACTTTTATGCCTTTGTTCTACTTCCAAAAGCAATATCAGTTGAGGGACAAAAACTGAACAGTAATATCCTTTAATATTGTTATTACACACCTCTCCTATTTTCTGACTGACCACCACTACTCATACTGTTCTAATACATATCAGGATTCCCATCTCCAAAGATGGAATTCTCTGTGAGACTTGCAGTTGCAACAAAGCATGCTTCTATGTCATGAAATTCAAATTCTCAAACTTGCTTTTTAAGATATAAGATGATTCCTTTTAAATTCAACATTCTTCCAGTTCCCAGGAACTTGTCAGAACACAGCAAGTACTCATCACCCAAAATACTACCAAAATTTCTTATACTTCATTCTTTTAGCTTTTGCAATCATCACAACTGCATCATTGCATGGCTCCTCAAGTACAAGTTCCTAAATCAGTCCATATAATTCCCACTAGCCAATTACAAAAGAAGAAATTTGATGTTTTCAGAAATTAACTAAAGTATGACTTAAAGAATAAAGTGCACTTTTTTCAGATTCAAGAATATTATCTGCAGGTTTTCAACATGCATTGCATTCACACATGAATTCACACATGAACTCCCTCACACTTAGTAGGTTAGGACTGACAGATAAAAGCTTTTATACATGAATTACATATATATGGTTTCTCATCTGTGTGCTTTCTGATGCACAGTGAACTGTGATTGGGAGATGAATGTATTTCCACATTTACGTTCATATGGTTTTTGGTTTCTCTCCTATGTGAATTCTCTAATGCAAAATTAGTGTTGACTTCCATAAGAAACCATTTTCAAATTTATTATGTTCAACTGGCTCCTCACCTGTTTTCTCTTATAATATGTAACTTATGATTTCAGTAAACAGGCTTTCTCACTTTTAGTACATTCAAAAGGCTTTTCACCTACCTAAGATGAACACTGAGTTGTGACTTCTGGAAAAAGCTTTCTCACATTCATTACATTAATAATCACTGGAACAAGAATGTATTTCCACATGTTATATTCACATGGTTTCTTTCCTATATGAGTTCCCTGATGCATAGTGAGCTGTGATATGAAGATGAACACTTTCTCACACTCATTATATTCATATGGATTCTCATCTGTGTGTTCTGTAATGTTTAACAACATTTGACTAATAAATAAGTTTCCCTGTATTTTCTGATGATTATAAAGATCTGACTTGGCAATAAAAGCTCTTATCACCTGTGTGAGTTCTCAAATGCAGAGTGAGATGGTCTTGGACATGAAGTTTTACCACATTTAGTCCACATTGAGCACATTCATATGGCTTTTCACCAGTGTTTTCTGATGCTTATTAAGACCTGACTTGGAGATGAAGGCTTTCCCACACTTAGTACACTCATATGGCTTCTCACCTGTGTGAGTTTTCTCATGCTCAATAAGATATGACTTGGAGAGTTCTCTGATGCTTATTAAGGTCTGCGTTGGTGATGAAGGAGTTCCCACATTCAATGCATTCATAATGTTTCTCACCTGTGTGAGTTTTCTGGTGTGTTGCAGTCAGGTTCGCATTGCTGGCAGAAATCACCCGACTAAGAGCAGCTTGTGGGAAAAAAGAGGTTTATTTTGGCTTACAGACTCGAGGGGGAAGTTCCATGATGGCAGGAAAAACGATAGCATGAGCAGAGGGTGGACATCACTCTCTGGTCAACATAAGGTGGACAACAGCAACAGGAGAGTGTGCCAAACACTGGCAAGGAGAAGCTGGCTATAATACCCATAAGCCCGCCCCCAACAATACTCTGCCTCCAGGAGGTGTTAATTCCCAAGTTGCCATCAGCTGGGAACCTAGCATTCAGAACACTTGAAGTTTATGGGGTCACCTGAATCAAACCACCACATGGTGTATAGTGAGCTTTGATTTCCAACAGAAGGCTTTCCCACATTGAGTAAATTGATATGGCCTCTCACCTTTATGAATTCTCTGATGAATTCTGAGGAATGACTTGGTGGTGAAAGATTTTTCACATTCAGTACATTCATATAGCTTCTCACCTGTGTGACTTCTCTGATGCCTATTAAGATGTGACTTGTAGAAAAAGGCTTTCCCACATTCGGTACATTCATATTGCTTTATACCTGTGTGAGTTCTGTGATGGATAATAAGACTTAACTTGGAGAAGTAGGCTTTTCCACATTGAATGCAGTCATATGGGTTTTTACCTGTGTGAATTTTCTGGTGTACAGTGAGCTTTGAGTTGCAGTGGAAGGCTTTCCCACATTGAGTACATTGATATGGCTTCTCACTTGTATGAATTCTCTGATGAATTCTGAGGAAAGACTTGGTGCTGAAAGATTTTTCACATTCAGTACATTTATATGGCTTCTCACCTGTGTGACTTCTCTGATGCCTATTAAGATGTGACTTGGAGAAGAAGGCTTTTCCACATTCAGTACATTCATATCACTTTATACTTGCATGGGTTCTGTGATGGATAATAAGACCTGACTTGGAGGTGAAGGCTTTCTCACATTGAGTTCATTGATATGGCTTCTCACCTGTATGAATTCTCTGATGAATTCTCAGGAATGGCTTGGTGCTGAAAGATTTTTCACATTCAGTGCATTCATATGGCTTTTCACCTGTGTGACTTCTCTGATGCCTATTAAGATGTGACTTAGAGAAGAAGGCTTTTCCACATTCAATACATTCATTTTTTTATACCTGTGTGAGTTCTGTGATGGATAATAAGACCTGACTTGGAAGTGAAGGCTTTCCCACATTGAGTACATTGATATGGCTTCTCACCTGTATGAATTCTCTGATGAATTCTAAGGAATGACTTGGTGCTGAAAGATTTTTCACATTCAGCACATTCATATGGCTTCTCACCTGTGTGACTTCTATGGTGCCTATTAAGATGTGACTTGGAGAAGAAGGCTTTCCCACATTTGGTACATTCATATCGCTTTATACCTGTGTGAGTTCTGTGATGTATAGTGAGACCTGACTTGGAGGTGAAGGCTTTCCCACATTCAGTACATTCATATGGCTTCTCACCTGTGTGATTTCTGTGATGGATAATAAGACTTAACTTGGAAAAGTAGGCTTTTCCACATTGAATGCATTCATATGGCTTCTTACCTGTGTGAATTTTCTGGTGTATAGTGAGCTTTGATTTGCAGTGGAAGGCTTTCCCACACTGAGTACATTGATATGGCTTCTCACCTGTATGAATTCTCTGATGAATTCTGAGGAAAGACTTGGTGCTGAAAGATTTTTCACATTTAACACATTCATATGGCTTCTCACCTGTATGAATTCTCTGATGAATTTTAAGGCATGACTTGGTGCTGAAAGATTTTTCACATTCAGTACATTCATATGGCTTCTCACCTGTGTGACTTCTCTGATGCCTATTAAGATGTGACTTGGAGAAGAAGGCTTTCTCACATTCAGTACATTCATATGGCTTTATACCTGTGTGAGTTCTGTGATGGATAATAAGACCTGACTTGGAGGTGAAGGCTTTCCCACATTGAGTACATTGATATGGCTTCTCACCTGTATGAACTCTCTGATGAATTGTGAGCCATGACTTGGTGCTGAAAGATTTTTCACATTCAGTACATTCATATGGCTTCTCACCTGTGTGACTTCTCTGATGCCTGTTAAGATGTGACTTGGAGAAGAAGGCTTTCCCACATTCAGTACATTCATATCGCTTTATACCTGTGTGAGTTCTGTGATGAATAATAAGACCTGACTTGGAGGTGAAGGCTTTCCCACATTGAGTACATTGATATGGCTTCTCACCTGTATGAATTCTCTGATGAATTCTCAGGAATGACTTGGTGCTGAAAGATTTTTCACATTCAGTACATTCATATGGCTTCTCACCTGTGTGACTTCTCTGATGCCTATTAAGATGTGACTTGGAGAAGAAGGCTTTCCCACATTCAGTACATTCATATCGCTTTATACCTGTGTGAGTTCTGTGATGGATAATGAGATCTGACTTGGAGATGAAGGGTTTTCCACATTCAACACATTCATATGGTTTCTTACCTGTGTGAGTTTTCTGATGAATTCTGAGGAATGACTTGGTGCTGAATGATTTTTCACATTCAGTGCATTCATATGGCTTCTCACCTGTATGAATTCTCTGATGAATTTTAAGGCATGACTTGGTGCTGAAAGATTTTTCACATTCAGTACATTCATATGGCTTCTCACCTGTGTGAGTTGTCTGATGGTTATTAACATCTGACTTGGAGATGAAGGCTTTTCCACATTCATATGGCTTCTTACCTGTGTGAGTTTTCTGATGAATACTGAGGAATGACTTGGTGCTGAAAATTTTTTCGCATTCAGTACATTCATATGGCTTCTCAACTGTATGAGTTCTCTGATGCCTATTAAGATGTGACTTGGAGAAGAAGGCTTTCTCACATTCAGTACATTCATATCGCTTTATACCTGTGTGAGTTCTGTGATGGATAATAAGACCTGACTTGGAGGTGAAGGCTTTCCCACATTGAGTACATTGATATGGCTTCTCACCTGTATGAACTCTCTGATGAATTGTGAGCCATGACTTGGTGCTGAAAGATTTTTCACATTCAGTACATTCATATGGCTTCTCACCTGTGTGACTTCTCTGATGCCTGTTAAGATGTGACTTGGAGAAGAAGGCTTTCTCACATTCAGTACATTCATATTGCTTTATACCTGTGTGAGTTCTGTGATGGATAATAAGACCTGACTTGGAGGTGAAGGCTTTCCCACATTGAATACATTGATATGGCTTCTCACCTGTATGAACTCTCTGATGAATTCTGAGGAATGACTTGGTGGTGAAAGATTTTCCACATTCAGTACATTCATATGGCTTCTCACCTGTGTGACTTCTCTGATGCCTATTAAGATGTGACTTGGAGAAGAAGGCTTTCCCACATTTGGTACATTCATATCGCTTTATACCTGTGTGAGTTCTGCGATGGATAATGAGATCTGACTTGGAGATGAAGGGTTTTCCACATTCAACACATTCATATGGTTTCTTACCTGTGTGAGTTTTCTGATGAATTCTGAGGAATGACTTGGTGCTGAATGATTTTTCACATTCAGTGCATTCATATGGCTTCTCACCTGTATGAATTCTCTGATGAATTTTAAGGCATGACTTGGTGCTGAAAGATTTTTCACATTCAGTACATTCATATGGCTTCTCACCTGTGTGAGTTGTCTGATGGTTATTAACATCTGACTTGGAGATGAAGGCTTTTCCACATTCATATGGCTTCTTACCTGTGTGAGTTTTCTGATGAATACTGAGGAATGACTTGGTGCTGAAAATTTTTTCGCATTCAGTACATTCATATGGCTTCTCAACTGTATGAGTTCTCTGATGCTTATTAAGATCTGACTTGGAGATGAAAGCTTTCCTCCATTCAGAACATTCATATGGCTTGTCACCTGTGTGAGTTCTTTGATGCTTAGCAAGTGATGAGTTGGAGATGAAGGCTTTCCCACATTCAGTATATTCACATGGCTTCTCACCTGTATGAATTCAAAATAATAGTAATTAACATAGAGATAAGTATTAAATGGAAAAGCATCACAATATGAATAAAGTGAAAACAAAGCTATTAATACAGAAAAATAGTTGATATATGAAGAGAAAAGAACATATTGGAGAACACCTATATTTTTTCTACAAATGGTTGTTGGCAAAAATGATGGTGTTTAATTTGTACACTGATATCGACATTCTGGGCTCACTGTTGATGGTGGTGTATATGGATTGAAGGATGGATGCATAAGGAAGGTTAACGGAAGGTCTTCAGGCGAATAAAATTGTATTTTCATATAAAAAGCCACTAGCAACCATTCAGATAAATGTAACAGGCAAAGCCCTAAATATATTCCACATACAGGCAAAAATACAATCCTTCTCCATTGTGTGTCAGACAGAGAAATACCAGAAACAAGGATACTTAGCTCAATTCAGGGATTTAAGTACCCAAGCAAGAAACAACTACATGTGGTAAGGGTATTAATCCACCCATAAAATTGACCTGTGCTCATAATTTTCAGAGTCATTTTACAATTAAAGTTGTGATGCTATAATAAATGTCTAAAGGTCAAACAAAATGATCAATAAAGGTTTAACATTCCCTATATTTTGAACATCAATAAGCAATATGGGTGACTCTTCACCATGATGGGTGAGACCACCAAAATTTCCCTCCTAGGGCTCTCTAATGCAAAACTTGATCAGCAATTGTCCATTCCTATGAGATTGTGTATTTCTTCTTGTGTCCATCTTTCACACATAAATATCTTATGTGTCCAGACTCCCTGGATTACCCATGTTTTCAGGTTTCAAATATTTTAAATGGTTAATTTTAAATGTCAGTCTGTGGTTACTGATTGAGTGACAGCCATACTGATCTGAATCTCTAGAATTAACACTTGCAAGAGACACATTACTAAAAAACACTACAGATACCACTGTTTTGGGACAAGAGCTCTTTGTACTGTCTGGTCTTATGTAGCACTTTTGGCTTTACATTTTATTTTCATATGGAACATAAGACTGGAGTATTACTATTTCTTAATTTTCTTTTCACTGTCATTCAGAGTTTCTTTCTTCAAAGTCCCAAATGCTCTTTTTGAAATCCCTGACACACTTCCTATATGTCACAAATATAATATACTTTGTCACCTACATTCTTCTCATTCACATTGTACAGAAGTGTTCTAATCCCTTATCATGGAATCTCATGCTCTCTTTTCTCAGTTATTTCTAACTTTCACAGGTAATTGTAAATATAATTGTGTTAAATACTTTCTTTATGTCAACATTGTAAGCTAAACCTCCATTATAGAATTGTATACTTGATTAAATATTTTTCTTCCTTATGGAGTTTCTTCTAAAGATTTTGTCACAACAGTGAAAGTGACTAATGACACTTATACTGGAACATACACAGAATAGTCAAGTGAGAATTTAGTGCAATATCTAACACATAATATTTTTCAAAGCCACCTATATAGTGAATTAAATTTGGGAACACATGAGAAAACACTTTTCAATATCAGAAACACAGTAGAGCTTTCTTCATATCACAAAATGTGTCTGATTCACAGTAATACCATTTATCATGATAATTCCTGATGAGTTCTCATCTCATTGACCTATGTTACACAGTACGTATTACTTGCCAGGAAGCTTCTGAGTTGAGCCTTCTACTACACTCCATGGTGAAAATCCATGCTCTAACTTGAAGATCAAATTTGGTTTGGTCATACAGTTCCCTGTAATTTGGAAATAATGTACAAATTGTGTTAGTATGTTATATTAGGTGGACTCCTGTAAGATAAAAGCTGCATTTCTACAAATGATCTCTATTAGGTGAACTGAAATGTTAGCTTAAGTGACACTGAACAGCATGACATCATACAACAATTTTTTTGGTATTTTTGTTTTTCTTTTGTTTTGTTTACTTTTGTTTTGGTTATGAAGGATATGGACTCACTGTAGCCCAGGTTAACCATGAACAGATACTGTAGCCCCAGGCTGTCCTCATATTCATGGATGTCCTTCTACCTCAGCCTCACATGTTCTGGGACAAAAATATTAAACAGTGGTTTAAAATGAACATTAAATGAATAGAGCATAATGGAAAGGGAACATAGTGAAATGAGAAAGACAACAAATGACATTAGTGATAAGTGGAACAAAGAGAGAGTGGTCATAAAAAGAACAAGGGAGAAATGATGTTGGAAAATAGTTCAATTAAACAAATTAATAAAAAAGTAAAACAGGGGTTGGAGGGATGCCTTAGCATTACAGCACTTGCCTGCAAAGCCAAAAGAACTAGATTCAGTTCCCCAGTATCCACATAAGCCAGATACACAAGGTTGTTCATGCATCTGGAGTTGGTTTGCACTGACTGATGGCCCTGGCACACTAATTTTCTCTCTCTGACTCTTCCTCTCTCTCTCTCCCACTAACATAAATAATTTTAAAAAGTAAAAGAGAAAAGAGGATTCACAACTAAATTGATAAACCAAAGCCAAAAATTGCATTACTATTTTAAAATACCTTAAGCACATTAAGAAATCACAAGAAATATAAGAAAGGAATGGTCTCTGGATTTATAAGAATTGCCCTTAAGTAAGCAAATGTATATAATAACCATGTTCCAGAGTAAAACAAATTAAATACAAGTGATCAGAAGAAGGCACTTAGTAAGGCACGTGGATGCCCTTACACACACACACTCACACATACAAATAAAAGAAAAATAGAATTTTTGCATAAATCAACAAATGACAATGTAGCAAAAGCTTAAGGTTCACTGAGATGAAATTCCAGACCAGGCAAAGTTATGGAGGAAGAGATATTTATTAAAGCTTACAGATACAGGGGAAGTTCCATAATGGCAGAAGAAGCTGGCCTGATCTTCACAGGACCAAATACAGAGAGCAAAAGCCACAAGCCAAAAAGCCAAAAGCCACACAGCACAGCACACCTCAGGAACTCCAGCTAGGCAGACTTTGCATATCTTTACAATGCAATCTCAAATCCACCACCACACCTTAAGATCTGCCCAGCCAGGTGGCTGCAGATGCAAATTACAAACTAATAAACATTGAATATATTGAGGGACATCTATTCAAACTACTACAGACTGTAATGTAACAAGTGATATTGCATATAACAGAGGGTCTCAATATTAATGACTGGGGAACAATGAAATTATTTTCTCTAAGAATCAATGATATACTTATCCACCACTCATTGACATTACACTATTGAAGTATTACTGATGGAAAATAGCTTAGTGATAGAGCACTTTTCCAGGATGCATTAATCTCTAAGTTCAATTCAAAGCATTAAAAAAATAGTCTTAGCTGAAATGTATGGAAAGCTCAATGAACAAACTCTATACAAAAATGCTTTTATCTGTAGGTCAAATGTATATATAGAGGAAAAAACTCTAAGGAGAAATGGATCCAGGTGTGGTGGCATATTACTTTACCACAAGCAATTGGGTACCTGAGGCAGGAGAAATACTAAGATTTTGATGACAATCTTGGCTACAGAGTGTATTCCAGGATAACCCAGGGTAGAGTGAAATCCAGTCTCCAAATAAAAAGAAAATATTTAAAATGGTGGTATGAACATAACTGTAGACATTATGTGAAGTAATATAGGTATTTCTCTGGTTTTGAAATGACTGTCATCATCTTAAATTAAAGCAACTCTACTGACTTACAAGAAAATTTGAACACAATTGTATCAAAGACATCAAGAATACTGCCAGACTTACATAAGCCCATGAATGGAAATAGAGTATCAACATTCAACAATCGGAAATAAATGCCATAACGTTCTCACTTGATATTCCAATTAGTAATGTGTAGATAAGCAATAAAAACAGATTAGGGTTTGATTTTTTTGGCACTACAGATATGTATCATAGAAGCATTTGCTTTCTAAATAACCCAATAAATTCATTCAGAAAGGGGAAATTAAGATTTTTCCTTTAGGCTATAAAATCCCTCTATAATTAGAGTGAATAGATGTTATTTCACATCCCCCAGAAAATTCATGGGCTATAAATGACATATGAGAAACACTGAAACAAAAATTCTGCATATCATCTTCCGGGTAGGATGGTGGCATAGGAGCCATGCCAAACCAGATCAGGGAGGGATTTAAGCAACACTACAGCAAAATACACTCTTCCTATGAAGAGTGAAGAATAGTTTTTCCAGTGAGGAGAAGCAGGAGATGGCCAGAATTCCACTATGGAGCTTGCAGCCAAATCCTCAGCAAACAAGTCCTCTGCAGCCCCGATCCAAGCAACAGTCACCATCCGCCAGGCATGCAGCAGCAATATATACCAAACAAGGGGACTTTCCAACCTCATCAGCCTCCTTGCAGATCCCAGAAATCGAAAGAAAAGTCTACCAAGCTACTGAAAGAGATACCTGGGAACAGTGTGAGCAATAACAGGCTACCTGAACTCACCCATTCCCCAACCATCAGAACCGTGAACCACCAGCATTCAGCCTCCAGGGGCAGTGCATCCAGCACAGCTGAGCCCAGTTCAAACTCCACAGCACAACACCAGCAGCGCCTCCAGCACAACTGAGCCGAGTTCAAGCTCCACAGCACAACACCAGCAGTGCATCCAGCACAGCTGAGCTGAGCTCAAGCTCAACAACTCAGGGAATGAGGTGGGAACTCAGCATTGGTGAGTTTGGAAGCCACACCAAAAGGTAATAAGCCTGGCTGACAAAAAAGGTACACAGGCCTGCATTGGAAGTGCTAATCTGTCTTTCCAGGCCAGGGCAGGTTATGGGTTACAAATTTGTGGTTGGCTTTACCATTTTCAAATAAGCTGAACATGGGGTGTTGAATATTGCTGCCTTTAATACTTGTAGGATTATAGGGCCATTATCGTTTGCTTTTGTCATTATTGGGGGGGCAGGGTCTGATACAGATCCAGGCTGACCTGGAACCCAATTCAGAACAGAATTCTCTACCTCCCAGCTGACAGGATGAATGGTGTAGAGCAATACACACCATTAGGGATTTTGGCCTTATAAGACTGTTTGTTTTAATCCCCATACTTGTATACTGTGTGCTGGTTTTAATTGAATGTGTATTATGCTCAGTTGAGGTTTAGAATTTGCCAGTAAATTGTTCCACCCAGTCCACTACAATACTTGCTTAACAAGCAAACCCAAAAACTAGGATGACTTCTGAGGTTAGATTTGAGTACAAGTGGTACACATGGCACCTTTAACTCATATCCTGAAAGCATATAAAGGTGGATCACCACATCTAACAACACTGCAGAAAATAGAAAACGTAAGCATCAAATCAATCCAGGAGGCAAAAGTCACTATAAAGAATAAATACATATCTTTCAATAATAACTCTTAATATCAATGGCCTCAATGCCCCAACCAAAAGACACAGACTTGCAGACTGGATTAAAAAGCAGGATCCTACCATCTGTTGCCTCCAGGAAACTCACCACTCAATAAAAGATAGCAACATTCTTATGGTGAAAGGTTGGGAAAAGGTATTTAAAGCGAATGGGCCTAGGAAACAAGCAGGGGTTGCTATCCTAATTTCTGACAGGATAGACTTAAAACCAACATTACTGATGGAAGTTAAAGGTCACTTTATACTGATTAAAGGAACACTCCAACAGGAGGACATCACAATCCTAAACATATATGCTCCTAACATGGGGGCTCCCAATTTAAGCAAACAAACACTATTAGATTTAAGGTCAGAGATAATTCCAAACACAATAGTAGTGGGTGACTTCAATATCCCACTCTTATCACTTGACAGGTCTACCCAGCAACAAATAAACAGAGAGACATCTTCATTAAATGATGTCATGGAACAAATGGACCTTACAGATATATACAGAATGTTCCATCCAAATGCTTCAGCATATAGATTTTTCTCAGCAGCAAATGGAACATTCCCTAAAATAGACCATATAATAGGAAACAAATCAAATCTTAACAAATAGAGGAAAATTGAAATAATCCCTTGTACACTATGTGACCATAGTGGGATTGAACTACAAATTAGCAACAAGACAACCTACAGAGCATACAGAAATTCATGGAGACTAAATAATGAAATATTGAAAGATGTATGGGTCATTAAAGAAATTAAAAAGGAAATCAAGAATTCATAGAATCAAATGATGATGAGAATACAACATACCAAAACCTTTGGGACACAATGAAGGAAGTCCTAAGAGGGAAATTTATAGAACTAAGTGCCTATATTAAAAAATTGGAGAGTTCACAAGTAAACAATCTAATGCTTCACCTTAAAGTCTTGGAAAGAGAACAACAAGGCAAACCAAAACTCAGGAAACAGGAAGAAATAATAAAGACTAGGGTAGAAATTAATGAAATGGAAACCCAAAAAAAAAAAATCAAAAGTATCAATGAAACAGAGTTGGTTCTTTGAAAGGATAAACAAGATTGATAAACCCTTAGCAAATCTGACCAAAAAAAGAGAGAAGAGACAGAAGTTAATAAAATTAGCTCAAAAAAAGGCGACATCACAATAGATACCAATGAAATTCAGAAAATCATATGGACATACTTTAAGAATATATATGCCTCTAATTTTGAAAACGTGAAAGAAATGGATTATTTCCTTGATTCATATAACTTACCAAATTTAAATCAAGATGAGATAAACCATTTAAACAGACCTATAACAACTACAGAGATCCAAGCAGTTATAAAAAGTCTCCCAACTAAAACAATCCCAGGCCCAGATGGAGTCACTGCTGAATTTTACCAGACATTCATGGAAGAACTAATACCAATGTTTGTCAAACTTTTCCATAAGATAGAAAAGGAAAGAATTCTACCAAATACCTTCTATGAAGCCAGCATCACCCTGATAACAAAACCGGACAAAGACAGATCACAAAAAGAAAATTACCGACCAATCTCCCTCAAGAACATAGATGCAAAAATTCTCAACAAAATACTGGCAAACAGAATCCAAGGGTATATCAGAAAAATTATTCATCCAAACCAAGGAGGCTTTATGTCAGAGATGCAGGGATGGATCAACATATGCAAATCCATAAATGTAACACACCATATAAATGGTCTGAAGGACAAAAATTACATGGTCTTCTCAACAGACGCAGAAAAAGCATTTGTCAAAATTCAACATCCTTTCATGGTAAAAGTATTACAGAAACTGGGAATAGAAGGAACATATCAATACATAAAAGCTATTTATGACAAACCTACAGCCAACATAATACTAAATGGGGAAAAACTTGAACATTTTACACTAAATTCAAGAACAAAACAAGGGTGTCCACTTTTCCTGCTTTTATTTAATATAGTAGTGGAAGTCTTAGCTATAGCAATAAGGCAAGAGACACTCATAAAAGGGATACAAATTGGAAGGGAAGAGATAAAATTATCATTATTTGCAGATGATATGTTCCTGTACATAACAGACCATAAACACTCTACCAGCAAACTGTTAGAACTGATAAACACTTTTAGCAATGTGGCAGGAAACAAAATAAACACACAGAAATCAGTAGCTTTTCTATATGCTAACAACATATATGCAGAGGATGAAATCAGGGAATCTCTCCCATTCACAATTGCCTAAAAAAAAAATACCTTGGAATAAACTTAACCAAGGAAGTGAAGGATCTCTATAATGAGAAATTTTAAAAACTCAAGCTAGAAATTGCAGAAGACACAAGGAAATGGAAAGACATCCCCCATGTTCTTGGATTGGAAGAATCTATATTGTGAAAATGTCAATCTTATCAAAAGCAATCTACACATTTAATGCAATCCCCATTAAAATCCCAGTAGCATTCTTCACAGAAATAGAAATAAAAATCCTAAAATTCATCTGGAAACACAAAAAACCTTGAATAGCCAAAACAATTTTGTGCAACCAAAATCAGGCTGATGGTATTACCATAACTGAGTTTAAGTTATATTACAAAGCTGTAGTAACAAAAACAGCATGGAACTGTCACAAGGACAGAGAGGTAGCTCAATGGAACAGAATAGAATACCCAAATATTAATCCAGGTAGCTACAGCCTCCTGATTTTTGACAAAAATGCCAAAAATATTCATTGGAGAAAAGATAGCCTCTTCAACAAGTGGTGCTGAAAACCTGGATATCTGTATGTAAAATGATAAAACTAGATCTTTGTCTCTCTTCGTGCACAAGAGTCAAGTCCAAATAGATCAAGAACCTTAATATTAGACCTTAAACTGTGAAACTGTTACAGGAAAACGTAGAAGAAACCTTCAACATATTGGCATAGGCAAGGACTTTCTGAATATAACCCCAATAGCTCAGGGAATAGAACCACTAATCAACCACTGGGACCTCATGAAACTACAAAGCTTTTGTACAGCAAAGGACACTGTGAATAGAGCAAAGAGTCAACCTACAGAATGGGATAAAATCTTTGCCAGTTATACATGTGACAGAGGATTAATATCCAGAATATACAAAGAACAGAATAAGAAATCAAACAACCCAGATGTAAATTGGACTATGGAACTAAATAGAGAGTTCACAGAAGAAGAAATACAGATGGCATATAAACATCTAAAAAAGTGTTCCACATCCTTAACCATCAAGGAAATGCAAATTAAATCCATTTTGAGATTCCATTTCACTCCTGTCAGAATGGCTACCATCAAGAAAATGAATGACAAAAAGTGTTGGCATGGATGCAGAAAAAGAGGAACACTTCTACACTGTTGGTGGGAATATAATCTGGTCCAGACATTGTGGAAATCAGTGTGGAGGTTCTTGAGACAGCTAAAAATATATTTACCATATGATCCAGCTATATAACTCTTGGGCATATATCCAGAGGACTCTTCTCACTACCTTAGAGATACTTGCACAACCATGTTTATTGCTGCTCTATTCACAACAGCTAGGAAATGGAACCAACCTAGATGTCCTTCCACAGATGAATGAAAGATGTAGTACATTTACACAATGGAGTTCTATTCAGTGGTAAAGTAAAATGAAATCATGAAGTTTGCAGGGAAGTGGATGGATCTTGAAAGGATTATACAAAATGAGGTAACCCAGGCTCAGAAAGCCAAACGTCACATGTTCTGTCTCATATGTGGATCCTAGCTACAAATGTATAGACTTGTGTGTGAACTGGAACCATAAATTAGTAGAAGCCAGTAAGCTGGTAAAAGGCTATCAGGGAGGTAGGAGAGGGAAAGACTTAAGTGGATGGTATTGTACATATGTAAGTAGAACAGATTACAGGGAGGGGAAAGGCCTTAGTGACTGCATGTGATGAGAATGCATAAAAGAAGGACAGGGGGAGGGTCAATCAAAATTCAAGATAGTCTGAAGAAGACTTACGTAAACCTAGCTTTTTAAATAATGGCACATCCAGAAGCTATAAACTGTTACTAGAAAATTTTCAGTACCTAGAATGGGATACATTCCAGTGAGTTGTTGGCCAAGAAGGTCCCAGTAGCCTCCAAAACATTAATGGGTATTGCAAAGGCCCTTGGTTTCCCTTGAGAAACAGATGGTAAGACCCTATTGCTAAAGACATCTCTTGCCTGAGAGGCAAGGTCACTGAGAAAGCAAGCTGGTGCTGAGCAGAAAACCTTCTCCCTGTAGACCAGCCAACTGAAAGGTGGAAAAAAGCTGCAATGCATGCAGTCCTATGGGAGACAGCAGTGAAAACAGTGGACACTGGAAAACTCAAGTTTGGCCATACAGGCCCAATGACCGAATGGGTGCAATAGTGGCAAGTCTGCTCTTAGGGAAAGTAACTACTCCATAATTGGACTGAAGGCCCTCTCTATGTGAGAGAATACATGCCTGGTACTGAAAAAACTAAGCAGAACTCTATGGCAGGGGAGGTCATGAGACCTACGAGTATAAAGCCTGCTCTTGTGTGGCTACATGTATATATTATTCCCACCAAACTGTCATGAAAGCACTACACTTAATGTTCATATTCACATATTAATGCTACTCTCACTTATGGTTAGAGAAACTTCTCCTTTCAGATTGCGATGATCACTGTGATGACACAAAAGGCAATATAGTGCTGATACAAAGGGGCGGAGGTGTGTCCAGCATTGAAACATCGCTGCCACACCCTCCAAGGCTCAGGGACCATTGCAGAAGAGGGGGCACAAAGAATGTAGGAGCCAAAGGAAGGGTACGACTCCTTACAATGCAACTATCCAGACAGAAATGGGCCTCAATATCCATGCCCTTGCAGTGCCTAGCAATACCTTTGCAAGACCCTCATAATAGAAGAAAAAGATGATGACATCAAATTAACAGACAGACTACTGGAGAGAGGGAGGGGATATGATCGAGAATAGAGTTCTGAAGGGAATTGGGGGAGAGGAGGGAAATTTCATGGAATTTTTTATCTGTAAGTATAGAAGTTGTCAATAAAAAAAGAAAGTAGGGCTGGAGGGATGGCTTCATGGTTAAGGTGCTTATCTGAAAAGCCTAAGGACACAGGTTTGGATCCCCAGGACCCAGGTAAGCCAGACACACAAGGGGCACTTGCGTGTAGAGTTCATTTGCAGTGGCTGGAGGCCCTGGTGTGCCCATTCTCTCTCTCTCTCTCTGCCTCTTTCTTTCAATTAAAAAATAGTATATTAAAAAAGAAAAAAAAATCTTCATGTCTCATTATACTTGCAAGTCCCAGTTTACACAATAGAGGCAGAAAACAAAACCAGTAATTAGAATATGGAAAATGAGTAGAAGAAATGGAGTAGAATAATCATGGTTTGTATTAACTGGGTGCATTTGTAAGAAATAACTTCATATGTTGTATATCACAGTAATAAGTTAGAACGCATCTGGCAACACTTACATTAGTATTTGAAAATAGCTACGAGAATTTTTGAGTGCTCCTCATACAACTAATGCCTGATCTGATAGACTCTTGTTACTATCTATGTGTACTGTAAAGCTACTTTGTTCAATATACTATGTTCCATTAACTATGTCAGTTTAAGTGTACAATATCAAAACAATACTAAATATTAGTAATAATGACTATAGTTACCAACCAAAAACAAGGGAATTGCTACTCAGAGATTCATGGGAGTTTAACTCACCCAAGAACATCAGGCTTCTGTAGTTCTCCAGCATCACATCTCTGTAAAGGTTCTGCTGAACAACATCCAGGTACTGCCACTCTTGCCAGGTGAAGTCCACAGCTATGTCTTCAAATGACACCAAATTCTATAATGAAATATTTCTCTTCAACCCAAGATTACAAAAAAGGGATTAAAAAATTAGATTTGGGCTGGAGAGATGGCTTAGCAGCTAAGGCACCTGCCTGCTAAGCCTAAGAATGCTGGTTCCAATGTTCAGCGGTTCTAATCTCCAGGTCCCATGTTTAGCCAGATGCAAAGTGAGCAAGGGCACAATGCCGCACTTGCCCACAAGGGGGCGCACGCATCTGGATTTTGTTCACAGCAGCTGAGAGACTGCTGGTGTGCCCATTTCTGTCTCCCTCTCCCTCTCTGTCTATCTCCCTCTGTCTCTCTCTCCAAAAATAAATTAAAAATAATAAAAAAATTTAAAAAATTAGACTTTACTCTTCTATATGTATCTTAGCAGGGACATATTCAATAAACACAAAGTTTATATGCAGTGTCATGGAAAAAAGACTCAAGATAAATATCATACTTCCATTCAAACAAATAAGATTAGTTTTTTTAATGAAAAAACAATAGAATGGAAAGGCATATGTTAGGGCTTGTGTCATAACATTGTGGTACACTGCCTTCCCAGAAGATACAAGGCCATGGGTTCAATTCCTAACACTAATAGTGGAATAAAAGCTCTTAATAAAGTTGGGAATTTTGACTCCATATGGAGTCTGATCATCAATGTAGGGGTCATATCAATATGGCAAACTTGAAAGGATTCTGTGCAAACAATAACCAAATATTAATTCAGAATAAAATATATTATAAACAATGAATTCAAGGTGTTTTGGCACCAATCTACAATGTTGCCAGTCAACTTCAGTGCAGCTATGTTAGAAACCCATACAAGCACATTGCACTGTGCATACTATGTCATGAAACTCCAATTCAATGAACACACACAATCTGAAACATCTTGGCTCAAATTCATGTTACAAATAGTGGGATAAAAGTAGGATACTTTTTCACTTCTTTTGAACACCAATGGTTTACTAACAGACCAATGATATTTACAACCTATTTCTTTGCTAGCTAGTAATATATGTTAAAATAGAGTTTGAGCAGAAGTACCTTATGGGCATAGATGTTGTTGTACCCAGAAGCAAAGCACTTCTACTAGAACAATTCTATGTTAGGGTGGATAGGCTTCCACTGACTGCTAGCTATAAAGTCCGCTGATGCCATAGAATATTTCAGGCATTGCCAAGACCACTGGTTATCCTTCAGAATCAGATGGTAAGACTCTATTGCTAAAGACTCCACAGGTGTGAGATGCAGGACACTGGGAAATCAAACTGCAGCAAAGATGGAAGCCTCCACCCAGTTAGCTGGCTGTCAATGTACTGGAAAGAACTATGTCATCTGTTGCCAGACAAAAGTAATCAATGATGTTACCCTGTGGCACACCATGCAAGTTTTATTGATGGGCAACCAGGTCAAATGTATTAACTGGCACAAAAGTGCTATGCCTATTATGGGGAAACCAACTTCTCTCTGGTTAGACTTGAGGTCTACTCCATAAGAGGGAATTTCTGCCTGGTACTGAATACCTGGGGAGGTGTTGCTTTTGGTTTCACATTGATTACAGAACACAGCTGACCAAGAGCAGATTGTGGGTAAAAGGGGTTTATTTTGGCTTATAAACTTGAGGGAAAGCTCCAAGATGGCAGGGGAAAATGATGTAATGAGAGAGGGTGGACATCACCTCCCTGATGACATCAGATGCAAAACAATAACAGGCGAGTTTACCAAGCACTGGCAAGGGACAGGTGGCTATAACAATACAGTGACTCCAGGAGGCTTCAATGGTCAAATTGCCACTGGCTGGGGACACAAGCATCCAGAATACCTATGGTTTTGAGAGACACTTGAATCAAACCACCACAGCAGGTCGCATTAGGGGAGAACTACTTCTTTTGTATTGTTAATTTGACATATTATTCCCACCAAACTGCCTTCTAAATATGTTCATGCCCATATATTACTGATTTTCCCACTTTGGGCTAGAGAGAAGCCTCCTTTTTCATATGGCAGTTACGATTGATTTGATTCAAAGCACACCAAATTGCTGAGAATTGACAGAATGTTCAGTACTAAATGAAACATGGCTATAACATACTCCAAGGTTCAGGAACCATTGTGGAAATGGTGGATGAAGAATTGTGAGAACTGGGCATGGTGGTACAGGCCTTTAATCCAAACATTAGGGAGGCAAATGTAGGAGGATCATGATAAGTTTTAGGGCATGCTGAGACTACTTAATGAATTCCAGGTCAGCTTGGACTAGAGTGAGACCATAAAAGCTGGTATTTATTTGCTTTTCTCCAAGTAAATGAATGGGCCAGTGAACAATCACAGCCATTATTTCTTACATAGCTTTTGGCATTACTACCCTTGAGGTTCCTGGTAGAGTAACAGCTGTCCCCTTTGGCATTGGCTGCAGTGTACATCTTTTTGATTTTTCTCCATACTTTGGCAACTTGGAATCCAAAAATGTTTTGATTTCTGTTTTTTCTTCCATGAGCTGCTATAAGGTGCATTTATTCTTAAATTTTGACAGAATCATGCTGAGGTTGCTGCCACCTCCTGGGCTGCACTGTGCCCAGTGGTGACAGAGGATGCAAAAAAACAGTATGGCCATGGGTCAGGGCGTCTAGGATGTTAGGCGGACAGGGAGGGAAAAAACTGCCTGCCAGCCACAGGTTCACCTGGTCCCAAGCAGGCAGCAGCATCACGGATTGTCCAAGGCCTGAAATAGCACCTGATTTCACAGCCACTGCACCCCCTCCTCTCCCTCACTCATGCCCGTTTGCCCTCAAAATGTAAATTTAAGAATGTCTTGAAAGCTTGAATTCACAATGTTTGCTTTTCTGTGTTTCTTAGGTTTTCCTTTCTATTGGTATATGTTTGAATGACAGTTACTTGAAAAGTAGATTCGGAACGAAAAATAGAATTGTATTTCCTTAAACAGTATTTCAAAGGCAGTGAGCTTATTTACTTAAATACGTTACAGAAGGCAGCTGGGAGACCCCCACCCCATGGCCATGTGCAGGAATCCAGTTATGCCTAAGTCACTTGCCAAATAGTTCAGTAAATTTAACTAATGTTCTTCCAAATCATGTTATCTTTAGGCTAGTCACCAATACATGATTAAGTTCAAATTAATATATTTAGACAGATAATTTTATAAATTCAATTTTGATTAGCTAACTGAAAAATGCATCAAAGAGTCATGGCCAAAAAGTCAGTCAAATTTCTAGGGATTCCTTTAAAAAATGCACAAGGCAAACAGTTTCTTCCCCTTTTTATAAGAGAACGAATGTCTCAGGTGCTTTAATAGAAATTTCCAAAGTGGTGTTTGCTACCATTTTGATGCCATCTTCCCTCAGCTCTAAGACCCTTCAGGTAAGTCTGCCATTCAGTGGTACAAGCCTTCCTTGGGTTCACTTAAAGGCAAAGAAGACTAGCATTTCTGCCACAGAAGAGACCAGGTTCAGAAAGGCCTGTACACAGTCAGGTACTGTTTGTGTAGAGGCAATCACACCTATCAGTGAAGGAAGCACTTCTTTGTTCATGAAAGTGAGCCAGTCAGCTGTAGCTCTATGT
The DNA here is from genome assembly GCA_036365145.1 of Orientallactaga sibirica. Classification (NCBI taxonomy): domain Eukaryota; kingdom Metazoa; phylum Chordata; class Mammalia; order Rodentia; family Dipodidae; genus Orientallactaga; species Orientallactaga sibirica. The sequence goes on along the minus strand of JAEOAD010000118.1, from coordinate 27,244 downwards.
GGAACACGTGTTTTCTCACTTTAAAGAAGACAGGAAATTGATTACATTGCACATCGGATGCTATCACAATCTGTTTCCTAAAGGAACGTGTGCTAATGAGTTAGTAGAGTTTTGGTTGACCTTCACTTGGTATAGATCTTAGGAAATATTTTTTTTACAGATTGACTTTAACCTTAGGGAAAAATTTTACATTTTTAATTTACTTTAACCCTCTAATCTGAGAGAAATATTTTGTTTATTATGTAGAAATGTTAACTGCAGTACTTTTATTTATTCTGATTTTGGTCCCCACTAGTGCAGAAATGCTGTCCATCAGTTTAGCTTCTCTGTACCTTTATTTCATAATCTTAATATGAAATAGGCTCCTCCATCCTGCCCCATGTCTGTTCCTGTGTGTGTGTCTGTTCATGTGTGGATGTGTGTGTGTGTGTGTGTGTGTGTGTGTGTGTGTGTGTGAGTGTTTTGAGACAGGGTTACATGTAGCCAAGGCTGATTAAACTTGCTGTGTAGCCAAAGATGACCTTAAACTTCAGATCTTTCTGCCTCTCCCTCCTGAGTACTAGATTGCAGTTGTGTGCCACCATATCTGGTTTAATACAATGCTGGAGCTACATCCCCAGCCCTTATCAATATAATACTGAAGCATAATAGATTAGAAGAAGAAATATTTTGTATGCTTACACAAATAATACAAAGTGCTGCCCACAGTTTTCTTTAAATGCTGTAGGCATTGTATTGTCTGCCTGTTATGGATGTGAGGATGTAGCACTGTTGAGGAATCAGAAGTCTCTCTGAGTTGCTTGATTTGTCTCTTGCTTCTGTAAGTCAGCGCAGTGCCAAGTCTTCCCCCACAGAACCTTAGATCATTTGTTCTTTATTGTGTCAGTGCAGATGGTTGAGGCTTATGACTTCTAAGTCCCAGGGAAGGGTTGGTTAAGTTTCACATTTATGAAAGAGAAAGTATATAGAAATAAGTGCCTGGCTTTTAATTAGGGCCATTTCTTTTTCTTTTTCTTTTTCTTTTCTTTTCTTTTCTTTTTTTTTTTTTTTGAGGCAGAGTCTTACTATGTAGCCCAGGTAGACAGTGAATTCACCCACAATCATCCTGATTCAACTTCTTAAGGGCTAGGCAACATAATCCAGCTGTATATCCAGTTTTTTTTTTAAAGAAAGCTTGTCCTAATATGTTTATTGATATAAGTACAGGTGGATTTAAGACATCAAATGAAGAATTATAGAGTTGTGTGACATAGGCTGTTTCTAACAACTGAGACCATCCTTTAATTATTTTTCTATTGTAGTCTCTTTTTCATTTGATGCATTATTTCCAGGCATATAGACTACTGTTCATTGTATTTATATAACTAATGGAGAACTTACTAAGCATTTTATCAAGTAAAAAATCTGAATATGTGTAGCAGACAGCTTCAGGTTCGCTGAGATGAACTTCCAGACCAGGCACAGTTATGGAGGAAGGGGTACTATTTATGGAAGCTTACAGATCCAGGGGAAGTTCCATAATGGCTGGAGAAGTGGCCTGCTCTTACAGGACCAGGCAAGAGAGAGAGGCCACTGGCCACACAGCACAGCACACTTCAGGAACTCCCACTAGGCACACTTTGCATATCTTTACAATGAAATCCTAAACCCACCACACCTTAAGATCCACCCAGTGACATTGCCTCCAGCAAGGTGGCTGCAGATGAAAACTGCAAACTAATAAAACACTGACTATATTGGAGGCCATCTATTCAAACTACCATATTATGAAAGAAAATATCACATATGCACTTTAAATGAGCTTAATTGCTTGAAGTTGTGCCTGAAATAAAAAAATGCCTCCTTCTGGGTGTGGCTTTGTTGAGTGAAATGGCTTTCTCTGTACCTGCTGCTGTATGAAGATATCAGTACAGCCTTTCATAGAATCATATTTCTGCCATGTCGGTCTGTTCATGTGATGTACTAATACATTCTATATTCATATAGGAAAGTATATTACCATTCGAATACCAGAAAATATAAAAGTCAAACTCTTATGTAGATAAGGAACAAAAGGTATTAATTTTGAATAACTAATTTTTTAATCCTTACACTAGTCTCTGAGGTCTTGTGGGAGGTTCAAAAAGCTTCAATGGGGCTGGAGAGATGGCTTAGCAGTTAAGACATTTGCCTGCAAACCAATGGATCCTAGTTCAATTCTCCAGTACCCACATAAGCCTGATGCACAAGGGGACGCATACATCTGGAGTTCATTTGCACTGGTTAGAAGCCCTGGCATGCCCACTCTCTCCATCCTTCTCTCTCTCTGCCTCTTTCTCTCTCCAATAAAAAAGCCTCCATAAGCCTGGGGTTCATGCAAAAAATTACAGGCATGTGCCCTTGCAGAGACCATTCAGTAAGGTTTCTGGCACCAGAATCTGATTTGTGTAACAGAGAGGTCCAGTTATCATGTACAGCCTCCTATTATGTCTTAAGATTTATGTGTTTTATCAAAGAAATTTTCTCAGTTTATTTTTGGCTTTTTATGAAGCAGCATCTCACTTGAGCCCAGGCTGAAATGTTACTCCTTCTGCATCACAAATTCATGTCAATCTTACTACTTCAGCCTCTAACATGCCTCAGGCTTTGCATTCTCAGCCCACTTCTTTGATGGCCCAGTCAAACTCAACATTTGAAATTCCCCCTATTTGGGAAACCTGATGACTGTTATCTGTTAAAAGATAAATAGAAGACTTCAGAATGTCAAAAGATATTTTTTTTAACTCAAATCACTGGAGATCTGTATTTAATTTAAATTTAATTTAAAATGAGTTATATTCAAAGGATGTGTGTATATAGCTTTCCAAAATGTGACTAACAATTTTAGTTGACTATTTCAAAAGTCATGGAAAAAGGAATTTCCATTTGTAAGGACACCTATTCTCTACAGGCTACCTCTTACATAGGAAGACACATTTACCTAAGTCTGTATTACAAGGCTTATGTTTTGATATATTATTTTAATGAAACTTTACAATAGCTCATCTCAACAATGTGTAAGTTCATTGTTGAATCCTTGATATATAAATGTTCTATATTGATGTTATGTTTAGTTCTTACAACCTTGCCAAAGGATAGGGGATGGTAGGGAATGTGAAACTTCCAGGCGATCTGTAGGTACCTGTTTGGGGAGTTAGAGGAGACAAATTCTGGGCCTTTGTCTGATTGTATTGAGGATGACAAGCCAAATTGAGAGAATATTTCTCTAGTCAATATCTCAGTTACTATTTGAGCTCTCTTGTTTGTGGTGAGAAATGCTTCTACATATCCAGAAAAGGATCCATACTAACTAAGAGATATTTGTATCATTTAACAGAAGTCATATGGGTTAAGTATGCTTGCCAATCCATGGCTGGAAGAAGGCGCTGCACCTGGTGGGTAGGGATTTGAGGGGGTCAGATGTTGGATTTAGGGTTTGCTCTTTGGCAGATATCACATGAGTCTGCAAGATCTTTGAAGAATTGTCTGTCCTAGGGTTGAAAGGAGGTGTGGTTTTGAAGAAAAGAAAATAGAGCTTGGTTAGAGGGAATGCAGGTATGAAAGAAATCTTTCTTCTTTGAGTGAGGGGGACTTTGTATGCTAAGAAAGGTAGGGAGGTGGGGTAGAGGTCTGGGTGTGTCAGGGCAATTTCACAGGCCAATTTATGAGTGTGATTGAGAGGGAGATGTACTGTTTGTCTTTCTGATGGCTATGGCATTGCATGAATGATTCCTTAAAGGGTAGAAAAGTGACATCCAGAAGGTCTTGGATTAGAGAGGCACTAATAATTGGAGTTCGCTTTTGTGTGAGGAAGGCTCTTTCCTTCCAAATAAGAATATATGAGTGGATGATTTTATAAGCATATTTTGAATCTATACAAATATTAATGGAAAGATCCTTAGCCAGAGTTAGGACTCAAGTAAGGGCTGTTAGTTCATCCTGCTGGAAGATTGTGCTTAGGGTCAAAGGTTGTGCTTCAATAAGGGTACATATTTAGGGGAGTTGGGGTGGCTCTGAATGATGGCATATCCTGATGCATGGGGTGGGGCATGACCTAAGTAAGTAACAGTCTGCTGACAGATCTGAACTTTGTCTTTTGAGACCCAATACCCCTAAGCAGATAAGGCATTGAGGAATTTTAGCAGTGTGTGCAACACAGATTTCATGGAGGGACTACATAGGAGAAGGTCATCTATGTACTTTAAGAGATGACTGCACATTCCCTTTCTCCTTATAAATAATTTTTTTAAAGAGTATATGTCAGAGGAAGATGAGCATCACTGTGCACCCCTATAATTCCAATTGAGAAGGCTGAGGCAGGAGCATCCTGAGGTGGAGGTCAGCCAGTGATACATAATGCGACCTCACCTCTAAGTAACAATAAAAAGAGCCAATGGTGTAGCTCAGTGCAAAAGGACTTGCTTAGCACACACTAGACCCTGGGTTTGATAGCCAGGAACAGAGGATAAGCACTGACAGTTACTCCAATTTAGCTCCAAATAAGAGTAAAACTGCTTTGCCTTCTGGAAGAGAGAGTGCATATAGACCAGCAGCACAAGCCTTGGTGCGTACACAGAACATGAAGTGTTCTGACATTATTACTCCCTGCACACGGGGCTCAATTGTGAGGGAGACCAAAGGTGTGCACCAAGCGCTGCAGGCAAGAAAGACAAGGGAATAGTCTCCTCCTCTCTAACTTCCTGAGTCTTACAGAGATCCCTGTATGGTGGGGAGGAGCACTCTGAAATGCTGGTTTTGGGTACACATAGTCATTACACCCATGAATTTATAGCAGCTTAACTTTACTGCAAAGATTGAACCTGTCAATACATCACCTTCATGGGGGAAGGATACATGTGACTCCACACCTCTAGAGAAGATAATTGCACCTAATGATTGCTGGGAAAGGGGAATCATGTTCATCAGTTGTGTACCTACTGGTAAGTTGCCCATCCTGTTAAATCACCATGCTCATGCAAGAAACCCTAATTTAACTCAGTGGGGTTAATAAGAGCCAGGCATGGTCTTGCACGCCTTTAATCCTAGCACTCAGGAGGCAGAGGTGGAAGGATCGCCATGAGTTTGAGGCCACCCTGAGACTACATAGTGAATTCCAGGTCAGCCTGAGCTAGAGCGAGACCCTTCCTTGAAAACACAAAACAAAACAAAACAAAAAACCAATGTTGTTAATAATAATAATAAACATTTTTTAAAGGAACAAAATTAAGATGGGGAGTCATAGGAGTGAAGAAGTGTGTTAATGAGAGGTGGAAACTGGAAAGATGGTAGATTTTCTAGGAATAGTATCAAAATACGTTATAAATATGCATTAAAATATCAAAATGTGGGCTGCAGGGATTGCCTAGTAGTTAAAGCACCTAGAGGTTAAGGAAAAGCCAAAGGATCCAGGTTCAATTCCCCAGGACCCACATAAGACAGATGCACAAGGTGGTGCATGCATCTGTAGTTCATTTGCATGGCTGGAAGCCCTGGTGTGCCCATTCTCACCCTCCATAGCTCTTCTCTCTCTGTGTTTCTCTCTCTATCTCTCTCAAATAAATAAATCATAAAATACTTGTAAAAAATATCAAAATGGAAAACAAAAGTGAAAAAAACAGTTGAAGAAGAGGATGGTTGCATACAAGAAAATGAAAAGTGCCCAAATGGCCAGAAGAGATGAGAACAGCTGCCTGCAAAGAGGGGTGTGCTCAGCACTCACGGGTCTGTACAGTTTCCATGGAGTCCACTCAGGCTCTGCTGCCCTGGCCTTGCCCTCCATACACTCCTTGTTCTCTGTGTGGTTTTTCTTTGTTTGATTTTGAAATAGGGTCTCCTATAACACAGGCTGGATTCAAAGTAACCCAGTGTGGTGGCACATACCTGTAAACTCAGTACTTGGCAGGTGGAGGCATGAGATAAAATGTGCCACCAAGTCAGGTTCACTACACCCACTCTAGACCACCTTATTCACACTTTCCACACTCTTTCCTTTGCCCCATTTTTCCTCCCCTTCTGCTTTCCTTTTTGCTCTTCTGTTTTGAGGTAGGCTCTATGTAGTCCAGTCTGCCCTCAAACCTGGAAGCTCCTACCTCAGCCTCCCACTGGGGTCACCGGAGTGCACCAGGGCCAAAACTGTTTGTGGCGGCGCGCGTGTGTGTGTGTGTGTGTGTGTGTGTGTGTGTGTCTGTGTGGATTTGGGCTCATGTTCGAGGGCGGTTCGCTGGAGCTGGGTGTGGGCCCTGCCAGCCCTTTGCCTGGCTTTCTCAAAGCGCCTCCCAGGGAGCCTGTGACTCCTCCGCCCAGCGCGATCCTCCTACCTGCTGCCGACCACTCTCACTCGCCCCCAGACTCGCCATGGCCGCCTCCTCCGCCATCCCGCAGGATGGAGGCTCCGGAAAATGAACTCCGCTGCTTCCTCCACACTGCTCACGCAGTCCTGCCTTTCAGTTTACAATCTGCTGAGCGGTTTCCCTGGCACACAGACACAACACCGCCACTGCCACCTCTTCTGCCCTACAGAGGTGCTGGAGAGAGGCTCAGGAGAAAGAACTCCACTGCTCCCACCATTTTAAAGTTTACAACTTCCCTAAGGATGCTCTGGGTGAGCCACAGCATTGTGATGTCATGGGCAGAACCACCTGCCTACAACACGGGGGAGGCCGGAGGCACCCATCAGTCAGGAGGGGGGGTGGCTGGCAGAAGATGAGTGGGCTGCAGCTGTACTGGAGCAGGGACCTTGCAGCTAATAGAGCTTGTGTGGCCCCAAAACACTCAAGAGAGCAGACGCAGGAGCTTCTGGGACCTGAGGTGCAGCTGTGTGTACTGACAGACCACCAGCTTCCACCAACCCAAGGGCTAAGAATGTCATCAGATAGCATGTGAAGCCTATGGGGGAGATTTCCCTGCTTTGCTAAAACCTGCCTACCTGATGGTCAACCAATGTATTTGAAAAGTGCCTGGATTTATGACTTGACTTATGTAACTATGAAAACCTTGTGAACACATTTGGACACAGTGTTAACACATTTGGACAGGGAATTTTGGGTAACCTTAATCTGTGTTCCTGGGCCATGGTCACTCATATTTGGCCCTGGACTAAACTATCTCTAATCCCCTTTGAGGTGAGAGCTGTGTCTTTTGCATGGACACTGGGGTGCAGCTGTGCTGAAGCAGGGACTTTGCAGCTCACACACCTTGTGTCCCACCCCACACATACCCAGAGAGCAGATGCAGGGGTTCCTAGTACCTATGGTTCAGCTAAAATAAAGCAGACGCTTTGCAGCTCACAGAGTTTGTCCCTCCCCACACAGGTATACAAGCTTACCCAGAGAACAGGCTCCTGGGGCCTGAGGAGGCCTGGTGTGATGGTGAGACTCCTGGGGCCAGAAGATCCCATAAGGCCCACAGTATGCGCCTTAAACACTATGTTCAGTCTACAGGGATTGACACTGCTCAGGCCAAAGTTCAGCAAACCTTCCCTCTTTCCCTTGTCCTTCTTTCCTTCCTTCCTTCCTTTTTTCCTTCCTTCCTTCCTTCCTTTGTTCTCCCTCTTCTTTCCCTCTTCTTTCCCATTCTTTCTCATGCCAACCTTTCTTTCTCCTTGTTTCCATTCTTCCCCTCATTTTCCTGCTCTTTTCTCACCCTTTCATCCTGCCACTTAACACCCTTTCCCCCTCTTTTTCTCCCTTTCTTCCTATTCTTCTCCTCCCTTTCCCTCTCTTTTCCCTCATTCCTTCCTTTCTTCTCTTCCCTTTCCCCTCCTCTTCTGCCTTCCTTTCCTCTTTTCTTCCCTTCCTACCTTTACCTTTGGCTTGCTAGGAGCTCAGAGGCCTGGTGAGGACTGCATCTCATGTTTCCCTTGTGCAGTCAGGATTAAAATATTGCCTTCCACCCTTGCAAAGTTCTGGCCCAAATAGGAAAGAGATAGAAATGAGAAACTGGGATGGAAAAGTGTGTGTGTGTGTGTGTGTGTGTGTGTGTGTGTGTGTGTTTGCACGTGCACATGCTGGGAGTGATGAGATGGAAAGCAGCCCCAAGAACAGGTAATATATCTCACAAACAGAAGTGATTAGTTTTTATTAATCAGTGTAGAATGTATATTTACATTGTACATATAATTGCATTATATACAGACACAAGAGATGAACCCCACAGGGAAGATCCTATCTTTATGATGTCTGAAGGGATTTATAAATAGTACAGAAGCTTTACAGCATCCTAGTGTCATGGCCTTGGCTGCTCTGTCAGCCCCCTTTCAAAGGAATAGCAGAGGCAAAGCACCCAGTAAAGGTTAATTACAAGTAGATGGGCACTGCTGCTCCTATTAGGCCCAGGAGTCTGAGGGAAGTGAAGAGGAGAAAAAAGGAACTTGGAAGACCACACATGTGCTTGATCGGAGAGGAGGAATTTGGGGAAAGCCACTACTGGGGAAACTAGACAGGGCTTGGCCAGGAAGGACATTGAAGGCTGGGATAAGGGCACTGATCCCAGGTATTCCTCTCTCTCTGTTTAAGGCTGTGGGCTGGAATGATTGTTTCTAGGGAAAGGTCCCTAGTGGGCTCTGGAGACAATGCACTTGGTGAATACTCAGTGTAGGGAGGAAAGTGGCTCTTGGACACAGGATATTTTGGAAAAAACATCTAGAAGCAGGAAGTCAGGCTAGTGACATGGGAGGCACAGCTTCATGTGTGGGGTAGTGAAACCTGGATTCTGAGCAGCTGATTACAAATTTGAGGTGATCCCAGCACAGAGCTAAGTCCAGGCACACATGGGCACAATGGATCTTACTCTCGAGGTCTCTAAACTTGGAGGCAGACATGTAGAGGAATGATGTGGGCGTGGGCAATGGCAGTGATGGGAAGTGGACTGGGATCCAGAAAGACTTCTTGGAGAAGGTGTTAGTAGCAATAGTTAGAAGTGAAATGGGGGCTGTTAGAATAGTTAGAAGTAATGAGGAACATTAGAAGCAATAGTTAGAAGTAAAATGGGGCACTCACTCAGCAATGGCAAGATCACCATGGCAACCAGAGACTGACTAGAGACTGGCCGCTCTGATAAGTGGCACTCACCCAGTGACAAGGTCACCATGGCAACCTGGGGGCCAAGGCCAGAGAGTGACCAGAGACCCTCTGTGTGCTGATATGGTAATGAGCTAGCCCTAAGTGGCTATCAGCAGCCAGGATGACTGGGGAAAAAATGGGTATAAGAAGCCCAGCAAAAGCTCAGACAATTGTCAGTCAACTCAGAGAGACAGGCTCCTCATCCCTCTCTTAGTTCATATCTGCTGTGAGTACAAGCAGCAGCCCATGAGACCCGTAGGCAGCCAGGCATGGATAGGAGCAAGGCCTGGACTCTGGACACTGCCCGCTGACCAAGTGGAGTCACAGGTGAGTGCCCCAGGGGGTTAGGGATAGGACAACAAGGTACTTGAAAGAACAAATGAAGAAAGGGACTTGGTTTAATTAACATGTGTGAAGAGTGAATAAAGTTTGGCAATTGAATTAACATAATCTGCCTCTTGACTACTGAGTTTAGCCCTTGTGACAGGAAGGGGCCTGGGGAGCTGTGCAGATGACAAGGAGCATCTTGAGTTTAAAGCCAGGCTGGGATATGTATAGCAAGACCTGATCCCAAAAATGTTCTTGGGGGTGAGGCTCATTGGGTAGTGTTTGCCTTGTAAGCCTAACTACCTGAGTTTGATCCCCAGAACCCATATAAAAGAGCCAGGTGCGGTGCTGCAGACTTGTAATCACAGCACTAGGTGGGGTGAGATAGGAGAGTCCCTGGGGCTGAATGGCCAGCCAGTATAGCATATCTGGTGAATTCCAGACCCTATCTCAAAAACTTCCAATGCATTCCTGGGACTAACACACAAAATTGTCTTTTATCCCCACCACCTGTGTGCATGTATACTTGTATACACACATGCACTGCACATACATGAACATACAAATACACATCCGCACATACACATCAGTTTTTATTTTTAAATTTTTTAAATTTTGCAAGCAGAGATAGTGTGATAGTTTGAATAGATCATCCCCAATACATTCAGTGTTTTATTAGTTTGTACTTTGCATCTGCAGGTACCTGGCTGGAAGCAGTATCACTGGGAAGATCTTAAGGTATCGTAGTGGGTGAAATTTCAATCTAAAGATATACAAAGCATGACTAGCTGGAGTTCCTGAGGTGTGCTGTGCTGTGTGGCTTTTGGCTTGTGGCTTTGCTCTCTGTTTGGTCCTGTAAAGGCAGGCCAGCTTCTTCTGCCATTAAGGAACTTCCCCTGGATCTGTAAGCTTCAATAAATCCCTTCCTCCATAACTGTGCCTGGCCTGGAAGTTCATCTCAGCAAATCTGAACCTGTCTGCTACAGAGAGGTAGAGAGAAGAGAGACAGATAGGCTAGGCACCCCATGGCCCTGATCTGCTACAAATGAACTCCAGACACATGTGTCACTTTGTACATCTGGATTTGGGTGAGTGTGAGGGAATCACACATGGGCTGTTAGGCTTTGCAGGCAAGCACCTTAGCCAATTAGCCATTTCTCCAGCCCATCTACCACATTATTAACTAAAAAGCATCCTTGGGTGAGAGAAGCAGATGTTGGGAGAGAAATCTGGTTAAAGCAGATTTAGAGTGAGTAGGAGACCCAGGAAGGCAAGAAGAGTCACCCTGAGATCCTGTCCATGGATGGATCTTGTAGAAAAAAAGCCCAAAGGTTATGCTGAGAACAGTTTTAGTTGATGAACAGACCAGATTCCAGCTGAGCAGAGGATAGCAGGAGTAGGGACAAGAAATTCTCCCTGGAAGCCAAGGTCAGTAATGAGCCCATCTGGGCCATAGAGAAAAGTGGCCTGGACAGGGATGAAATGACTGGACCTGCAGCAGGCACCCAGGCCTGCGTGCTGGACACACTGCAGACTTCCTACAGTTATCAAGTAGAGCCTGGAAGAGAGCAGAAGTTGAAGCCTGCCCCAGTGTCTTCTCAATGTTCAATCAGACTCAGAACCAGGGGTTTAAATAGGTTGAGAGGGACTTTGAGGGTATTAACAGAACACATGAAATTATTCAAGGAGGGCTGAAGGGATAGCTCAGCAGTTAAGGTGCTTTCTTGCAAAGCCTGAGGCTGGATTCAATTCCCCACTGTCAACATGAAGCCATATGCACAAAGTGTCATGTGCATCTGGAGTTTGTTTGCAGTGGCAGGAAACCCTCGTGCATCCTGCTACACTCATTCTCTCTCTTTCCCTTGCAAATAAATGAATAAAAATATTTCTAACAGAAAATTATTCAAGAAGACCTCAGTGGCTGCACATGCTTGGCTGCACATGCTGTCATCATTCTCCATGGCCATCATGGCATGTCACCTTGCCTGGAGATGTGACTTTCTGCCCCCTTTACATATACCTGAGTGTATGTTGTGTGACCTCAAGCAAGGCCTTTCCCTCTCTGAGCCTCTCGGGGTTGAGCTTCCCTCTCAGTGTTGGTGTAGTCTTGAAATGAGGGACTGAGTGTGAAGCCTTCCAGCATGCTGAGTTACAGTAAGCACTCAGAGAGAGTGGATCCCAGAGCTCAGGGAAGGAGGAGCCTGAACTGAGGTTCTTTTGGCAGCAGATGTCAGGTGAGCACTCTTGGTGAAGGGTGTGTGGCCACTTGGACTCGGTAGATCATGGCTGCTCAGGGCTAATGTCTCTGTCAGGACTTCACCATCATGGAGAAGAATCAGGATGGCTTCATTGACAAGGAGGACATGAGGAACAGCTAGGGGAAGGTGTTGCAGGCTACCAATAAGCAATAGGAGACTGGGGAAATACCAAGGTAAGGGCACTGATTGACGGGCTTGTGAGCTTAGTGTTCTTCTGTGCCCATCATGCTCCTGCTCCACCTCCCTCCTCCAGGTTGTATCAATGTCAAAAATGAGGAGTTGGATGCCATAGTGAAGAAGGACCAAAGGCCCATAAACTTCAAAATCTACCTGACCATGTTTAGGGAGAAATTTTAGGGTGAGGGAGGCTCCCAGGAGGTGGGGGGGGTAGGTAGATAGACATGTCTCCCTATGAGGGCCTGATGTTAACATAACCACAGATGACATGGTATGTCCCTCCCCAGACACCATACCCTGGAAGCACACACCATCCCAGGCCCTGCATCAGTTTCCACCTAGGCTCATTACCCACAATCAAGACAGCATCTTCCACTTCCTTCCTATTACCATCCCCCTACTCTTATTGTCTAGCCCAGGCTGACCTAGAACTCATGGGTAGTCTCAGGCAGACCTTGAAATCACAGTGATGCTCCTACCTCAGCCTCCTGAGTGCTGGGATTAAAGCATGTACCATCACACTGAGCTTATTTCCGTCATCTCCCTGCCTCTTTTGCCTCTCTGCCCCCTGTTGATGGTGAGTGACAGGCAGAGAAGTGCGATGGGGGAAAGCAGTTCTAAAAACCACTGTGGCTGACTGAGCCCATTGCCAAACAAGTTACCTCATCCAATTCTGTAGTCAGTATAGTCGCAGTGAAAGGATCAGAGAGCTGTGTTCAGAGAGGTCATGTTAGTTGTTCCAGGTGCCCTGAGAAAAGAATAACTGTAGGAGAAAAAGACAATGACATCAAAATTAAAGAGAGACTAATGGAGAGAGGGAGGGGATATGATGGACAGCAGAGTTCTGAAGGAGAAAATGGTGGAGGGGAGGGAAATATCATGGTTTATTGACTGTAAGTAGAGAAGTTGTCAATAATTTTTTTATAAAGACCAGGTGTGGTGGCACATGCCTTTAATTACAGCACTTGGGAGGCAGAGAGGTAGGAGGATCATCATGAGTTTGAGACTACCCTGAGAATACATAGTGAATTCCAGACCATCCTGGGCCAGAGTGAGACTCTACCTTGAAAAACCAAGAAAAACCAAAAATTCAAAAAACAAACAAACAAAAAAAGGTCACCCAAGAAAAGTCACAGAGTTACTTGGTTATGAAAATTCTTAGTGGACTAGGGATGTAGCTCAATGGTAAATCATTTGCCGGGAATATAGACGAGTCTGAGCTTGATTGGTAGAATGAAAAAATATTGTTATTACATTATATGCAACATATTCAAATTGAATAATTATAGTGAGGATGAAGCTTGTGAGTCATTCAGTTTCATGTGAATTAATAAACTTCAGTGGGAGAGATGGAAAAAAATTAAATCCAGGTATGGTGGCACATGCCTTTAACCCCAGCACTCAGGAGGCAAAGGTAGAAGGATTGCAATGAGTTTAAGGCCACCCTGAGGCTACACAGTGAATTCCAGGTCAGCTTGGGCTACAGCAAAAGTCTACCTCAACAAACCAAAAAAATTTTATACTCTCTCCCTGGGTTGTAGTACAACTGTAAAAAATATCAGTTTCTGGGCTGGAGAGATGCTGTAGCAATGTAGGCACTTGCCTGTGAAGCCAAAGCACCCAGTTCTGATTCCCAGGACCCATGTAAGCCAGATATACAAAGTGGGCCCATGTGTGTAGAGTTCATTTGCAGTGGCTGGATACCCTGGCATGCCAATTCTCTCTCTCCTTGCCTCTTTCCCTCACTCTCAAATAAATAAATAAAATGTAATAATAAAAACTGAGCTGGAGGGATGGCTTAGCAGTTCAGGTGTTTGCCTGCAAAGCCAAAGGACCCAGGTTTACTTCCCCAGGACACACATTAGCCAGATGAACGGGGAGGGGGTGGCTCATAGTGCCTAACACCACCTACACAAGACCATCATAATATGAGGAAAAGATGACATCAAAACAAAAGAGACTGATTGAGAGGGGGAAGGGGTATGATGGAGATTGGAGTTGCAAAAGAAAAGTGGGAGGAAGGAGGGAAAAACTATGGCTTATTGGCTATAACTAAGGAAGTTGTCAATAAAAAAGTGTCAATATGAAAAAACTAAAACAAACATCAATATTTATAAAATAACACATTCTATTGGGCATGATGGCTCATTCCTTTAATCCCAGCACTCCAGAGGCTGAGGAAGGAAGATCACTGTGAGTCTGAGGTGAGCCTGAGACTATACAGTGAATTCCTGGTTAGCCCAGGATACAGCAAGACATTGCCATATAAAATACAAAACTTAAAGTTTAAAAAAACAACAACACATTTTTCAACCCTATTATGTTAAGGCAAAGCTTTCTGTGGGTGATCCTGACCCTCGTGCAAAATTTGCACTTAACCTTTGATCATCACAGGAATCATATATATCTTATTTATAAATGTGACAACTATGAAAATCTTCCTTGAAAATATCTCCAATTTCTATTTTTTTAAATTTTTTTTGAAGCAGAATTCTCACTCTAGCCCATGCTGATTGGGAACAACTCACTCTGTAGTCCTAGTCTGGCCTTGAACTCCTACCTCTGCCTCCCAAGTGCTGATATTAAAGGTATGTACCACCATGTCTGGCTTTCCAGCTACTGTTTTGAGCAAGCAGCCTAAGCTTTGATGTGGAAAAACATCCCTCCAAACAACTGAAATTGTACTCACAACTTCCAAATACTTTTAGAGGTAATAGAACCTCTCTATTTGATCTAAAATTGTTGGCTTATGTTGTATTTATTTTTATATTTAATCAATCTATACCTAAACATAAAAACAGCATCTCTTTGACTTAGCGGTTAAGTCATTTGCCTGCAAAGCCAAAGGATGATGGTTTGATTCTCCAGCACCCACATAAGCCAGATGCACGAGGGGCACATGCATCTGGAGTTTGGTTGTAGTGGCTAGAGGCCCTGGCATGCTTATTCTCTCTCTGTCTGCCTCTATTCTCTGTCTTTCTCTGTTTCCAAATAAATAAAAATTGAAAAAAAATCTTACAAACAACAGCATCTTTTATCCAAATCATGCAGTTGCTTCTTATAGAACAATATCCCGTTTTTGAGAATATCATGATGCTCCATAACAGGCATGAAATCATGCAGCTGCTTTTTAGTGGCTGAAAGTCACAGTTTAGAGACTCCCGTGTTGTTCTATGCTGGTCATGGAATGGTCAGCATTCACTGAGGGCCCGTCTTCACTTATAACATGTTTAGGAGGAGCTTCCATTTGAATCCCTGTGTTCAAATATTAGCAAATGTACCTGCTGGGCTGTGAGGAGTCTTGCTATGCTTCATTGTTCTACATGAAGAGTCAGGTCAGAGCTGATCACTGTTTCATAGGTGTGCTCTGTAAGGTAACCAGGAGGAGCAGCACATATGCTGACATTGGAATAATACAGGAAAGACTAGAAAGGCCTTGCACAAGAATGACAGGCAATATTGTGAAATATCCATATTTTATACTCACACATACATACACACAAACATTTCTTTGATAACATTTTTCACTCAAGTATTGTCTCTTTCCTATCTTGTAAATATATTATCTTCTTATGGAAATAATGCCTACTCTTGTATGAACATAGTAATATTGACTCAAAATATCATGATTAACTAGGAAAATACCGTCTAAAAATCCATAATTGCAATTGAGAAATTGAGTATATACTTACTTACTCTCTTCTCATTACTTCATAAACAAATTTATTATTTATCTATGATACCCATTGAAGTTACCTTTAAATGACTGGGACAAAGCAGCCGACCAAAAGCTGCTTGTGGGAGTAAAAGATTCACTTTGGCTTACAGACTTGAGGGGAAGCTTCATGATGGCAAAGGAAAGAATGGCATGATCAGAGGATGGACATCACCTCTGCCACAGCAGGTGGAAAACCACAGCATGACAGTGACCTGAACACTGGCAAGGCAAAGCTGGCTATCACACCCATAAGTTTTCTCCCAATGACACACCTCAACTCCAGCAAGGCTCCAACTCCCAAACTGCCACCAGCTGAGTAAAAAGCATTCGGAACACATGAGTTTGTGAGGGAAACCTAACTCAAATGAAAACAGCACATCATACTAGTAATTACCTATAACACTACAAAAGGATGAGAACTGTGAGGAAACAAAAGAATAGAGGAGGGGCTGGAGAAATGGCTTAATGTTTAAGACACTTGCCTGAAAAGCCAAAGGACCCAGGTTTGATCCCAAGGACTCATGTAAGCCAGATGCACAAGAGGGTCCATGCATCTGGAGTTAATTTGCAGCTGCTGGAGGCCCTAGTGTACCCATTCTCTCTGTCTCTTTCCCTATTTCTCTCTCTCAAAGAAATAAAGAAAAACAAATGCTTTTTTTAAAAGAAAAGAACAGAAGAACAAAGGATCCTGGAGAATTTAGAATGGCTAAATTGGCCATACATATGTCTTCATTGAGGAAAAGGTTTTTCATAAACACTTGGAGAATTTGAGGAAAAGGTCAAGAAGATGGCTGTCTGAGGGCTTCCAGGACAAGAAAACCTATAGGGAAGACTTCACAAAAATAGCAAAAGAGCTTGAGATCCTGGGAGATTTGTGGACAGAGTTTGGGTCTGCTACCACAGGCAAGGACTTCTTACTGTCTAAACCTTTTCACTTTGTTCCTCTGCTAGCCTAGTGGAAACACCACTGGTACTTGAGAGGCCCTCAGGGAAGCTTTTCTTAACATCCAGGCATTTAAAATGCTGCCTTACACATTTACACTCCCTTGGACATTTTTGTTATGTTTATCCAGTGACTTGTTCTAAATTTTTTGGCCACAGTGATGGGTATCATTTTCATTCAAATATCTCATGCTCATGACCATATTTTATCTTTACATCTTTCTCTTTCTTTGCACTCTCCATAGATAGTCTCCTTTATTTTCCTAGCCTCACTTATACATATAAGTAATGTGTGTATATTTTAGATATTCATAGTGCTCCAATAAACATGGATGTGGAGCTATATCTGTGTATGTTGACTTAGATTTATTGGTATATATTCCAAGGAGTGGTATAGCTGGATCATATGGTTGCTCTACTTCAGTTCTGAGGAATCTCCATACTGAGTTCCATAGTGCCCAGAGTAATTGACATTCCCTACAGGAGTATAGAAGATTCTTTCCTTCTTCAATCCTACTTTTCAGCAGTATTTGTTGTTACGTATTTTGTTAAGGTAATGGCAGAGTAAAGAGCAGAGATTGTTCTTCAAATGTGACAAGTATCTTCCCTCAATTGAAAAAAGATTTGGATGTTTCAGGAAAAAAGGCAGAACACTCAGAAGAGGAGTATTAAGCATTAATGAACCACTGACCTTGCACCACTAAAATAAGTAGACCATAAAACTTTTCTGGACCATAGCATAATTAGGCTCATCTGTTACAAAGCAGGCCAGGTTGGACTACAAGAATTATCAGGTCACCTGGGGAATGGCCCTAACCTGCTATTGGCAGATGATTAGTAAACAAAAGAAATAACCAAATTTCTTTTAATTCCATCACATCCCTGGACCTTTAAATCTCAAATCCCTCACACTCAAGGGTGGCCACAGTTCTCATTACTGTGAGAGAATGGGTGGGACCCATTGGCATTTGGAATAAAGAATCTCTGTGCTGTTGAAGCTGGTGTTCTTCTCTCTTGTCAATCCTGAATTCCAAACAAATGGTGCTGAAGTTTTCAGTCTGTCAGACTTTGGCAGCTTACTGGTGGAAACTGAGGCCTTTCTGGCCAGGGCTACTACCTGGCAAATGTTTAAGACCCCTTGAGAGCTTAGCCAGACCCCTGACAGCCTTCTTCAGGGTAACCCATAGGATCAAACTCTCCTCTAACTCTCTCCACTTTCTCATTTTCTCCTTTTCATACTGCATCCTTTCTAGAGCTCAAATGTATTATGGCATCTGGTGTTGCACAAAAATGTGAGACAGGGCTAGAGAGATTGCTTAGCAGTTAAGGCACCTGCCTGCTAAGCCTGAGCATGCTGGTTCCAATATCCAGGTCCCACGTTTAGCCAGATGCAATGACGCAAGGGTGCAATACTGCACTTGCCCACAAGGGGGCACATGCATCAGGAGTTCATTCACAGCAGCTGAGAGGCTGCTGGCACACCCATTCTCTCTCTCTGCCTCTCTCTCTCTCTCTCTCTCTCTCTCTCTCTCTCTCTGTCTCTAAGTATGTTTTTTTGAGATGGAGTTTGTCACTGAACCCAGAGCTACAATTTTCTTTTTTGATAAGACTGGCTGACTAGTGAGCTCCAGCAGCTCTGTGGCTTCTGCTCCCACTCAGGGCAGGATACACGCTTGTTGGTGTTATAAGCATCTATGCTCAACCTCTACTGTTAATGTGGGTGCTAAGGAATCAAATTCAAGGTGAATCAGGCCCTCTCAGGCTTTCATGGCATGCACTCTTACCCACTGAGCTATCAATCTAACTCTGTCTACTGTATTGCTTTCCTATGGTAGAGTCTTAGACCCTTTGGGTTGTGACAAAATCTTCCCACTGAGAAAGTTCCAGTCAATTGAAGTTTATTTTCTATGTTGCAGAAACTGGAGAAGTCCATGGCTACAGTGCTCAGATACCCAGTCTCATAAAAGCCGGCTGTCTCTGTTATATCCTCATATAACCTAAGGCCAAATGAAAAAGTGTCAGCATCCTCCAGACCTCACCAGGGACTACTTCAATTCAAAATTGTAGTGCATTTGTGAAATAATGAAACTTTAATATTCAACCTATTAACAGTGCAGAATTGCTCCATTTTCAGTCTATCAACATTTATACATGGAGGATGGAGGAGACCAAAGAAATAAGTCATCAAAACAGAGGAAGGACTATTTGGAAAGAAGAGGGTCTGCAGTGGAATGGGGGAGAGGGACCAAAAGAAGGTAATTTGCTAGGTATACAATCAGATTATATGCTCATGTATTTAAATTCACATCAAAATATACTGGTGAATTGAGAATTATGTTAAAACATAACATTTGGAGGTGAAATCATCATATTTATTGTACATATAAAAACTTTTTGGCTCTTTCTGTAGTTGTCTCATGTATATTAAAACTGCATGTGAGTTTTCAAAATCCTACCTCGTCATCTATCATCTCCACCTCAGAGCTGAGTCTTAGCCACTATCACAGGAAGCTTAGGAGAAGCCAAGACCACAGGGCCTGCTGGCACCACATGGAGCTCCTATAAATGTAGCTTAAAATGAGCTGCTTAGAGCTTCATGCCTCTTTGGCACCTACAAGCCCTTCTATTGCCATTCCCCAGAAATCTCCACCCAGAAGCCTTGACTACAAGTGGGGAATCACCTAGGAACAGAAGGAGACTAGGGTTAAAGATGTCCTAGAGAAAAGATGGCCTTTCCTTTCCTTTTCTGTGTTGCTGTCCTGCTGGGGTGAGAGCTCCCTCAGGAAGCATATGTTGTAGCTGTATGACATATATGAATTTCTCCATAACCACACTCATCTCTCTGATTGTTTCCTCCACAGCTCCAGTCCTGGTAGCATATTAACCTAAATGCAGAATGTTCTTTGTCTCACCAGGCATTCATGACTTCAGTATATCTGCAGCTATCACATTTGAAGACACTCCCTATGCCACCCTTTCATTCAATTTCTGTCTGGCTTCATCTAAAATTCTCATTGAGCCACTGTATAGACAGCAATCAGGCCTCTAACAGCTTCTCACACAGAAAACCAAACTTATTTGTCAGGAAACTTAAAACAAACTTAGAGGCAGCAAGGGATTTTGGAGAGTTAAATGTGACAAATCTGGAGGAAAAATTATCCTGGGTAATTTATTTTTATTTGTTTTTGTTTTTTCAGGTAAAGTCTCACTCTAGCCCAAGTTGACCTGGAATTCACTATGTCGACTGAAGCTGACCTTGGACTCTCAGTGATCGTCCTACCTTAGCCTCCCATGTGCTGGGATTAGAGGTGTGTGCTACCATGCTTGGCTTTATGTTTGCTTCTTTTAAAATTTATTCATTTGAAAGAGAGAAAGAGGAAGACAGAGAATGAGAGTACCAGGGCATCTAGCTTCTGTAAACACACTCCAGATGCATACAATGCCTTGTGCATCTGGCTTATGTAGGTCCTGGCGAATCAAACCTGGCTCCTTTGCCTTTACAGGCAAATGCCTTAATTGCTAAGGCATCTCTCTAGCCCTGTGTTTGCTTTTTAAAATGGCCAATTTATGATGTTTTTCTGTGCATGAACTGACACCTTGTGGCCATCTGAGACAGACCCTGTTCTAGATTATAGTTGTTCTATGCTTATTGCTATTTAAGCTAAACCAACTCATGAGATGTTGCTTCTTTCCTCTGAGGTAAGTTCATTTGTATGTCAGGACTCAGATTTACTGAATGAAATATTATGAACACTTCTCTGAACATGCCAGTTCAGTCTTACATTTTCCCACTTAACTTATACAGGTCATTTTAGAAGATCTAAATCCAAATGATTTCAAAAATTCCTGTTGTTACTTCCTCAGTAACTATTTCTATTTTATATTCATGGCACCCCTCTCTAGAACTCTGCAAACTTGTTTCATTCAGACCATCCACCCCAGGAACCCATTCAGACTTCCACATCCACATAATGCAAGAATGCAGATAGGGACTTCTAAAATGGATTGCGCTCTCCAGTACCCCCAAGAGGCTTCCCCTCCTCCATCCCCCTTTTCTATAAAATGTTCTCTCTGCCCTTGTTTATATAAACAATGGGTCTGGAATGTAACACCCCCACAGCTCTCTGCAGCAACCTGATATGCTGAGATAAAGTCAGATTTAGGGCCAATGTTCTGCTATTGTAATTACAGATATCTCTGAGCTGAGATGAGAGAATGTCCCCTTCCTGAAGACTTTCCTCAGCACATCACCCAAGGCCCCTTTCTCAGGACACTTTCACTCCTTCCTTTAGAGTCCTCTCTGGCCCTCTCTATCTGTCCTGCACCATCTTGCTCTTTCCCTTGCCCATGTTTCCCTCCCCACTTCTATTGTGTTTTTTTTTCCAGGAGCCAATGCTTTTACCTCTCTCTATGTCTTCAGATCTCATCTGTCTTTTCTGGTATTAAAAAAAAGTGTTGGGGCTGGAGGGATGGCTTAGCGGTTAAGGCATTTGCCTGCAAAGTCAAAGGACCCAGGTTCAATTCCTCAGGACCCACGTTAGCCAGATGCACAAGGGGCGCACGCATCTGGAGTTTGTTTGCAGTGGTTGGAGGCCCTGGCACACCCATTCGCCCTCCCCCCCCTCTCTCTCTACCTGCCTATTTCTGTATCTCTCTCTCTCTCTCTCAAATAAATAAAAATAAAATATAAAAAAATTTAAAAATGTGTTGGAGTGAAGAAATAAGTGGTCTCTGTGCCTCTATCTTTATCCCAAAATCTAACACTGACCTCTGTCTCTTGGCTCTGAGGAATTTGGGTGACACCCATCTTGTCCTGATCCTCAGGAGGCTACAAAATCTGGCTGTGAAATACAGGTCCCAAGGACCACTAGCGTGTTTCAGCTACCAGGCAGTCATCACAGAGACTTCAAGCCCTCCTGTGTATAGACAATAGTGGGTGGGTTCAGGCCCAGTGGATACAAGAGCCAGTATATCTGGATGCTGTATAGTCTAAGGCATGGATAGGAACACTGCATCTATACTGTGGTGCAGAAAGGTGGTTTCATCAGATGTGTTCTACCAGCTGGACTGATGGGACTTTTGGTAACCTCTACAATGAAGCCCCCTTCCCAGCCAACCCAGGGTTTCCTGGACTGAAGCACACAGAAGTGGAATCAGGGCTCATGATTCCACCCAGACAGAGCCCACCTGTGCAGCTCTGGGGCAGCTCTGTGTGTGCCACTGTGTTCATGCCACTGCATGTGTTTATCTGACTATCTGTGGTCTCTCTGTGTCTGACTCTCTGTGACTATCCTTTTCACTGTTTAAACCTAGTGTGTGATTGCCACCCCATTTGTATCTGCTGTCCCTGGCCCATCTTTCCCTTCTGTCCCTGCATCTCACCACCTCTTCAGACCCTGAGGTTGCTGCCACCTGGACAGCACTGAAGATTCCCAGTTTCTGGCTGGAAGACCTTTATTAGACAATTCCCCTCCTTTAGGTAGTGTGTGTGCACATGCGTGTGTGTGTGTGTGTGTGTGTGTGTGTGTGTGTGTGTGTTTTGCCTGCCTGTCCCTAGAGCTTCCTGAATGCTAGGATAAGTATCTGCCACTTAGCCCCATCCTTAGTGTGTTATTTTGTTTGGAGACATGGTCTCAGTCTCAATCAGGCTGGCCCTAAATATGGAATAGTCTTATATTTTCTACCCAATGAGCTGCAATGTCAAGCCTGCACCTTCAGGACCAACTATATGTCTTTGCAGAAAAAGAGCCCAGGGCATGCAGTAACTACCCTTCTGCCTCCTTGGCTCAACTTCAGCCTCCTGCTGAAGACCCCAGTGGCACTTTTGGAGATGGGACTTCAGCAGAAGGGCTGAATGTGTGTCTCCCTGCACTACCCCTCCTCTACACCAGAAATCTGAAGCACAAGGTGGTGTCCTGAGAATGCCAGATATTCAAAGAAAGGAGATTTGGGGACTGGGGTGCAGAGATTGTGGGTCATATTAACTGACAGAGGGAACAACAGGACCAGACAAAGAGCACACTGCAGCTAGGAACCTACAAGCACAGGCAGGTAGACACGTGGTCCACTATTTCCCCTATTTCCTTGGGGGAAGAATAAACCAGGGGCATTGAGGACATGAAGCAGATACTCAGCAGGAGTAGAATTGCAGAGGGTCCCTTCTCTTGTCTCCACCCTGTGGTGTGTCCACAGCCCCTAATTTCAATATTTTCCTGAGCTTTAGCTTGGTCACTGAGTTAAAGAATAGAGCTGAAGGATTTAGAGATAATGGGCAGAAAATTGGGGACTGTACTCCAAACCTGCTACAGGAAACACATAGTCTGCTTGTTTTCTTCTATGCCTGTCCCTGTATGTCTCCGAATATGTTCCTCCGTGTCTTGACTCCTGACTCCTCGTCCTGTTTGTTTGTTTGTTTGTTTTTCAGAGAAGTCTTAAGCTGTATAGCTCAGGCTGTTTTAAAATTTATTCCAATCTTCCTGTCTCAGTCTCTTAAGCACTTGAATTTACAGCTATGAGCTCCAAACTCTCTCAAGTTTTGGACTCATGATCTCTGTGTCCTCAGTGGTATATCTGTTTTGAAGACTTGGCAGGGGACATTAGTAGGCCCCCTCACACCATGTGTAAAGGTAAGTCAGCACACAGCTGTGTTTCTGAGTGAAAACACTGCCAAGACCCTGTCCATCTGGACACCACTCGTCCATCTCCTCAGTTGGTGGAGTTTGGTGGCTCTTGCTGAAGCTCTTGCTTGTTCTATGAATAGATAAAACGACATTCCTTCCTGATGCAATGGGACTCTCTTTCTGGCAGATCACTTCTTCCTGCTCAAGATGGCAGCAAATGCTGCATCAGAGTGAAAGCTGTGCTGTTAGATCCCAGAAGCTTGTGAATCCATGACTCCACCTCTCCATGCCTCAATTTCCAAACCATTCCTTCTCACCAAGGAGACAGAGTTAGAGCTGGTTTGTAGCCACTGAACACATACATTCATCTACTGGTTGGCAATGGGATGCTAGAGCCAAATCTGTCTGTTCCCTCTTCATAGCCCAGTGTTCAAAGACTCAAGTTCTGATGAAAATTTGAATTGAATTTTTTAAAAAGTTTTTTATTTTTTTTTTTTTATTTTTAGAGAGAGAAACAGGGAGAGACAGACACAGAGAGAGGGAGACAGAGAGAGATGGGCACACCAGCAGTCTCTCAGCTGCTGCGAATGAAATCCAGATGTGTTTGCCCCCTTGTGGTCAAGTGCGGCATTGCGCCCTTGTGTCACTTTGCATCTGGCTAAGCGTGGGACCTGGAGATTGGAATTGGGTTCTTAGGCTTAGGAGGCAGGTGCCTTAACTGCTAAGCCATCTCTCCAGCCCTTGAATTGAATTTTTATACAAGGTTGGAAAGAGATTATGTAGTCCAATTCCTAGATGGAACTTGTCCCATAGTTTATGGTCCTGTCTTGTGTCATCTGTGTGCTGAGAAAGGCTATAAGGAGTCATGAACTGATAGCTAAGGTGAGGGGAAGATAAGCAATGAATGTAGGAATGGCACTGCATGTATGTAATATGAGTACTCTGGATGCTGAGACAGGAGGACTACCATGAGTCAGAAGCCAGTCTGTACTACACAGGGAATTCTATGGCAGCCTGAACTTCATAGTGAGACCCTGGATTAAACACGCAAACAAAAAGCCTGCACAGGTAGCACATCCTTTAATCCCAGCTACTAGGAGGTCAAAGTTGCATTACTACAAGTTCATTTTCAGCCTGGTATATAGACTGAGACCTTATGTCCCAAAAAAGGCCTTGGGCCAGCTGTAGTGGCACATGCCTTTAATCCCAGCACTCAGGAGACAGAGGTAGGAGGATTTCCATGAGTTCAAGGCCACCCTGAGACTACATAGTGAATTCCAGGTCAACCTGAGCTAGAGCAAAACCCTACCTCAAAGAAAGAAAGAAAGAAAGAAAGAAAGAAAGAAAGAAAGAAAGAAAGAAAGAAAGAAAAGAAAAAGAAAAGAAAAAAAGCCTTAAAAAGCTGGGAGTGGTGGCACATGACTTTAATCCCAGCACTCAGGAGGAAGAGGTAAGAGGATTGCCATGAGTTCAAAGCCACCCTGAGAATACAGGGTGTGAATTCCAGGTCTGCCTGGGCTAGAGTGAGACCCTACCTTGAAAAACAAAATTTTTTTAAAAAGTCATGGTGGGATGAATGAGCCTGCTTCCTAAAACTAGAATGGATTTATTGAGGAGCTGGGACATGTAACAGCTGCAGAGCATGTAACTTCTCACCTCTCTTCCCTGCCTGACCAGTTCCCTACTCAGGAAACTCTGTTGAACTTTCAGGCACAGCTTTTTTGTTCTGCGTTGTCCTCAAACACTGTTCCTTCTCTCAAGTTTATATCTGTGAAAAAAATAAAGGTCACACTCCAAGTTGTGTACACTTAGGCATTAAGCATTGTTCATTACTATATTTTTAAATTATTTATATTTTGTTTTCTTTTCTAGGCAAGCTCTAGCCCAGGCTGACCTGGAGCACACTCTGTAGCTCCAATCAGGCCTCACATGAGAATGATCCTCCTACCTCAGCTTCCTGAGTACTGGGATTAAAGGCATGGGCCACAACACCTACCTTGCTTCATTGCTGTCTTAACATTCTTATTTGAAAAAATTCTGTATAGAAGGAATATTTTCTCCATGGAGGCAGGCTTTAAAACAAGTTTTGCTAATTATTTTGGAATTCTCATGTCTTAACAGGTAAGAAATACCAAGATTCTAGATTGAGGAGCCTCATTCCCTTCTCATGGCCCCCCAAAATGTTTTCATCATTCTATTCTGCCTCATTCCTTGTAGTCCATACCTCAACATTCAGACCTCCACTTATTTACTATCAACACTGCCCTCCTCTATCAAACCTGTCCTCTTCCCTCAGTTCCCCACTAACTTTCCCCTTCATTCAAAACCCGACTTCTCCAAAGTGCCTCTTGACCCAGAAATGCTTAGCACATGCAGTCCTCATTTTTGGCAGACTGTTTCCTTGTCACAACCTCCTTCCACCTGGGGAGCATTGCCAGCAGGAAACACTTTCTCGGTCAAACTGCTAATA
This sequence comes from Orientallactaga sibirica, assembly GCA_036365145.1. NCBI lineage: Eukaryota > Metazoa > Chordata > Mammalia > Rodentia > Dipodidae > Orientallactaga > Orientallactaga sibirica. The sequence continues at coordinate 1,655 of JAEOAD010000118.1, read as the reverse complement.
GCACAACCCTGAGGAACCTCCAAGTCTCCTGTCACCTCTCCTACCTCACAAGGGCTTTGCCCTACTTATTCCTCAGATTTCTGCAGACTGTGGGTCTCCCTCAGACCCTCACTTCCCATAGACCCTTACCTCATCCCTCAGACCTGCAACTCCACTTGGGCCATCACCTCTTCCCTCACACTTGTTGTTCTCTTACCTTACATTACACCTCTCAGGCCTCTCTTTCTCCCACAGATCCTCCTCCCTCACACAGATAAAATTCCCTGCTCCAACAGAAAGATTCAGGAAAATCAGTACTTGTTTTACTAGACCATTAAGGCTTCTCAAAGCCCAATATAAACACAGGATTCTCCAGTGCAGTGAGAACATGCACTGCCCCACTTTCCCCAGGGTGGCAGTCCCTGGGAGACTCACCACCTAAGCCCCACCCTTTGCCTTCTGCTTCCATTTTGTACAGTGGTTAGAGTTCTGCATCATAAGCATCTCCTAGATTTGAGTATCTGACAAGGAAGAACTATTGGGATCTAAAACAGCTCTAAAACAGGCTGGAGAAATGGCTTAGTTGTTAAGGCATTTGCCTGCAAAGCCAAAGGACCCTGGCTCAGTTCCCCAGGACCCATGTAAGCCAGATGCACAAGGTAACACGTATGCATCTGGAGATTCTTTGCAGTGACTGGAGTCCCTAGTGCACCCATATTCTCTCTCTCTCTCTCTCTCTCTCTTTAAATAAACCAAAATAATTCTTTACCCTTGCCCACTACACTGGCTGGCACCACTCTCCACTTCAACCAACTGAGTAAAAATAGGGAATTGGATTCTCTGACATCCTACTGGGATAATGCTATAAGGAGTGGAACCCGGGGTCAAGGAAATACCAATCAAGAATTCAACCACGGAACTATACTGTGTTCTTTTACTGTATTGTGGCTTTAAAACTTGATTTTTTTTTTTTTTTTTTTGCAAGGCAGGGTTTCACTCACTGTCACCCAGGATGACCTGGAACTCAACTTTTAGTCCCAGGCCTACATCAAACTCACAGCGACCCTCCTTCCACACCCTTCTGAGTACTGAGACTAAAGATGTGTGCCAACACACTGTTTTAATTTTTAAAAATTGATTTGTATGTGTGTGTGTGTGTGTTGGTGCACCAATGTCTCTTGCAGCTACAAATATACACCTGATGCACATGTCACTTTTTGCATCCAACGTTATGTGAGTAATAGGGAGTTGAATTTATCCATGAGGCTTTGCATGCAAGTGACTTTAAACACTGAGCCATCTTCCATACTAGAGTGTGTGTGTGTGTGTGTGTGTGTGTGTGTGTGTGTGTGTGTGTGTTTGGAGACAGGACTTCACTGTATTGTCCAGATTAACTGTGAACTTGTCCATTAGCTCTGACTTCTCTGGAATATTTACTAAAGGATTTTTCACTGCCCACAAGTGGGATGTACAGGCCTATACCATCGTAATTGAGTTGGAGGTGAGATTTGAAACTACATCTAGGTCACTTCAACTGTTTCACCTTAACAGGGCACTGAGGGGGAATCAAGACAGACTAAAGGAGACAGTAAAGGGTGAAGCCTGTCCCCAAGGGACCGCTGGCCAGTATGCACCATTAGCAACCTGCTCCCAGTAGCATGAGCCAGGAGCCTTGC
>JAEOAD010000477.1:0-38883 GCA_036365145.1 Orientallactaga sibirica | reverse complement strand
TGTTGTCGGGCAGCGGCGGGGTGTGTGGGCGCGTTGGGTGAAGTTGAGCGCAGGAGGTGGTTTGTGTGTGTGTGTTGTGCGTGGTGCGAGTGTGCAGGTGTGTGTGTTGAGCGGAGAGTGGGGCGAGCGAGGCGTTGTGGGCGCCGGGCGTCCGGGATGCGGGGCGGTTGTGCTGGAGCCATTGGGGCGGGCGGGCGGGCGGGCGGGCGGGCGGGTGGGGTGGGCGTGTGTCTGGGTGACGTCAAGCCCGGTGTCCTTCGAATAGAGCCGGAGCGGCTCGGTCTCCTGCCGGTTGTGGTGGCGCACGCCGGTAGGATATTGCTGAAGAGGCGGAGGCAGGAGGATCAGGAGTTCGAGGCCAGCCTGGGCTACACATTTTCTTCCCACCGCTTTTGCACAACCGCACCACACACTTCAAACACTAACACACACAACACAACCTAACTTCCTACAACCTCCCCTCCCCCGCCTTCACTCACACACCCTGCCTCCTCAGCCTTCCCTTCAACACACCTTCTCTGCACCACACCCTCACCCCTGCTCACCTGCCACCCATCCTCTGCTCACCAACACCTCTACACTCACACCCACACCCACACGCACTCCAGCCAATACCCTCACACTCGCACTCAAACACACACACACACACACACACTCACCGCCACGCACCAACCCTTTCGTCCACCCTTGCTCCTGCATTTCAACAACAATCCAACCCACCACCCCCCCCAAGCCACGCATCTGCTCAGTCCACTCGAGTGGGCTGGGCGGGCCTGGGGACCGCTTCACCCGTCTTTGCTTCGCCTTCCTTCTCAGCCCACAGTCAGGAGACACCAAGGGAAACGTCCACCAGGCCGATGCACACGTCCTCTTAGCCACGAGCCACTGGCCACCTCCTGCCTCAGCGCCGCCCACGCTCGGGTCTTCACCGTCACGTCAAGCGCAGTCCACACCTGGCCTTCGCACCCATGCCGGGCCACCTAGTCTCCAGCAAACATGCAATTCCTTCGGGTTCCCTCATTCGGTTTTCCATTCAGCTTCAATCCAAGAGACGCGGCCAGGGCTGAGGGACGACGCACGCCGACAGCACACAGGGAGCTCCGCTGCCACGCGCGCGTGTGGGCCGCGCCGCGTTCCCCGTCGTCCTCCCCTCAGGCTCCGCTTCCCGCTCTTCTCTGAGCTGAGCTGTGTGAGCGCCGGGGAGGCTCCGAGGAGACACGCGCCAAAGAGAGAGGCGTTTTCCAGCATCTTCTTCCATCCCACGCCAAGCCTAGGCCCCACGAGTTTGTCCTCTTCTCTCCTGCCTCGTCGTCCTGTCCTGTCCGTCGTCCCCTTCTCGTGAACGCTCCCTTTGGGCCTTAGAAGGCCACCTGCCGCCATTTTCCGCTTCCAGGCCGTCCTGTCCTGCCTTCCTCCTCCACGTCTTCCTTCCTCCTTCTCCTTCTCTACGTCCTCCTCCTCCTCCTCCTCCTGCTCCTCTCACCCCCTTCCTCCCACCTGCGTCCCTGAGCTATTCCTTAGCTAAGAAGGTACTCTTTGGAAACGTTGGCCCCTATGTCACCGCTACCAGTCTCCAGGCCCTGCCAGCAAGAGCCCATCTTCACCCGGCTCTTTGGAAGACTCGGGCCTCGGCCTCCACGAGACAGGGCAGGAGCCCAGGGCGCTGTGGCTGTCACCCTCGCAGAGCTTTGTGAGCGGGACCCTGGGTGCTCAGACGGTCTGGACCCTCCTCTCCCCTGGGAGACATCACCCCTTCTGGCCGCCACCGAGCCGCTCTCTCCCTCCCGTCCCACACTGCCTTTGCAGGAACCACTCCAGGAGGGGTCAAAGGGGCTCTGAGAGCCTGCCGGCCGGCCTTCAGGACAGCGGTGAAGAAGCCCCTACCGGGAGTCTGGAGTTCTCGGGCCGGCAGGGAGGGGTAAGCGGAAGGCCAGACAAGATTGTCCTGTCGTGGAAACACCTGTGCTCTGCGGGGGAGAGTGGACCCAGAAGAACTCTGTCGTGGCAGGGCCTGGCCATCACCCGCCCCTGCCAAAGCCTCAGGCCACATCGTGGTCGAGGGGCCTGGCTCCCCGGGGAGGCTTCGCGAACAACCGCAGAGTGTCCCCAGTAGCCCCAAGGCCGTAACTCCCCAGCTGCCTGGCAAGGTACTGAGGTGGCGGCCGGCGGTGGGGTGCTGCGGTGGCCCTCTGGCCGATGGGGGAGTTGTTCCCAAGACTTTGGGACACAGGTGGCGGGCAGAGGCCTGGGTTTGGTGGTCCAAGCCCACAGGTGCGGTGGGGGTAGTGGGTTTACAGGAGACCGACCGTCGTTGGCTGGATCCGACTGGCAAGCGGTCTGCCTTAGAGCTTGAGAAGAGGGGCCTGTGTCCTCCAAGGAAGTGCCTAAGGGTCCCGAGAAGAGAAAGAGATTTGAAGAGCAGAGCAAAAAAGAGCAGAGCAGAGCAGAGCAGAGCAGAGCAGAGCAACGAAGAGAAGAAGACAGGAAAAAATGTGGGCACGGGCCGGTACAGGACAATGGGATTTAACACAGCCCAAGAGGGCAATGCACACCATAGGTTTCCAGAAGGATGGATGGACCGTCGAAGAAATGAGGTAGGAGGTACGTGTGTCCATTAGTTCAACGAGAATGAACAATGTCTTAGAGAAGGTCGAATGGAGGGGATCATCATTGGCCTAGGACTCCTAGAATCAGCCCAGAATGTCATTTTCGGGGTAGGTAGGTAGGTAGCTCCATAGGGTCCCTGCCTGGGACCGGGGCCACTTTTCGAGGTGGTCTGCCGTCAGGGAAATGACGTGGACACTTGCGTGTTGCCATTTAGGTCCGGCTGGCCTGGAAGGGGCCGGGGATCTCTGCCACTTCCTGACCGTGCTCAGATAGTGTTTGGAGGCAGGGCCTGCCTCACAAAGTCACCCCGACTGCCCTGCAAACTCTTATGCTGCCATTTGGTTCAAGCTGGCCTGGATAGTTCCGGGGATTCTCCTGTCACTAACTGCCCAGTGGTCAGATTGAACAGTCCAAGAGCCCCAAACGTGCTTTTTTCTTGCCTTCCTTCCATTCTGTGTCTTCCTGTGATTCTTTCTCTGCTTGCTTGCTTGCTTGCTTGCTTGCTTGCTTGCCTTGCTGCCTTGCCTGCCTGCCTGCCTGCCTGCCTGCCTGCTTGCTTGCTTTCTTGCTTGCTTGCTTTCTGGAAAGGGGAGTCTCTAGCCCAAGCATAGACCCGGAATTCAATATGTAGTCTCAGGGTGGCCTTGAACTCTTGGTTATCCTCCTAGCTCTCTCTGCCTTCCAGTGCTGAGATTAATGGGGTGAGACACCAGGCCTGATTCTCATGTTTGCAGTCTAGCTTTCATCCTCTCTCTCTCTCTCTCTCTCTCTCTCTCTCTCTCTGTCTCTTGATTTCTCTTTCTTTGAGTTGTCCGAATTGGCTCTTGGTGTCCTGAGAGCGGACAACTTCATGCCTCACCCTGTAGAGTAGCTGAAAGGGAAGATAGACACTCAGCAAAGAAAAGCCTGGTGACTTGCATGTCTGATCCTGCGTTCCTTAGGCCTGCCGATTGGTTGTATAAGGACACCAGCTGGGTCCCTTTGGTGTTCCCTTGGTGTGTGCTTTGGTTTGGGTGGGACCTGTCCTCCCTCAGGCAGCCAGCCTTCCTTCCCTGCTCCACCAGCAAGACCTCATCGTGCCCTGGGGCCATGCTGCCTGGTGAGAGGGGTGTCCCCACCCAGCTGTCCAAGAAAAGTGTCTGCCCTCACTGAGATCCTGCGGAGTGTCCAGCTCTCAACCTTACAGGAGAGCAGGGTCCAGGCCCGGGCCCACCCCTAGGCCCGGGTCCAGGCTCAGGCCCAGGCCCAGGCCCAGGCCCGAGGCCCGGGCACGGGCCCAGGTCTAGGGCACTCGGTGCTCGCATGGAAATCCTGATCCCATTTCTGTACGGGAAACCTAGAGCTTCTTCCTGTTGGGGTGCAGCCACCGAGCCGGTGGGCGCCTTACCATATGGGGAGAGGAGAGCTGGACGAGGGCTGGTGTTCTGGGACCAGAAGGACCTCCGCCCCCCACCATGCCCGCAGCCAAGATGGGGCCGCAGCGTGCACACACTGCTTGCTCTCCCCTCCATCCTGCCCGTTCTCCCGGCTGCCTTTCATATGGTGCAGTGAGCCACACGCTGATGTGACAGGGTCCATCGGGGTCCCAGTGTTCGTGGATGCCAGCTTGGCCCCTCGCTAGTTCCCGTGTCCCACGTCGTGCGCTCGGCGGGAGCTGGCTGGCACCCCGTCGGTTGGGAGGAGCGAGGCGTGCGGTGCCGTGGCGTCTGTGGGTTTGCACAGAGCCGGTGGAGTGGAGTGGGTGGAGTGGGTGGGTGGGTGGAGTGGGAGAGAGAGAAGTGTGAAAGGTGCGAAGTTTGTGAAGTGTCCGAGTGGCGTGAGTGCTGAGACAAGTGTCCCGGGCCTTGGGGTGTGGGCACGTAGCTGAGGGGGCCCAAGAGGGAGGGTGGAGGCTGCAGGTGGGGTGCGTGGAGGTGCAGGCGTGGGCCTAGCAGGAGGGCGAGGGAGGGAGGGAGGGAGGAGTGCGGTGGTGGCAGCGGCCGCGAGAGGGGGCGCGTGCGGCGTGTTGTCGGGCAGCGGCGGGGTGTGTGGGCGCGTTGGGTGAAGTTGAGCGCAGGAGGTGGTTTGTGTGTGTGTGTTGGTGCGTGGTGCGAGTGTGCAGGTGTGTGTGTTGAGCGGAGAGTGGGGCGAGCGAGGCGTTGTGGGCGCCGGGCGTCCGGGATGCGGGGCGGTTGTGCTGGAGCCATTGGGGGGCGGGCGGGCGGGCGGGCGGGTGGGGTGGGGTGGGCGTGTCTGGGTGACGTCAAGCCCGGTGTCCTTCGAATAGAGCCGGAGCGGCTCGGTCTCCTGCCGGTTGTGGTGGCGCACGCCGGTAGGATATTGCTGAAGAGGCGGAGGCAGGAGGATCAGGAGTTCGAGGCCAGCCTGGGCTACACATTTTCTTCCCACCGCTTTTGCACAACCGCACCACACACTTCAAACACTAACACACACAACACAACCTAACTTCCTACAACCTCCCCTCCCCCGCCTTCACTCACACACCCTGCCTCCTCAGCCTTCCCTTCAACACACCTTCTCTGCACCACACCCTCACCCCTGCTCACCTGCCACCCATCCTCTGCTCACCAACACCTCTACACTCACACCCACACCCACACGCACTCCAGCCAATACCCTCACACTCGCACTCAAACACACACACACACACACACTCACCGCCACGCACCAACCCTTTCGTCCCACCCTTGCTCCTGCATTTCAACAACAATCCAACCCACCACCCCCAAGCCACGCATCTGCTCAGTCCACTCGAGTGGGCTGGGCGGGCCTGGGGACCGCTTCACCCGTCTTTGCTTCGCCTTTCCTTCTCAGCCCACAGTCAGGGAGACACAAGGGAAACGTCCACCAGGCCGATGCACACGTCCTCTTAGCCACGAGCCACTGGCCACCTCCTGCCTCAGCGCCGCCCACGCTCGGGTCTTCACCGTCACGTCAAGCGCAGTCCACACCTGGCCTTCGCACCCCATGCCGGGCCACCTAGTCTCCAGCAAACATGCAATTCCTTCGGGTTCCCTCATTCGGTTTTCCATTCAGCTTCAATCCAAGAGACGCGGCCAGGGCTGAGGGACGACGCACGCCGACAGCACACAGGGAGCTCCGCTTGCCACGCGCGTGTGGGCCGCGCACGTTCCCCGTCGTCCTCCCCTCAGGCTCCGCTTCCCGCTCTTCTCTGAGCTGAGCTGTGTGAGCGCCGGGAGGCTCCGAGGAGACACGCGGCCAAAGAGAGAGGCGTTTTCCCAGCATCTTCTTCCATCCCACGCCAAGCCTAGGCCCCACGAGTTTGTCCTCTTCTCTCCTGCCTCGTCGTCCTGTCCGTCGTCCCCTTCTCGTGAACGCTCCCTTTGGGCCTTAGAAGGCCACCTGCCGCCATTTTCCGCTTCCAGGCCGTCCTGTCCTGCCTTCCTCCTCCACGTCTTCCTTCCTCCTTCTCCTTCTCTACGTCCTCCTCCTCCTCCTCCTCCTCCTCCTCCTCCCACCCCCTCCTCCCACCTGCGTCCCTGAGCTATTCCTTAGCTAAGAAGGTACTCTTTGGAAACGTTGGCCCCTATGTCACCGCTACCAGTCTCCAGGCCCTGCCAGCAAGAGCCCATCTTCACCCGGCTCTTTGGAAGACTCGGGCCTCGGCCTCCACGAGACAGGGCAGGAGCCCAGGGCGCTGTGGCTGTCACCCTCGCAGAGCTTTGTGAGCGGGACCCTGGGTGCTCAGACGGTCTGGACCCTCCTCTCCCCTGGGAGACATCACCCCTTCTGGCCGCCACCGAGCCGCTCTCTCCCTCCCGTCCCACACTGCCTTTGCAGGAACCACTCCAGGAGGGGTCAAAGGGGCTCTGAGAGCCTGCCGGCCGGCCTTCAGGACAGCGGTGAAGAAGCCCTACCGGGGAGTCTGGAGTTCTCGGGCCGGCAGGGAGGGGTAAGCGGAAGGCCAGACAAGATTGTCCTGTCGTGGAAACACCTGTGCTCTGCGGGGACAGAGTGGACCCAGAAGAACTCTGTCGTGGCAGGGCCTGGCCATCACCCGCCCCTGCCAAAGCCTCAGGCCACATCGTGGTCGAGGGGCCTGGCTCCCCGGGGAGGCTTCGCGAACAACCGCAGAGTGTGTCCCCAGTAGCCCCAAGGCCGCTCCCCCAGCTGCCTGGCAAGGTACTGAGGTGGCGGCCGGTGGTGGGGTGCTGCGGTGGCCCTCTGGCCGATGGGGGAGTTGTTCCCAAGACTTTGGGACACAGGTGGCGGGCAGAGGCCTGGGTTTGGTGGTCCAAGCCCACAGGTGCGGTGGGGGTAGTGGGTTTACAGGAGACCGACCGTCGTTGGCTGGATCCGACTGGCAAGCGGTCTGCCTTAGAGCTTGAGAAGAGGGGCCTGTGTCCTCCAAGGAAGTGCCTAAGGGTCCCGAGAAGAGAAAGAGATTTGAAGAGCAGAGCAAAAAAGAGCAGAGCAGAGCAGAGCAGAGCAGAGCAGAGAGAAGAAGAAGAGACAGGAAAAATGTGGGCACGGGCCGGTACAGGACAATGGGATTTAACACAGCCCAAGAGGGCAATGCACACCATAGGTTTCCAGAAGGATGGATGGACCGTCGAAGAAATGAGGTAGGAGGTACGTGTGTCCATTAGTTCAACGAGAATGAACAATGTCTTAGAGAAGGTCGAATGGAGGGGATCATCATTGGCCTAGGACTCCTAGAATCAGCCCAGAATGTCATTTTCGGGAGGTAGGTAGGTAGCTCCATAGGTCCTGCCTGGGACCGGGGCCACTTTTCGAGGTGGTCTGCCGTCAGGGAATGACGTGGACACTTGCGTGTTGCCATTTAGGTCCGGCTGGCCTGGAAGGGGCCCGGGGATCTCCTGCCACTTCCTGACCGTGCTCAGATAGTGTTTGGAGGCAGGGCCTGCCTCACAAAGTCACCCCCCTGCCCTGCAAACTCTTATGCTGCCATTTGGTTCAAGCTGGCCTGGATAGTTCCGGGATTCTCCTGTCACTAACTGCCCAGTGGTCAGATTGAACAGTCCAAGAGCCCCAAACGTGCTTTTTCTTGCCTTCCTTCCATTCTGTGTCTTCCTGTGATTCTTTCTCTGCTTGCTTGCTTGCTTGCTTGCTTTGCTGGCTTGCTTGCCTGCCTGCCTGCCTGCCTGCCTGCCTGCTTGCCTGCCTGCTTTGCTTGCTTGCTTGCTTGCTTGCTTTCTGGAAAGGGGAGTCTCTAGCCCAAGCATAGACCCGGAATTCAATATGTAGTCTCAGGGTGGCCTTGAACTCTTGGTTATCCTCCTAGCTCTCTCTGCCTTCCAGTGCTGAGATTAATGGGGTGAGACACCAGGCCTGATTCTCATGTTTGCAGTCAGTCTAGCTTTCATTTCCTCTCTCTCTCTCTCTCTCTCTCTCTCTCTCTCTCTCTCTCTCTCTTGATTTCTCTTTCTTTGAGTTGTCCGAATTGGCTCTTGGTGTCCTGAGAGCGGACAACTTCATGCCTCACCCTGTAGAGTAGCTGAAAGGGAAGATAGACACTCAGCAAAGAAAAGCCTGGTGACTTGCATGTCTGATCCTGCGTTCCTTAGGCCGGCCGATTGGTTGTATAAGGACACCAGCTGGGTCCCTTTGGTGTTCCCTTGGTGTGTGCTTTGGTTTGGGTGGGACCTGTCCTCCCTCAGGCAGCCAGCCTTCCTTCCCTGCTCCACCAGCAAGACCTCATCGTGCCCTGGGGCCATGCTGCCTGGTGAGAGGGGTGTCCCCCACCCAGCTGTCCAAGAAAAGTGTCTGCCCTCACTGAGATCCTGCGGAGTGTCCAGCTCTCCAACCTTACAGGAGAGCAGGGTCCAGGCCCGGGCCCACCCCTAGGCCCGGGTCCAGGCTCAGGCCCAGGCCCAGGCCCAGGCCCAGGCCCAGGCCCAGGCCCGGCACGGGCCCAGGTCTAGGGCACTCGGTGCTCGCATGGAAATCCTGATCCCATTTCTGTACGGGAAACCTAGAGCTTCTTCCTGTTGGGGTGCAGCCACCGAGCCGGTGGGCGCCTTACCATATGGGGAGAGGAGAGCTGGACGAGGGCTGGTGTTCTGGGACCAGAAGGACCTCCGCCCCCCACCACCATGCCCGCAGCCAAGATGGGGCCGCAGCGTGCACACACTGCTTGCTCTCCCCTCCATCCTGCCCGTTCTCCCGGCTGCCTTTCATATGGTGCAGTGAGCCACACGCTGATGTGACAGGGTCCATCGGGGTCCCAGTGTTCGTGGATGCCAGCTTGGCCCCTCGCTAGTTCCCGTGTCCCACGTCGTGCGCTCGGCGGGAGCTGGCTGGCACCCCGTCGGTTGGGAGGAGCGAGGCGTGCGGTGCCGTGGCGTCTGTGGGTTTGCACAGAGCCGGTGGAGTGGGAGTGGAGTGGGTGGAGTGGCGGAGAGAGAGAAGTGTGAAAGGTGCGAAGTTTGTGAAGTGTCCGAGTGGCGTGAGTGCTGAGACAAGTGTCCCGGGCCTTGGGGTGTGGGCACGTAGCTGAGGGCCCAAGAGGGAGGGTGAGGAGGCTGCAGGTGGGGGTGCGTGGAGGTGCAGGCGTGGGCCTAGCAGGAGGGCGAGGGAGGGAGGGAGGGAGGAGTGCGGTGGTGGCAGCGGCCGCGAGAGGGCGCGCGTGCGGCGTGTTGTCGGGCAGCGGCGGGGTGTGTGGGCGCGTTGGGTGAAGTTGAGCGCAGGAGGTGGTTTGTGTGTGTGTTGGTGCGTGGTGCGAGTGTGCAGGTGTGTGTGTTGAGCGGAGAGTGGGGCGAGCGAGGCGTTGTGGGCGCCGGGCGTCCGGGATGCGGGGCGGTTGTGCTGGAGCCATTGGGGCGGGCGGGCGGGCGGGCGGGCGGGCGGGCGGGTGGGGTGGGCGTGTCTGGGTGACGTCAAGCCCGGTGTCCTTCGAATAGAGCCGGAGCGGCTCGGTCTCCTGCCGGTTGTGGTGGCGCACGCCGGTAGGATATTGCTGAAGAGGCGGAGGCAGGAGGATCAGGAGTTCGAGGCCAGCCTGGGCTACACATTTTCTTCCCACCGCTTTTGCACAACCGCACCACACACTTCAAACACTAACACACACAACACAACCTAACTTCCTACAACCTCCCCTCCCCCGCCTTCACTCACACACCCTGCCTCCTCAGCCTTCCCTTCAACACACCTTCTCTGCACCACACCCTCACCCCTGCTCACCTGCCACCCATCCTCTGCTCACCAACACCTCTACACTCACACCCACACCCACACGCACTCCAGCCAATACCCTCACACTCGCACTCAAACACACACACACACACACTCACCGCCACGCACCAACCCTTTCGTCCACCCTTGCTCCTGCATTTCAACAACAATCCAACCCACCACCCCCCCCAAGCCACGCATCTGCTCAGTCCACTCGAGTGGGCTGGGCGGGCCTGGGGACCGCTTCACCCCGTCTTTGCTTCGCCTTTCCTTCTCAGCCCACAGTCAGGGAGACACCAAGGGAAACGTCCACCAGGCCGATGCACACGTCCTCTTAGCCACGAGCCACTGGCCACCTCCTGCCTCAGCGCCGCCCACGCTCGGGTCTTCACCGTCACGTCAAGCGCAGTCCACACCTGGCCTTCGCACCCATGCCGGGCCACCTAGTCTCCAGCAAACATGCAATTCCTTCGGGTTCCCATTCGGTTTTCCATTCAGCTTCAATCCAAGAGACGCGGCCAGGGCTGAGGGACGACGCGCGCCGACAGCACACAGGAGCTCCGCTTGCCACGCGCGTGTGGGCCGCGCGACGTTCCCCGTCGTCCTCCCCCCTCAGGCTCCGCTTCCCGCTCTTCTCTGAGCTGAGCTGTGTGAGCGCCGGGAGGCTCCGAGGAGACACGCGGCCAAAGAGAGAGGCGTTTTCCCAGCATCTTCTTCCATCCCACGCCAAGCCTAGGCCCCACGAGTTTGTCCTCTTCTCTCCTGCCTCGTCGTCCTGTCCGTCGTCCCCTTCTCGTGAACGCTCCCTTTGGGCCTTAGAAGGCCACCTGCCGCCATTTTCCGCTTCCAGGCCGTCCTGTCCTGCCTTCCTCCTCCACGTCTTCCTTCCTCCTTCTCCTCTCTTCTCTCGTCCTCCTCCTCCTCCTCCTCCTCCTCCTCCTGCTCCTCTCACCCCCTTCCTCCCACCTGCGTCCCTGAGCTATTCCTTAGCTAAGAAGGTACTCTTTGGAAACGTTGGCCCCTATGTCACCGCTACCAGTCTCCAGGCCCTGCCAGCAAGAGCCCATCTTCACCCGGCTCTTTGGAAGACTCGGGCCTCGGCCTCCACGAGACAGGGCAGGAGCCCAGGGCGCTGTGGCTGTCACCCTCGCAGAGCTTTGTGAGCGGGACCCTGGGTGCTCAGACGGTCTGGACCCTCCTCTCCCCTGGGAGACATCACCCCTTCTGGCCGCCACCGAGCCGCTCTCTCCCTCCCGTCCCACACTGCCTTTGCAGGAACCACTCCAGGAGGGGTCAAAGGGGCTCTGAGAGCCTGCCGGCCGGCCTTCAGGACAGCGGTGAAGAAGCCCTACCGGGGAGTCTGGAGTTCTCGGGCCGGCAGGGAGGGGTAAGCGGAAGGCCAGACAAGATTGTCCTGTCGTGGAAACACCTGTGCTCTGCGGGGAGAGTGGACCCAAGAAGAACTCTGTCGTGGCAGGGCCTGGCCATCACCCGCCCCTGCCAAAGCCTCAGGCCACATCGTGGTCGAGGGGCCTGGCTCCCCGGGGAGGCTTCGCGAACAACCGCAGAGTGTCCCCAGTAGCCCCAAGGCCGTAACTCCCCAGCTGCCTGGCAAGGTACTGAGGTGGCGGCCGGCGGTGGGGGGGGGGTGCTGCGTGGCCCTCTGGCCGATGGGGGAGTTGTTCCCAAGACTTTGGGACACAGGTGGCGGGCAGAGGCCTGGGTTTGGTGGTCCAAGCCCACAGGTGCGGTGGGGGTAGTGGGTTTACAGGAGACCGACCGTCGTTGGCTGGATCCGACTGGCAAGCGGTCTGCCTTAGAGCTTGAGAAGAGGGGCCTGTGTCCTCCAAGGAAGTGCCTAAGGGTCCCGAGAAGAGAAAGAGATTTGAAGAGCAGAGCAAAAAAGAGCAGAGCAGAGCAGAGCAGAGCAGAGCAACAAAGAGAAGAAGACAGGAAAAAAAATGTGGGCACGGGCGGTACAGGACAATGGGATTTAACACAGCCCAAGAGGGCAATGCACACCATAGGTTTCCAGAAGGATGGATGGACCGTCAAGAAATGAGGTAGGAGGTACGTGTGTCCATTAGTTCAACGAGAATGAACAATGTCTTAGAGAAGGTCGAATGGAGGGGATCATCATTGGCCTAGGACTCCTAGAATCAGCCCAGAATGTCATTTTCGGGAGGTAGGTAGGTAGCTCCATAGGTCCTGCCTGGGACCGGGGCCACTTTTCGAGGTGGTCTGCCGTCAGGGAAATGACGTGGACACTTGTGTTGCCATTTAGGTCCGGCTGGCCTGGAAGGGGCCGGGGATCTCCTGCCACTTCCTGACCGTGCTCAGATAGTGTTTGGAGGCAGGGCCTGCCTCACAAAGTCACCCCGACTGCCCTGCAAACTCTTATGCTGCCATTTGGTTCAAGCTGGCCTGGATAGTTCCGGGGATTCTCCTGTCACTAACTGCCCAGTGGTCAGATTGAACAGTCCAAGAGCCCCAAACGTGCTTTTTTCTTGCCTTCCTTCCATTCTGTGTCTTCCTGTGATTCTTTCTCTGCTTGCTTGCTTGCTTGCTTCCTTGCTGGCTTGCCTGCCTGCCTGCCTGCCTGCCTGCCTGCTTGCCTGCCTGCTTGCTTGCTTGCTTTGCTTGCTTGCTTTCTGGAAAGGGGAGTCTCTAGCCCAAGCATAGACCCGAATTCAATATGTAGTCTCAGGGTGGCCTTGAACTCTTGGTTATCCTCCTAGCTCTCTCTGCCTTCCAGTGCTGAGATTAATGGGGTGAGACACCAGGCCTGATTCTCATGTTTGCAGTCTAGCTTTCATTTCCTCTCTCTCTCTCTCTCTCTCTCTCTCTCTCTCTCTGTCTCTTGATTTCTCTTTCTTTGAGTTGTCCGAATTGGCTCTTGGTGTCCTGAGAGCGGACAACTTCATGCCTCACCCTGTAGAGTAGCTGAAAGGGAAGATAGACACTCAGCAAAGAAAAGCCTGGTGACTTGCATGTCTGATCCTGCGTTCCTTAGGCCGGCCGATTGGTTGTATAAGGACACCAGCTGGGTCCCTTTGGTGTTCCCTTGGTGTGTGCTTTGGTTTGGGTGGGACCTGTCCTCCCTCAGGCAGCCAGCCTTCCTTCCCTGCTCCACCAGCAAGACCTCATCGTGCCCTGGGGCCATGCTGCCTGGTGAGAGGGGTGTCCCCCACCCAGCTGTCCAAGAAAAGTGTCTGCCCTCACTGAGATCCTGCGGAGTGTCCAGCTCTCCAACCTTACAGGAGAGCAGGGTCCAGGCCCGGGCCCACCCCTAGGCCCGGGTCCAGGCTCAGGCCCAGGCCCAGGCCCAGGCCCGGGCACGGGCCCAGGTCTAGGGCACTCGGTGCTCGCATGGAAATCCTGATCCCATTTCTGTACGGGAAACCTAGAGCTTCTTCCTGTTGGGGTGCAGCCACCGAGCCGGTGGGCGCCTTACCATATGGGGAGAGGAGAGCTGGACGAGGGCTGGTGTTCTGGGACCAGAAGGACCTCCGCCCCCCACCACCATGCCCGCAGCCAAGATGGGGCCGCAGCGTGCACACACTGCTTGCTCTCCCCTCCATCCTGCCCGTTCTCCCGGCTGCCTTTCATATGGTGCAGTGAGCCACACGCTGATGTGACAGGGTCCATCGGGGTCCCAGTGTTCGTGGATGCCAGCTTGGCCCCTCGCTAGTTCCCGTGTCCCACGTCGTGCGCTCGGCGGGAGCTGGCTGGCACCCCGTCGGTTGGGAGGAGCGAGGCGTGCGGTGCCGTGGCGTCTGTGGGTTTGCACAGAGCCGGTGGAGTGGAGTGGAGTGGAGTGGAGTGGAGTGTAGCGAGGAGAGAGAGAAGTGTGAAAGGTGCGAAGTTTGTGAAGTGTCCGAGTGGCGTGAGTGCTGAGACAAGTGTCCCGGGCCTTGGGGTGTGGGCACGTAGCTGAGGGCCCAAGAGGGAGGGTGAGGAGGCTGCAGGTGGGGGTGCGTGGAGGTGCAGGCGTGGGCCTAGCAGGAGGGCGAGGGAGGGAGGGAGGGAGGAGTGCGGTGGTGGCAGCGGCCGCGAGAGGGCGCGCGTGCGGCGTGTTGTCGGGCAGCGGCGGGGTGTGTGGGCGCGTTGGGTGAAGTTGAGCGCAGGAGGTGGTTTGTGTGTGTGTGTTGGTGCGTGGTGCGAGTGTGCAGGTGTGTGTGTTGAGCGGAGAGTGGGGCGAGCGAGGCGTTGTGGGCGCCGGGCGTCCGGGATGCGGGGCGGTTGTGCTGGAGCCATTGGGGCGGGCGGGCGGGCGGGCGGGCGGGCGGGCGGGTGGGTGGGGTGGGCGTGTCTGGGTGACGTCAAGCCCGGTGTCCTTCGAATAGAGCCGGAGCGGCTCGGTCTCCTGCCGGTTGTGGTGGCGCACGCCGGTAGGATATTGCTGAAGAGGCGGAGGCAGGAGGATCAGGAGTTCGAGGCCAGCCTGGGCTACACATTTTCTTCCCACCGCTTTTGCACAACCGCACCACACACTTCAAACACTAACACACACAACACAACCTAACTTCCTACAACCTCCCCTCCCCCGCCTTCACTCACACACCCTGCCTCCTCAGCCTTCCCTTCAACACACCTTCTCTGCACCACACCCTCACCCCTGCTCACCTGCCACCCATCCTCTGCTCACCAACACCTCTACACTCACACCCACACCCACACGCACTCCAGCCAATACCCTCACACTCGCACTCAAACACACACACACACACACTCACCGCCACGCACCAACCCTTTCGTCCACCCTTGCTCCTGCATTTCAACAACAATCCAACCCACCACCACCCCCCCCACGCATCTGCTCAGTCCAGTCCACTCGAGTGGGCTGGGCGGGCCTGGGGACCGCTTCACCCGTCTTTGCTTCGCCTTTCCTTCTCAGCCCACAGTCAGGGAGACACCAAGGGAAACGTCCACCAGGCCGATGCACACGTCCTCTTAGCCACGAGCCACTGGCCACCTCCTGCCTCAGCGCCGCCCACGCTCGGGTCTTCACCGTCACGTCAAGCGCAGTCCACACCTGGCCTTCGCACCCATGCCGGGCCACCTAGTCTCCAGCAAACATGCAATTCCTTCGGGTTCCCTCATTCGGTTTTCCATTCAGCTTCAATCCAAGAGACGCGGCCAGGGCTGAGGGACGACGCACGCCGACAGCACACAGGGGAGCTCCGCTTGCCGCGCGCGTGTGGGCGCGCGCACGTTCCCCGTCGTCCTCCCTCAGGCTCCGCTTCCCGCTCTTCTCTGAGCTGAGCTGTGTGAGCGCCGGGAGGCTCCGAGGAGACACGCGCCCAAGAGAGAGGCGTTTTCCCAGCATCTTCTTCCATCCCACGCCAAGCCTAGGCCCCACGAGTTTGTCCTCTTCTCTCCTGCCTCGTCGTCCTGTCCGTCGTCCCCTTCTCGTGAACGCTCCCTTTGGGCCTTAGAAGGCCACCTGCCGCCATTTTCCGCTTCCAGGCCGTCCTGTCCTGCCTTCCTCCTCCACGTCTTCCTTCCTCCTTCTCCTTCTCTACGTCCTCCTCCTCCTCCTCCTCCTGCTCCTCTCACCCCCTTCCTCCCACCTGCGTCCCTGAGCTATTCCTTAGCTAAGAAGGTACTCTTTGGAAACGTTGGCCCCTATGTCACCGCTACCAGTCTCCAGGCCCTGCCAGCAAGAGCCCATCTTCACCCGGCTCTTTGGAAGACTCGGGCCTCGGCCTCCACGAGACAGGGCAGGAGCCCAGGGCGCTGTGGCTGTCACCTCGCAGAGCTTTGTGAGCGGGACCCTGGGTGCTCAGACGGTCTGGACCCTCCTCTCCCCTGGGAGACATCACCCCCCCTTCTGGCCGCCACCGAGCCGCTCTCTCCCCCCCCGTCCCACACTGCCTTTGCAGGAACCACTCCAGGAGGGGTCAAAGGGGCTCTGAGAGCCTGCCGGCCGGCCTTCAGGACAGCGGTGAAGAAGCCCTACCGGGAGTCTGGAGTTCTCGGGCCGGCAGGGAGGGGTAGCGGAAGGCCAGACAAGATTGTCCTGTCGTGGAAACACCTGTGCTCTGCGGGGACAGAGTGGACCCAGAAGAACTCTGTCGTGGCAGGGCCTGGCCATCACCCGCCCCTGCCAAAGCCTCAGGCCACATCGTGGTCGAGGGGCCTGGCTCCCGGGAGGCTTCGAACAACAACAGAGTGTCCCCCAGTAGCCCCAAGGCCGTAACTCCCCAGCTGCCTGGCAAGGTACTGAGGTGGCGGCCGGCGGTGGGGTGCTGCGCTGGCCCCTCTGGCCGATGGGGGGGGAGTTGTTCCCAAGACTTTGGGACACAGGTGGCGGGCAGAGGCCTGGGTTTGGTGGTCCAAGCCCACAGGTGCGGTGGGGGTAGTGGGTTTACAGGAGACCGACCGTCGTTGGCTGGATCCGACTGGCAAGCGGTCTGCCTTAGAGAGCTTGAGAAGAGGGGCCTGTGTCCTCCAAGGAAGTGCCTAAGGGTCCCGAGAAGAGAAAGAGATTTGAAGAGCAGAGCAAAAAGAGCAGAGCAGAGCAGAGCAGAGCAAGAGCAAAGAGAAGAAGACAGGAAAAAATGTGGGCACGGGCCGGGTACAGGACAATGGGATTTAACACAGCCCAAGAGGGCAATGCACACCATAGGTTTCCAGAAGGATGGATGGACCGTCAAGAAATGAGGTAGGAGGTACGTGTGTCCATTAGTTCAACGAGAATGAACAATGTCTTAGAGAAGGTCGAATGGAGGGGATCATCATTGGCCTAGGACTCCTAGAATCAGCCCAGAATGTCATTTTCGGGAGGTAGGTAGGTAGCTCCATAGGTCCTGCCTGGGACCGGGGCCACTTTTCGAGGTGGTCTGCCGTCAGGGAAATGACGTGGACACTTGCGTGTTGCCATTTAGGTCCGGCTGGCCTGGAAGGGGCCGGGGATCTCCTGCCACTTCCTGACCGTGCTCAGATAGTGTTTGGAGGCAGGGCCTGCCTCACAAAGTCACCCCGACTGCCCTGCAAACTCTTATGCTGCCATTTGGTTCAAGCTGGCCTGGATAGTTCCGGGGATTCTCCTGTCACTAACTGCCCAGTGGTCAGATTGAACAGTCCAAGAGCCCCAAACGTGCTTTTTTCTTGCCTTCCTTCCATTCTGTGTCTTCCTGTGATTCTTTCTCTGCTTGCTTGCTTGCTTGCTTCCTTGCTGGCTTGCCTGCCTGCCTGCCTGCCTGCCTGCCTGCTTGCTTGCTTTCTTGCTTGCTTGCTTGCTTTCTGGAAAGGGAGTCTCTAGCCCAAGCATAGACCCGAATTCAATATGTAGTCTCAGGGTGGCCTTGAACTCTTGGTTATCCTCCTAGCTCTCTCTGCCTTCCAGTGCTGAGATTAATGGGGTGAGACACCAGGCCTGATTCTCATGTTTGCAGTCTAGCTTTCATTTCCTCTCTTTCTCTCTCTCTCTCTCTCTCTCTCTCTCTCTCTCTGTCTCTTGATTTCTCTTTCTTTGAGTTGTCCGAATTGGCTCTTGGTGTCCTGAGAGCGGACAACTTCATGCCTCACCCTGTAGAGTAGCTGAAAGGGAAGATAGACACTCAGCAAAGAAAAGCCTGGTGACTTGCATGTCTGATCCTGCGTTCCTTAGGCCGGCCGATTGGTTGTATAAGGACACCAGCTGGGTCCCTTTGGTGTTCCCTTGGTGTGTGCTTTGGTTTGGGTGGGACCTGTCCTCCCTCAGGCAGCCAGCCTTCCTTCCCTGCTCCACCAGCAAGACCTCATCGTGCCCTGGGGCCATGCTGCCTGGTGAGAGGGGTGTCCCCCCCCAGCTGTCCAAGAAAAGTGTCTGCCCCCTCACTGAGATCCTGCGGAGTGTCCAGCTCTCAACCTTACAGGAGAGCAGGGTCCAGGCCCGGCCCACCCCTAGGCCCAGGTCCAGGCTCAGGCCCAGGCCCAGGCCCAGGCCCAGGGCACGGCCCGGCCCAGGTCTAGGGCCCAGGTCACTCACTCGGTGCTCGCATGGAAATCCTGATCCCATTTCTGTACGGGAAACCTAGAGCTTCTTCCTGTTGGGGTGCAGCCACCGAGCCGGTGGGCGCCTTACCATATGGGGAGAGGAGAGCTGGACGAGGGCTGGTGTTCTGGGACCAGAAGGACCTCCGCCCCCCACCACCATGCCCGCAGCCAAGATGGGGCCGCAGCGTGCACACACTGCTTGCTCTCCCCTCCATCCTGCCCGTTCTCCCGGCTGCCTTTCATATGGTGCAGTGAGCCACACGCTGATGTGACAGGGTCCATCGGGGTCCCAGTGTTCGTGGATGCCAGCTTGGCCCCTCGCTAGTTCCCGTGTCCCACGTCGTGCGCTCGGCGGGAGCTGGCTGGCACCCCGTCGGTTGGGAGGAGCGAGGCGTGCGGTGCCGTGGCGTCTGTGGGTTTGCACAGAGCCGGTGGAGTGGAGTGGAGTGGAGTGGAGTGGAGTGGAGTGTAGCGAGGAGAGAGAGAAGTGTGAAAGGTGCGAAGTTTGTGAAGTGTCCGAGTGGCGTGAGTGCTGAGACAAGTGTCCCGGGCCTTGGGGTGTGGGCACGTAGCTGAGGGCCCAAGAGGGAGGGTGAGGAGGCTGCAGGTGGGGGTGCGTGGAGGTGCAGGCGTGGGCCTAGCAGGAGGGCGAGGGAGGGAGGGAGGGAGGAGTGCGGTGGTGGCAGCGGCCGCGAGAGGGCGCGCGTGCGGCGTGTTGTCGGGCAGCGGCGGGGTGTGTGGGCGCGTTGGGTGAAGTTGAGCGCAGGAGGTGGTTTGTGTGTGTGTGTTGGTGCGTGGTGCGAGTGTGCAGGTGTGTGTGTTGAGCGGAGAGTGGGGCGAGCGAGGCGTTGTGGGCGCCGGGCGTCCGGGATGCGGGGCGGTTGTGCTGGAGCCATTGGGGCGGGCGGGCGGGCGGGCGGGCGGGCGGGCGGGGGGGGGGGTGGGCGTGTCTGGGTGACGTCAAGCCCGGTGTCCTTCGAATAGAGCCGGAGCGGCTCGGTCTCCTGCCGGTTGTGGTGGCGCACGCCGGTAGGATATTGCTGAAGAGGCGGAGGCAGGAGGATCAGGAGTTCGAGGCCAGCCTGGGCTACACATTTTCTTCCCACCGCTTTTGCACAACCGCACCACACACTTCAAACACTAACACACACAACACAACCTAACTTCCTACAACCTCCCCTCCCCCGCCTTCACTCACACACCCTGCCTCCTCAGCCTTCCCTTCAACACACCTTCTCTGCACCACACCCTCACCCCTGCTCACCTGCCACCCATCCTCTGCTCACCAACACCTCTACACTCACACCCACACCCACACGCACTCCAGCCAATACCCTCACACTCGCACTCAAACACACACACACACACACTCACCGCCACGCACCAACCCTTTCGTCCACCCTTGCTCCTGCATTTCAACAACAATCCAACCCACCACCACCCCCAAGCCACGCATCTGCTCAGTCCACTCGAGTGGGCTGGGCGGGCCTGGGGACCGCTTCACCCCGTCTTTGCTTCGCCTTTCCTTCTCAGCCCACAGTCAGGGAGACACCAAGGGAAACGTCCACCAGGCCGATGCACACGTCCTCTTAGCCACGAGCCACTGGCCACCTCCTGCCTCAGCGCCGCCCACGCTCGGGTCTTCACCGTCACGTCAAGCGCAGTCCACACCTGGCCTTCGCACCCATGCCGGGCCACCTAGTCTCCAGCAAACATGCAATTCCTTCGGGTTCCCTCATTCGGTTTTCCATTCAGCTTCAATCCAAGAGACGCGGCCAGGGCTGAGGGACGACGCACGCCGACAGCACACAGGGAGCTCCGCTTGCCACGCGCGCGTGGGCCGCGCACGTTCCCCGTCGTCCTCCCCTCAGGCTCCGCTTCCCGCTCTTCTCTGAGCTGAGCTGTGTGAGCGCCGGGAGGCTCCGAGGAGACACGCGGCCAAAGAGAGAGGCGTTTTCCCAGCATCTTCTTCCATCCCACGCCAAGCCTAGGCCCCACGAGTTTGTCCTCTTCTCTCCTGCCTCGTCGTCCTGTCCGTCGTCCCCCTTCTCGTGAACGCCCTCCCTTTGGGCCTTAGAAGGCCACCTGCCGCCATTTTCCGCTTCCAGGCCGTCCTGTCCTGCCTTCCTCCTCCACGTCTTCCTTCCTCCTTCTCCTTCTCTACGTCCTCCTCCTCCTCCTCCTCCTCCTGCTCCTCTCACCCCCTTCCTCCCACCTGCGTCCCTGAGCTATTCCTTAGCTAAGAAGGTACTCTTTGGAAACGTTGGCCCCTATGTCACCGCTACCAGTCTCCAGGCCCTGCCAGCAAGAGCCCATCTTCACCCGGCTCTTTGGAAGACTCGGGCCTCGGCCTCCACGAGACAGGGCAGGAGCCCAGGGCGCTGTGGCTGTCACCCTCGCAGAGCTTTGTGAGCGGGACCCTGGGTGCTCAGACGGTCTGGACCCTCCTCTCCCCTGGGAGACATCACCCCTTCTGGCCGCCACCGAGCCGCTCTCTCCCTCCCGTCCCACACTGCCTTTGCAGGAACCACTCCAGGAGGGGTCAAAGGGGCTCTGAGCCTGCCGGCCGGCCTTCAGGACAGCGGTGAAGAAGCCCTACCGGGGAGTCTGGAGTTCTCGGGCCGGCAGGGAGGGGTAAGCGGAAGGCCAGACAAGATTGTCCTGTCGTGGAAACACCTGTGCTCTGCGGGGACAGAGTGGACCCAGAAGAACTCTGTCGTGGCAGGGCCTGGCCATCACCCGCCCCTGCCAAAGCCTCAGGCCACATCGTGGTCGAGGGGCCTGGCTCCCCGGGGAGGCTTCGCGAACAACCGCAGAGTGTCCCCAGTAGCCCCAAGGCCGTAACTCCCCAGCTGCCTGGCAAGGTACTGAGGTGGCGGCCGGCGGTGGGGTGCTGCGGTGGCCCTCTGGCCGATGGGGGAGTTGTTCCCAAGACTTTGGGACACAGGTGGCGGGCAGAGGCCTGGGTTTGGTGGTCCAAGCCCACAGGTGCGGTGGGGGTAGTGGGTTTACAGGAGACCGACCGTCGTTGGCTGGATCCGACTGGCAAGCGGTCTGCCTTAGAGCTTGAGAAGAGGGGCCTGTGTCCTCCAAGGAAGTGCCTAAGGGTCCCGAGAAGAGAAAGAGATTTGAAGAGCAGAGCAAAAAAGAGCAGAGCAGAGCAGAGCAGAGCAGAGCAACGAAGAGAAGAAGACAGGAAAAAATGTGGGCACGGGCCGGTACAGGACAATGGGATTTAACACAGCCCAAGAGGGCAATGCACACCATAGGTTTCCAGAAGGATGGATGGACCGTCGAAGAAATGAGGTAGGAGGTACGTGTGTCCATTAGTTCAACGAGAATGAACAATGTCTTAGAGAAGGTCGAATGGAGGGGATCATCATTGGCCTAGGACTCCTAGAATCAGCCCAGAATGTCATTTTCGGGAGGTAGGTAGGTAGCTCCATAGGTCCTGCCTGGGACCGGGGCCACTTTTCGAGGTGGTCTGCCGTCAGGGAAATGACGTGGACACTTGCGTGTTGCCATTTAGGTCCGGCTGGCCTGGAAGGGGCCGGGGATCTCCTGCCACTTCCTGACCGTGCTCAGATAGTGTTTGGAGGCAGGGCCTGCCTCACAAAGTCACCCCGACTGCCCTGCAAACTCTTATGCTGCCATTTGGTTCAAGCTGGCCTGGATAGTTCCGGGGATTCTCCTGTCACTAACTGCCCAGTGGTCAGATTGAACAGTCCAAGAGCCCCAAACGTGCTTTTTTCTTGCCTTCCTTCCATTCTGTGTCTTCCTGTGATTCTTTCTCTGCTTGCTTGCTTGCTTGCTTGCTTCCTTGCTGGCTTGCCTGCCTGCCTGCCTGTTTGCCTGCCTGCTTGCTTGCTTTCTTGCTTGCTTGCTTTCTGGAAAGGGGAGTCTCTAGCCCAAGCATAGACCCGGAATTCAATATGTAGTCTCAGGGTGGCCTTGAACTCTTGGTTATCCTCCTAGCTCTCTCTGCCTTCCAGTGCTGAGATTAATGGGGTGAGACACCAGGCCTGATTCTCATGTTTGCAGTCTAGCTTTCATTTCCTCTCTTTCTCTCTCTCTCTCTCTCTCTCTCTCTGTCTCTTGATTTCTCTTTCTTTGAGTTGTCCGAATTGGCTCTTGGTGTCCTGAGAGCGGACAACTTCATGCCTCACCCTGTAGAGTAGCTGAAAGGGAAGATAGACACTCAGCAAAGAAAAGCCTGGTGACTTGCATGTCTGATCCTGCGTTCCTTAGGCCGGCCGATTGGTTGTATAAGGACACCAGCTGGGTCCCTTTGGTGTTCCCTTGGTGTGTGCTTTGGTTTGGGTGGGACCTGTCCTCCCTCAGGCAGCCAGCCTTCCTTCCCTGCTCCACCAGCAAGACCTCATCGTGCCCTGGGGCCATGCTGCCTGGTGAGAGGGGTGTCCCCCACCCAGCTGTCCAAGAAAAGTGTCTGCCCTCACTGAGATCCTGCGGAGTGTCCAGCTCTCCAACCTTACAGGAGAGCAGCAGGGGCCAGGCCCACCCACCCCTAGGCCCGGGGCCCAGGCTCAGGCCCAGGCCCAGGCCCAGGCCCAGGCCCGGGCACGGGCCCAGGTCTAGGGCACTCGGTGCTCGCATGGAAATCCTGATCCCATTTCTGTACGGGAAACCTAGAGCTTCTTCCTGTTGGGGTGCAGCCACCGAGCCGGTGGGCGCCTTACCATATGGGGAGAGGAGAGCTGGACGAGGGCTGGTGTTCTGGGACCAGAAGGACCTCCGCCCCCCACCACCATGCCCGCAGCCAAGATGGGGCCGCAGCGTGCACACACTGCTTGCTCTCCCCTCCATCCTGCCCGTTCTCCCGGCTGCCTTTCATATGGTGCAGTGAGCCACACGCTGATGTGACAGGGTCCATCGGGGTCCCAGTGTTCGTGGATGCCAGCTTGGCCCCTCGCTAGTTCCCGTGTCCCACGTCGTGCGCTCGGCGGGAGCTGGCTGGCACCCCGTCGGTTGGGAGGAGCGAGGCGTGCGGTGCCGTGGCGTCTGTGGGTTTGCACAGAGCCGGTGGAGTGGAGTGGAGTGGAGTGGAGTGGAGTGGAGTGGAGTGTAGCGAGGAGAGAGAGAAGTGTGAAAGGTGCGAAGTTTGTGAAGTGTCCGAGTGGCGTGAGTGCTGAGACAAGTGTCCCGGGCCTTGGGGTGTGGGCACGTAGCTGAGGGCCCAAGAGGGAGGGTGAGGAGGCTGCAGGTGGGGGTGCGTGGAGGTGCAGGCGTGGGCCTAGCAGGAGGGCGAGGGAGGGAGGGAGGGGGAGGAGTGCGGTGGTGGCAGCGGCCGCGAGAGGGCGCGCGTGCGGCGTGTTGTCGGGCAGCGGCGGGGTGTGTGGGCGCGTTGGGTGAAGTTGAGCGCAGGAGGTGGTTTGTGTGTGTGTGTTGGTGCGTGGTGCGAGTGTGCAGGTGTGTGTGTTGAGCGGAGAGTGGGGCGAGCGAGGCGTTGTGGGCGCCGGGCGTCCGGGATGCGGGGCGGTTGTGCTGGAGCCATTGGGGCGGGCGGGCGGGCGGGCGGGCGGGTGGGGTGGGCGTGTCTGGGTGACGTCAAGCCCGGTGTCCTTCGAATAGAGCCGGAGCGGCTCGGTCTCCTGCCGGTTGTGGTGGCGCACGCCGGTAGGATATTGCTGAAGAGGCGGAGGCAGGAGGATCAGGAGTTCGAGGCCAGCCTGGGCTACATTTTCTTCCCACCGCTTTTGCACAACCGCACCACACACTTCAAACACTAACACACACAACACAACCTAACTTCCTACAACCTCCCCTCCCCCGCCTTCACTCACACACCCTGCCTCCTCAGCCTTCCCTTCAACACACCTTCTCTGCACCACACCCTCACCCCTGCTCACCTGCCACCCATCCTCTGCTCACCAACACCTCTACACTCACACCCACACCCACACGCACTCCAGCCAATACCCTCACACTCGCACTCAAACACACACACACACACACACACACCGCCACGAGTTTGCCACGATCTGCTCAGTCCACTCTCCGCTTCACCAGTCAGGGAGACACCAGGGAAACGGCTGCACACTCTCTTAGCCACGAGCCACTCTCCCAGCTTCACCGGGACGCTCGCTCCACACTGGCCAAACTCCACTCCAGCAACATGCACTTCCCATTTCTTCTTCAATCCAAGAGACGCTGCCAGGGCTGAGGGACGACGACGCCGACAGCACACAGGGAGCCCGCGCCAAGCCTTCCTCCTCCTCCTCAGGCCCTCTTCTCTGAGCTGAGCTGCCTCCACGCCCAAAGAGAGAGGCGCTTCCCTTCTTCATCCCACGCCAAGCCTCCCCCTTCCTGCCTGCTCCTGTCCGCTGTCCCCTCCGCCCCTTTGGGCCTCCACCTGCCACCATTTTCCCGCTTCCAGGCCGTCCTGTCCTGCCTTCCTCCTCCACGCCTTCCTTCCTCCTTCCTCCTTCTCTATCCCTCCTCCTCCTCCTCCTCCTCCTGCCTCCTCTCACCCCCTTCCTCCCACCTCGTCCCCTGAGCCATTCCTTAGCTAAGAAGGTACTCTTTGGAAACGCCCCTATGTTCCAGTCTCCAGGCCCTGCCAGCAAGAGCCCATCTCTTTGGAAGACTGGGCCTCGGCCTCCACGAGACAGGGCAGGAGCCCAGGGCGCTGTGGCTGTCACCCCCTCGAGCTTTGTGGCGGGACCTGGGTGCTCAGACGGTCTGGACCCTCCTCTCCCCTGGGAGAGACATCACCCCTTCTGGGCCGCCACCGAGCGCTCTCTCCTCCCGTCCCCGTCACTGCCTTTGCAGGAACCACTCCAGGAGGGGTCAAGGCTCTGAGAGCCTGCCGGGCCGGCCTTCAGGGACAGCGGTGAAGAAGCCCCCGGGAGTCTGGAGTTCTCGGGCGGCAGGGAGGGGTAAGCGGAAGGCCAGACAAGATTGTCCTGTCGTGGAAACACCTGTGCTCTGCGGGGACAGTGGACCCAGAAGAACTCTGTCGTGGCAGGGCCTGGCCATCACCCGCCCCTGCCAAAGCCTCAGGCCACATCGTGGTCGAGGGCCTGGCTCCCGGGAGGCTTCGGTGGGCAGAGTGTCCCAGTAGCCCCAAGGCCAGCACTCCCCAGCTGCCTGGCAGAAGTACTGAGGTGGCGCCGGCGCGTGGGGTGCTGCGTGGCCCTCTGGCCGATGGGGGAGTTGTTCCAAGACTTTGGGACACAGGTGGCGGGCAGAGGCCTGGGTTTTGGTGGTCCAAGCCCACAGGTGCGTGGGGTAGTGGGGTTTTACAGGAGACCGATCATCGTTGGCTGGATCCGACTGGGCTGCCTTGGAGCTTGAGAAGAGGGCCTGTGTCCTCCAAGGAAGTGCCTAAGGGTCCCGGAAGAAGAGAAAGAGAGACAAAAAGAAGAGCAGAGCAAAAAAGAGCAGAGCAGAAAAAATGAGCAGAGCAACAATGGGTTTAACACAGCCCAAAGACAGGTTTTCCAAAATGGATGGACAAGAAATGGAAGGCACTCAGGACAATGGGATTTAACACAGCCCAAGAGGGCAATGCACACCATAATGTCATGTCCATTAGTTCAACGAGAATGGAGGATGTCTTAGAGAAGGTCGTAATGGAGGGGATCAGCTCCAGGACTCCTAGAATCAGCCCAGAATGTCATTTTCGGAGGTAGGTAGGTAGCTCCATAGGTCCTGCCTGGGACCGCCACTTTTCGAGGTGGTCTGCCGTCAGGGAATGACGTGGACACTTGCGTGTTGCCATTTAGGTCCGGCTGGCCTGGAAGGGGCCGGGGATCTCCTGCCACTTCCTGACCGCTCAGATAGTGTTTGGAGGCAGGGCCTGCCTCAAAGTCACCCTGACTGCCCTGCAAACTCTTATGCTGCCATTTGGTTCAAGCTGGCCTGGATAGTTCCGGGGATTCTCCTGTCACTAACTGCCCAGTGGTCAGATTGAACAGTCCAAGAGCCCCAAACGTGCTTTTTCTTGCCTTCCTTCCATTCTGTGTCTTCCTGTGATTCTTTCTCTGCTTGCTTGCTTGCTTGCTTCCCTTGCTGGCTTGCCTGCCTGCCTGCCTGTTTGCCTGCCTGCTTGCTTGCTTTCTTGCTTGCTTGCTTTCTGGAAAGGGGGAGTCTCTAGCCCAAGCATAGACCCGATTCAATATGTAGTCTCAGGGTGGCCTTGAACTCTTGGTTATCCTCCTAGCTCTCTGCCTTCCAGTGCTGAGATTAATGGGGTGAGACACCAGGCCTGATTCTCATGTTTGCAGTCTAGCTTTCATTTCCTCTCTTTCTCTCTCTCTCTCTCTCTCTCTCTCTCTCTCTGTCTCTTGATTTCTCTTTCTTTGAGTTGTCCGAATTGGTTGGTGTCCTGAGAGCGGACAACTTCATGCCTCACCCTGTAGAGTAGCTGAAAGGGAAGATAGACACTCAGCAAAGAAAAAGCCTGGTGACTTGCATGTCTGATCCTGGAGTTCCGGGCGATTGGTTGTATAAGGACACCAGCTGGGTCCCTTTGCTGTTCCCTTGGTGTGTGCTTTGGTTTGGGTGGGACCTGTCCTCCTCAGGCAGCCAGCCTTCCTTCCCTGCTCCACCAGCAAGACCTCATCGTGCCCTGGGGCCATGCTGCCTGGTGAGGGGTGTCCCCACCAGCTGTCCAAGAAAAGTGTCTGCCCTCACTGAGATCCTGCACCAGCTCTCAACCTTACAGAGAGCAGGGTCCAGGCCCGGGCCCACCCCTAGGCCCGGGTCCGGGTCCAGGCTCATGGAAATCCTGATCCTTCCTGTTCGGGAAACCCAGGCCCTGCTTCCCGCACGGCCCAGGTCTAGGCACTCGGTGCCGCGATGGAAATCCTGATCCCATTTCTGAGCCGGTGGGCGCCACCGAGCCGGTGGGCTACCCACCATATGGGGAGGAGAGCTGGACGAGGGCTGGTGTTCTGGGGACCAGAAGGACCTCCGCCCCCACCACCATGCCCACCCAGCCAAGATGGGGCCGCAGCTGCACACACTGCTTGCTCTCCCTCCATCCTGCCCGTTCTCCCGGCTGCCTTTCATATGGTGCAGTGAGCCACACGCTGATGTGACAGGGTCCATCGGGGTCCCAGTGTTCGTGGATGCCAGCTTGGCCTCGCTAGTTCCCGTGTCCCGTCGTGCGCTCGGCGGGGCTGGCTGGCACCCGTCGGTTGGGAGAGTGAGGCGTGCGGTGCCGTGGCGTCTGTGGGTTTGCACAGAGCCGGTGGGTGGAGTGGAGTGGAGTGAGGAGGGTAGCTGTGAAGGTGCGAAGTTTGTGAAGTGTCCGAGTGGCGTGAGTGCTGAGACAAGTGTCCTGGCCTTGGGGTGTGGGCACGTAGCTGAGGGCCCAAGAGGGAGGGGTGAGGAGGCTGCAGGTGGGGTGCGTGGAGGTGCAGGCGTGGGCCTAGCAGGAGGGCGAGGGAGGGAGGAGGGAGGTGCGGGTGCCAATGGCAGCGGCCGCGAGAGGCACTCAAACGCGTGTTGTCGGGCAGCGGCGGGTGTGTGGGCGCGTTGGGTGAAGTTGAGCGCAGGAGGTGGTTTGTGTGTGTGTTTGGTGCGTGGTGCGAGTGTGCAGGTGTGTTGTTGAGCGGAGAGTGGGGCAGCGAGGCGTTGTGGGCGCCGGGCGTCGGGATGCCGGGCGGTTGTGCTGGAGCCATTGGGGCGGGCGGGCGGGTGGGTGGGCGTGTCTGGGGTGACGTCAACCAAACCCGAGCGGCTCGGTCTCCTGCCGGTTGTGGTGGCGCACGCCGGTAGGATATTGCTGAAGAGGCGGGAGGCAGGAGGATCAGGAGTTCGAGGCCAGCCTGGTTTTTTCTTCCACCGCTTTTGCACAACCGCACCACACACTTCAAACACTAACACACACAACACAACCTAACTTCCAACAGGCCTTCAACCTCCTCCTCAGCCTTCCTTCAACACACCTTCTCTGCACTCCCCCTCAGCCTTCCTGCAGCCCATCCTCTCTGCACCACACCTCTCACTCACACCCACGCACCCAGCGCACAACACTCCACCCACCTCACACACAAACACGCACTCCTTCTCTCCTCCTCCTCCTGCTCCTCTCACCCCCTTCCTCCCACCTCGTCCCTGAGCTATTCCTTAGCTAAGAAGGTACTCTTTGGAAACGTTGGCCCCTATGTCACCGCTACCAGTCTCCAGGCCCTGCCAGCAAGAGCCCATCTTCACCCGGCTCTTTGGAAGACTCGGGCCTCGGCCTCCACGAGACAGGGCAGGAGCCCAGGGCGCTGTGGCTGTCACCCTCGCAGAGCTTTGTGAGCGGGACCCTGGGTGCTCAGGCGGTCTGGACCCTCCTCTCCCCTGGAGACATCACCCCCTTCTGGCCGCCACCGAGCCGCTCTCTCCCTCCCGTCCCACACTGCCTTTGCAGGAACCACTCCAGGAGGGGTCAAAGGGGCTCTGAGAGCCTGCCGGCCGGCCTTCAGGACAGCGGTGAAGAAGCCCTACCGGGGAGTCTGGAGTTCTCGGGCCGGCAGGGAGGGGTAAGCGGAAGGCCAGACAAGATTGTCCTGTCGTGGAAACACCTGTGCTCTGCGGGGACAGAGTGGACCCAGAAGAACTCTGTCGTGGCAGGGCCTGGCCATCACCCGCCCCTGCCAAAGCCTCAGGCCACATCGTGGTCGAGGGGCCTGGCTCCCCGGGGAGGCTTCGCGAACAACCGCAGAGTGTCCCCAGTAGCCCCAAGGCCGTAACTCCCCAGCTGCCTGGCAAGGTACTGAGGTGGCGGCCGGCGGTGGGGGGGGGGTGCTGCGGTGGCCCTCTGGCCGATGGGGGAGTTGTTCCCAAGACTTTGGGACACAGGTGGCGGGCAGAGGCCTGGGTTTGGTGGTCCAAGCCCACAGGTGCGGTGGGGGTAGTGGGTTTACAGGAGACCGACCGTCGTTGGCTGGATCCGACTGGCAAGCGGTCTGCCTTAGAGCTTGAGAAGAGGGGCCTGTGTCCTCCAAGGAAGTGCCTAAGGGTCCCGAGAAGAAAAGAGATTTGAAGAGCAGAGCAAAAAGAGCAGAGCAGAGCAGAGCAGAGCAGAGCAGAGCAGAAGAGAAAGAAGACAGGAAAAAATGTGGGCACGGGCGGTACAGGACAATGGGATTTAACACAGCCCAAGAGGGCAATGCACACCATAGGTTTCCAGAAGGATGGATGGACCGTCGAAGAAATGAGGTAGGAGAATGCGTGTGTCCATTAGTTCAACGAGAATGAACAATGTCTTAGAGAAGGTCGAATGGAGGGGATCATCATTGGCCTAGGACTCCTAGAATCAGCCCAGAATGTCATTTTCGGGAGGTAGGTAGGTAGCTCCATAGGTCCTGCCTGGGACCGGGGCCACTTTTCGAGGTGGTCTGCCGTCAGGGAAATGACGTGGACACTTGCGTGTTGCCATTTAGGTCCGGCTGGCCTGGAAGGGGCCGGGGATCTCCTGCCACTTCCTGACCGTGCTCAGATAGTGTTTGGAGGCAGGGCCTGCCTCACAAAGTCACCCCGACTGCCCTGCAAACTCTTATGCTGCCATTTGGTTCAAGCTGGCCTGGATAGTTCCGGGGATTCTCCTGTCACTAACTGCCCAGTGGTCAGATTGAACAGTCCAAGAGCCCCAAACGTGCTTTTTTCTTGCCTTCCTTCCATTCTGTGTCTTCCTGTGATTCTTTCTCTGCTTGCTTGCTTGCTTGCTTCCTTGCTGGCTTGCCTGCCTGCCTGCCTGTTTGCCTGCCTGCTTGCTTGCTTTCTTGCTTGCTTGCTTTCTGGAAAGGGGAGTCTCTAGCCCAAGCATAGACCCGGAATTCAATATGTAGTCTCAGGGTGGCCTTGAACTCTTGGTTATCCTCCTAGCTCTCTCTGCCTTCCAGTGCTGAGATTAATGGGGTGAGACACCAGGCCTGATTCTCATGTTTGCAGTCTAGCTTTCATTTCCTTCTCTTTCTCTCTCTCTCTCTCTCTCTCTCTCTCTCTCTCTGTCTCTTGATTTCTCTTTCTTTGAGTTGTCCGAATTGGCTCTTGGTGTCCTGAGAGCGGACAACTTCATGCCTCACCCTGTAGAGTAGCTGAAAGGGAAGATAGACACTCAGCAAAGAAAAGCCTGGTGACTTGCATGTCTGATCCTGCGTTCCTTAGGCCTGCCGATTGGTTGTATAAGGACACCAGCTGGGTCCCTTTGGTGTTCCCTTGGTGTGTGCTTTGGTTTGGGTGGGACCTGTCCTCCCTCAGGCAGCCAGCCTTCCTTCCCTGCTCCACCAGCAAGACCTCATCGTGCCCTGGGGCCATGCTGCCTGGTGAGAGGGGTGTCCCCCACCCAGCTGTCCAAGAAAAGTGTCTGCCCTCACTGAGATCCTGCGGAGTGTCCAGCTCTCCAACCTTACAGGAGAGCAGGGTCCAGGCCCGGGCCCACCCCTAGGCCCGGGTCCAGGCTCAGGCCCAGGCCCAGGCCCAGGCCCAGGCCCAGGCCCAGGCCCGGGCACGGGCCCAGGTCTAGGGCACTCGGTGCTCGCATGGAAATCCTGATCCCATTTCTGTACGGGAAACCTAGAGCTTCTTCCTGTTGGGGTGCAGCCACCGAGCCGGTGGGCGCCTTACCATATGGGGAGAGGAGAGCTGGACGAGGGCTGGTGTTCTGGGACCAGAAGGACCTCCGCCCCCCACCACCATGCCCGCAGCCAAGATGGGGCCGCAGCGTGCACACACTGCTTGCTCTCCCCTCCATCCTGCCCGTTCTCCCGGCTGCCTTTCATATGGTGCAGTGAGCCACACGCTGATGTGACAGGGTCCATCGGGGTCCCAGTGTTCGTGGATGCCAGCTTGGCCCCTCGCTGGTTCCGTGTCCCACGTCGTGCGCTCGGCGGGAGCTGGCTGGCACCCCGTCGGTTGGGAGGAGCGAGGCGTGCGGTGCCGTGGCGTCTGTGGGTTTGCACAGAGCCGGTGGAGTGGAGTGGAGTGGGTGTGGGTGGGTGTGGCGAGGAGAGAGAGTGTGAAAGGTGCGAAGTTTGTGAAGTGTCCGAGTGGCGTGAGTGCTGAGACAAGTGTCCCGGGCCTTGGGGTGTGGGCACGTAGCTGAGGGCCCAAGAGGGAGGGTGAGGAGGCTGCAGGTGGGGGTGCGTGGAGGTGCAGGCGTGGGCCTAGCAGGAGGGCGGGGGAGGGAGGGGGAGGAGTGCGGTGGTGGCAGCGGCCGCGAGAGGGCGCGCGTGCGGCGTGTTGTCGGGCAGCGGCGGGGTGTGTGGGCGCGTTGGGTGAAGTTGAGCGCAGGAGGTGGTTTGTGTGTGTGTGTTGGTGCGTGGTGCGAGTGTGCAGGTGTGTGTGTTGAGCGGAGAGTGGGGCGAGCGAGGCGTTGTGGGCGCCGGGCGTCCGGGATGCGGGGCGGTTGTGCTGGAGCCATTGGGGCGGGCGGGCGGGCGGGCGGGCGGGTGGGTGGGTGGGGTGGGCGTGTCTGGGTGACGTCAAGCCCGGTGTCCTTCGAATAGAGCCGGAGCGGCTCGGTCTCCTGCCGGTTGTGGTGGCGCACGCCGGTAGGATATTGCTGAAGAGGCGGAGGCAGGAGGATCAGGAGTTCGAGGCCAGCCTGGGCTACACATTTTCTTCCCACCGCTTTTGCACAACCGCACCACACACTTCAAACACTAACACACACAACACAACCTAACTTCCTACAACCTCCCTCCCCGCCTTCACTCACACACCCTGCCTCCTCAGCCTTCCCTTCAACACACCTTCTCTGCACCACACCCTCACCCCTGCTCACCTGCCACCCATCCTCTGCTCACCAACACCTCTACACTCACACCCACACCCACACGCACTCCAGCCAATACCCTCACACTCACACTCAAACACACACACACACACACACCCGCCACGCACCAACCCTTTCGTCCACCCTTGCTCCTGCATTTCAACAACAATCAACCCACCACCACCCCCAAGCCACGCATCTGCTCAGTCCACTCGAGTGGGCTGGGCGGGCCTGAGACCGCTTCACCCGTCTTTGCTTCGCCTTTCCTTCTCAGCCCACAGTCAGGGAGACACCAAGGGAAACGTCCACCAGGCGATGCACACGTCCTCTTAGCCACGAGCCACTGGCCACCTCCTGCCTCAGCGCGCCCCCACGCTCGGGTCTTCACCGTCCGCGTCAAGCGCAGTCCACACCTGGCCTTCGCACCCATGCCGGGCCACCTAGTCTCCAGCAAACATGCAATTCCTTCGGGTTCCCTCATTCGGTTTTCCATTCAGCTTCAATCCAAGAGACGCGGCCAGGGCTGAGGGACGACGCGCGCGCCGACAGCACACAGGGAGCTCCGCTTGCCACGCGCGTGTGGGCGCGCCGCGTTCCCCGTCGTCCTCCCCTCAGGCTCCGCTTCCCGCTCTTCTCTGAGCTGAGCTGTGTGGCGCCGGGAGGCTCGAGGAGACACGCGGCCAAAGAGAGAGTTTTTCCAGCATCTTCTTCCATCCCACGCCAAGCCTAGGCCCCACGAGTTTGTCCTCTTCTCTCCTGCCTCGTCGTCCTGTCCGTCGTCCCCTTCTCGTGAACGCTCCCTTTGGGCCTTAGAAGGCCACCTGCCGCCATTTTCCGCTTCCAGGCCGTCCTGTCCTGCCTTCCTCCTCCACGTCTTCCTTCCTCCTTCTCCTTCTCTACGTCCTCCTCCTCCTCCTCCTCCTCCTGCTCCTCTCACCCCCTTCCTCCCACCTGCGTCCCTGAGCTATTCCTTAGCTAAGAAGGTACTCTTTGGAAACGTTGGCCCCTATGTCACCGCTACCAGTCTCCAGGCCCTGCCAGCAAGAGCCCATCTTCACCCGGCTCTTTGGAAGACTCGGGCCTCGGCCTCCACGAGACAGGGCAGGAGCCCAGGGCGCTGTGGCTGTCACCCTCGCAGAGCTTTGTGAGCGGGACCCTGGGTGCTCAGACGGTCTGGACCCTCCTCTCCCCTGGGAGACATCACCCCTTCTGGCCGCCACCGAGCCGCTCTCTCCCTCCCGTCCCACACTGCCTTTGCAGGAACCACTCCAGGAGGGGTCAAAGGGGCTCTGAGAGCCTGCCGGCCGGCCTTCAGGACAGCGGTGAAGAAGCCCTACCGGGGAGTCTGGAGTTCTCGGGCCGGCAGGGAGGGGTAAGCGGAAGGCCAGACAAGATTGTCCTGTCGTGGAAACACCTGTGCTCTGCGGGGACAGAGTGGACCCAGAAGAACTCTGTCGTGGCAGGGCCTGGCCATCACCCGCCCCTGCCAAAGCCTCAGGCCACATCGTGGTCGAGGGGCCTGGCTCCCGGGAGGCTTCGCGAACAACCGCAGAGTGTCCCCAGTAGCCCCAAGGCCGTAACTCCCCAGCTGCCTGGCAAGGTACTGAGGTGGCGGCGGCGGTGGGGGTGCTGCGGTGGCCCTCTGGCCGATGGGGGAGTTGTTCCCAAGACTTTGGGACACAGGTGGCGGGCAGAGGCCTGGGTTTGGTGGTCCAAGCCCACAGGTGCGGTGGGGGTAGTGGGTTTACAGGAGACCGACCGTCGTTGGCTGGATCCGACTGGCAAGCGGTCTGCCTTAGAGCTTGAGAAGAGGGGCCTGTGTCCTCCAAGGAAGTGCCTAAGGGTCCCGAGAAGAGAAAGAGATTTGAAGAGCAGAGCAAAAAAGAGCAGAGCAGAGCAGAGCAGAGCAACGAAGAGAAGAAGACAGGAAAAAATGTGGGCACGGGCCGTACAGGACAATGGGATTTAACACAGCCCAAGAGGGCAATGCACACCATAGGTTTCCAGAAGGATGGATGGACCGTCGAAAGAAATGAGGTAGGAGAATGCGTGTGTCCATTAGTTCAACGAGAATGAACAATGTCTTAGAGAAGGTCGAATGGAGGATCATCATTGGCCTAGGACTCCTAGAATCAGCCCAGAATGTCATTTTCGGAGGTAGTAGGTAGGTAGCTCCATAGGTCCTGCCTGGGACCGGGGCCACTTTTCGAGGTGGTCTGCCGTCAGGAAATGACGTGGACACTTGCGTGTTGCCATTTAGGTCCGGCTGGCCTGGAAGGGGCCGGGGATCTCCTGCCACTTCCTGACCGTGCTCAGATAGTGTTTGGAGGCAGGGCCTGCCTCACAAAGTCACCCCGACTGCCCTGCAAACTCTTATGCTGCCATTTGGTTCAAGCTGGCCTGGATAGTTCCGGGGATTCTCCTGTCACTAACTGCCCAGTGGTCAGATTGAACAGTCCAAGAGCCCCAAACGTGCTTTTTTCTTGCCTTCCTTCCATTCTGTGTCTTCCTGTGATTCTTTCTCTGCTTGCTTGCTTGCTTGCTTCCTTGCTGGCTTGCCTGCCTGCCTGCCTGTTTGCCTGCCTGCTTGCTTGCTTTCTTGCTTGCTTGCTTTCTGGAAAGGGGAGTCTCTAGCCCAAGCATAGACCCGGAATTCAATATGTAGTCTCAGGGTGGCCTTGAACTCTTGGTTATCCTCCTAGCTCTCTCTGCCTTCCAGTGCTGAGATTAATGGGGTGAGACACCAGGCCTGATTCTCATGTTTGCAGTCTAGCTTTCATTTCCTCTCTTTCTCTCTCTCTCTCTCTCTCTCTCTCTCTCTCTCTCTCTTGATTTCTCTTTCTTTGAGTTGTCCGAATTGGCTCTTGGTGTCCTGAGAGCGGACAACTTCATGCCTCACCCTGTAGAGTAGCTGAAAGGGAAGATAGACACTCAGCAAAGAAAAGCCTGGTGACTTGCATGTCTGATCCTGCGTTCCTTAGGCCGGCCGATTGGTTGTATAAGGACACCAGCTGGGTCCCTTTGGTGTTCCCTTGGTGTGTGCTTTGGTTTGGGTGGGACCTGTCCTCCCTCAGGCAGCCAGCCTTCCTTCCCTGCTCCACCAGCAAGACCTCATCGTGCCCTGGGGCCATGCTGCCTGGTGAGAGGGGTGTCCCCCACCCAGCTGTCCAAGAAAAGTGTCTGCCCTCACTGAGATCCTGCGGAGTGTCCAGCTCTCCAACCTTACAGGAGAGCAGGGTCCAGGCCCGGGCCCACCCCTAGGCCCGGGTCCAGGCTCAGGCCCAGGCCCAGGCCCAGGCCCAGGCCCGGGCACGGGCCCAGGTCTAGGGCACTCGGTGCTCGCATGGAAATCCTGATCCCATTTCTGTACGGGAAACCTAGAGCTTCTTCCTGTTGGGGTGCAGCCACCGAGCCGGTGGGCGCCTTACCATATGGGGAGAGGAGAGCTGGACGAGGGCTGGTGTTCTGGGACCAGAAGGACCTCCGCCCCCCACCACCATGCCCGCAGCCAAGATGGGGCCGCAGCGTGCACACACTGCTTGCTCTCCCCTCCATCCTGCCCGTTCTCCCGGCTGCCTTTCATATGGTGCAGTGAGCCACACGCTGATGTGACAGGGTCCATCGGGGTCCCAGTGTTCGTGGATGCCAGCTTGGCCCCTCGCTAGTTCCCGTGTCCCACGTCGTGCGCTCGGCGGGAGCTGGCTGGCACCCCGTCGGTTGGGAGGAGCGAGGCGTGCGGTGCCGTGGCGTCTGTGGGTTTGCACAGAGCCGGTGGAGTGGAGTGGAGTGGAGTGTAGCGAGGAGAGAGAGAAGTGTGAAAGGTGCGAAGTTTGTGAAGTGTCCGAGTGGCGTGAGTGCTGAGACAAGTGTCCCGGGCCTTGGGGTGTGGGCACGTAGCTGAGGGCCCAAGAGGGAGGTGAGAGGCTGCAGGTGGGGGTGCGTGGAGGTGCAGGCGTGGGCCTAGCCTGGCAGGAGGGCGAGGGAGGGAGGGAGGGAGGAGTGCGGTGGTGGCAGCGGCCGCGAGAGGGCGCGCGTGCGGCGTGTTGTCGGGCAGCGGCGGGGTGTGTGGGCGCGTTGGGTGAAGTTGAGCGCAGGAGGTGGTTTGTGTGTGTGTGTTGGTGCGTGGTGCGAGTGTGCAGGTGTGTGTGTTGAGCGGAGAGTGGGGCGAGCGAGGCGTTGTGGGCGCCGGGCGTCCGGGATGCGGGGCGGTTGTGCTGGAGCCATTGGGGCGGGCGGGCGGGCGGGCGGGCGGGTGGGGTGGGCGTGTCTGGGTGACGTCAAGCCCGGTGTCCTTCGAATAGAGCCGGAGCGGCTCGGTCTCCTGCCGGTTGTGGTGGCGCACGCCGGTAGGATATTGCTGAAGAGGCGGAGGCAGGAGGATCAGGAGTTCGAGGCCAGCCTGGGCTACACATTTTCTTCCCACCGCTTTTGCACAACCGCACCACACACTTCAAACACTAACACACACAACACAACCTAACTTCCTACAACCTCCCCTCCCCCGCCTTCACTCACACACCCTGCCTCCTCAGCCTTCCCTTCAACACACCTTCTCTGCACCACACCCTCACCCCTGCTCACCTGCCACCCATCCTCTGCTCACCAACACCTCTACACTCACACCCACACCCACACGCACTCCAGCCAATACCCTCACACTCGCACTCAAACACACACACACACACACTCACCGCCACGCACCAACCCTTTCGTCCACCCTTGCTCCTGCATTTCAACAACAATCCAACCCACCACCACCCCCAAGCCACGCATCTGCTCAGTCCACTCGAGTGGGCTGGGCGGGCCTGAGACCGCTTCACCCGTCTTTGCTTCGCCTTTCCTTCTCAGCCCACAGTCAGGGAGACACCAAGGAAACGTCCACCAGGCCGATGCACCGTCCTCTTAGCCACGAGCCACTGGCCACCTCCTGCCTCAGCGCCGCCCACGCTCGGGTCTTCACCGTCACGTCAAGCGCAGTCCACACCTGGCCTTCGCACCCATGCCGGGCCACCTAGTCTCCAGCAAACATGCAATTCCCTTCAGGTTCCCTCATTCGGTTTTCCATTCAGCTTCAATCAAGAGGCGGCCAGGGCTGAGGGCGGCGCGCGCCGACAGCACACAGGGAGCTCCGCTTGCCCACGCGCGTGTGGGCGCGCCGTTCCCCCGTCGTCCTCCCCTCAGGCTCCGCTTCCCGCTCTTCTCTGAGCTGAGCTGTGTGGCGCCGGGAGGCTCGAGGAGACACGCGGCCAAAGAGAGCGTTTTCCCAGCATCTTCTTCCATCCCACGCCAAGCCTAGGCCCCACGAGTTTGTCCTCTTCTCTCCTGCCTCGTCGTCCTGTCCGTCGTCCCCTTCTCGTGAGCGCTCCCTTTGGGCCTTAGAGGCCACCTGCCGCCATTTTCCGCTTCCAGGCCGTCCTGTCCTGCCTTCCTCCTCCACGTCTTCCTTCCTCCTTCTCCTTCTCTCGTCCTCCTCCTCCTCCTCCTCCTGCTCCTCTCACCCCCTTCCTCCCACCTGCGTCCCTGAGCTATTCCTTAGCTAAGAAGGTACTCTTTGGAAACGTTGGCCCCTATGTCACGCTACCAGTCTCCAGGCCCTGCCAGCAAGAGCCCATCTTCACCCGGCTCTTTGGAAGACTCGGGCCTCGGCCTCCACGAGACAGGGCAGGAGCCCAGGGCGCTGTGGCTGTCACCCTCGCAGAGCTTTGTGGCCCGGGACCCTGGGTGCTCAGGCGGTCTGGACCCTCCTCTCCCCTGGGAGACATCACCCCCTTCTGGCCGCCACCCGAGCCGCTCTCTCCCCCGTCCCACACTGCCTTTGCAGGAACCACTCCAGGAGGGGTCAAAGGGGCTCTGAGCCTGCCGGGCCGGCCTTCAGGACAGCGGTGAAGAAGCCCTACCGGGGAGTCTGGAGTTCTCGGGCGGCAGGGAGGGGTAGCGGAAGGCCAGACAAGATTGTCCTGTCGTGGAAACACCTGTGCTCTGCGGGGACAGAGTGGACCCAGAAGAACTCTGTCGTGGCAGGGCCTGGCCATCACCCGCCCCTGCCAAAGCCTCAGGCCACATCGTGGTCGAGGGCCTGGCTCCCAGGGAGGCCGCGAACAACCGCAGAGTGTCCCCAGTAGCCCCAAGGCCGTAACTCCCCAGCTGCCTGGCAAGGTACTGAGGTGGCGGCCGGCGGTGGGGGTGCTGCGGTGGCCCTCTGGCCGATGGGGAGTTGTTCCCAAGACTTTGGGACACAGGTGGCGGGCAGAGGCCTGGGTTTGGTGGTCCAAGCCCACAGGTGCGGTGGGGGTAGTGGGTTTACAGGAGACCGACCGTCGTTGGCTGGATCCGACTGGCAAGCGGTCTGCCTTAGAGCTTGAGAAGAGGGGCCTGTGTCCTCCAAGGAAGTGCCTAAGGGTCCCGAGAAGAAAAGAGATTTGAAGAGCAGAGCAAAAAGAGCAGAGCAGAGCAGAGCAGAGCAGAGCAGAGCAGAAGAGAAGAAGACAGACAGGAAAAATGTGGGCACGGGCGGTACAGGACAATGGGATTTAACACAGCCCAAGAGGGCAATGCACACCATAGGTTTCCAGAAGGATGGATGGACCGTCGAAGAAATGAGGTAGGAGTGCGTGTGTCCATTAGTTCAACGAGAATGAACAATGTCTTAGAGAAGGTCGAATGGAGGATCATCATTGGCCTAGGACTCCTAGAATCAGCCCAGAATGTCATTTTTGGGAGGTAGGTAGGTAGCTCCATAGGTCCTGCCTGGGACCGGGGCCACTTTTCGAGGTGGTCTGCCGTCAGGGAATGGCGTGGACACTTGCGTGTTGCCATTTAGGTCCGGCTGGCCTGGAAGGGCCGGGGATCTCCTGCCACTTCCTGACCGTGCTCAGATAGTGTTTGGAGGCAGGGCCTGCCTCACAAAGTCACCCGACTGCCCTGCAAACTCTTATGCTGCCATTTGGTTCAAGCTGGCCTGGATAGTTCGGGATTCTCCTGTCACTAACTGCCCAGTGGTCAGATTGAACAGTCAAGAAACCCAAACGTGCTTTTTCTTGCCTTCCTTCCATTCTGTGTCTTCCTGTGATTCTTTCTCTGCTTGCTTGCTTGCTTGCTTGCTTCCTTGCTGGCTTGCCTGCCTGCCTGCCTGTTTGCCTGCCTGCTTGCTTGCTTTCTTGCTTGCTTTCTGGAAAGGGAGTCTCTAGCCCAAGCATAGACCGGAATTCAATATGTAGTCTCAGGGTGGCCTTGAACTCTTGGTTATCCTCCTAGCTCTCTCTGCCTTCCAGTGCTGAGATTAATGGGGTGAGACACCAGGCCTGATTCTCATGTTTGCAGTCTAGCTTTCATTTCATCTCTCTCTCTCTCTCTCTCTCTCTCTCTCTCTCTCTCTCTGTCTCTTGATTTCTCTTTCTTTGAGTTGT
>JAEOAD010002243.1:0-67129 GCA_036365145.1 Orientallactaga sibirica | reverse complement strand
GTGTTCAATATAATATGTTCCATTAAGCATGTCAGTTTAAGAGTACTATATCAAAACAATACTAAATATTTGTAATAATGACTATACTTACCAACCAAAAAGAAAGGAATTGCTACTTAGAGATTCATGGGAGTTTAACTCACCCAAGAACTTCAGGCTTCTGTAGTTCTCCAGCATCACATCTCTGTAAAGGTTTTGCTGAACAACATCCAGGTACTGCCACTCTTGCCAAGTGAAGTCCACAGCTATATCTTCAAATGACACCAAGTCCTATAATGACATATTTCTCTTCAACCCAAGACTACAAAAGGGACTAGAAAATTAGACTTTACTCTTCTATATGCATCTAGGCAGGGACGTTTATTCAATAAGCACAAAGTTTATATGCTATATCATGGAAGAAAAGACTCAAAATAAATATCATACCTCCATCATGCTGTAGTGATTCAAACAAATAAGTAGTTTTTTTTTAAAAGACAATAGAATGGTAAGGCATATATTAGGGCTTGTGTCATAACATTGTGGTACACTGCCTTCCCAGAAGATACAAGGCCAAGGGTTCAATTCCTAACACTAATAATGGAATAGAAGCTCTTAATAAAGTTGGGAATTTTGATTCCATAAGGAGTCTGATCATGAATGTAGGGGTCATAATAACTATGGCAAACCTGAAAGGATTCTGTGCAAACAATAACCAAATATTAATTCAGAATAAAATATATTATAAACAATGACTTCAAGGTGTTTTGGAACCAATCTACAATGTTGCCAGTCAACTGCACTGCAGCTTATGTTGGAAACCCATACAACACATTGCACTGTGTATACTATGCCATGCAACTCCAATTCAATGAACACACACAATCTGAAACATCTTGGCTCAAATTTATGTTACAAATAAAAAATGTGATAAAATTAGGATTTTTTTCACTTCTCTTGAACTCTAGTGGTTTACTAAGAGATCAATGATATTTAAAACCTATTTCTTTGCTAGCTAGTCATATATATGTTAATATAGAGTTTCAGCAGAAGTACCTCATGGACATAGATGTTGCTGTACCCAGAAGCAAAGCACTGTTACTAGAAAAATTCTGTGCTAGGTTGGATAGGATTCCACTGACTGCTAGCTATAAAGTCCACTGATGCCATAGAATATTTCAGGCATTTCCAAGACCCTTGGTTATCCATCAGAATCAGATGGTAAGACTCTATTGCTAAAGACTCCACAGGTGTGATATGCATGACACTGGGAAATCAAACTGCAGCAAAGCTGGAAGCCTCCACCCAGTTAGCTGGCTGTCAATGTACTGGAAAGAGCTATGTAACCTGTTGCCAGAGAAAAGTAATCAATGATGTTACCCTGTGGTGAACCATGCAAGTTTTATTGATGACCAACCAGGTCAAATGTATTCACTGATACAATACTCCTTTGCCTATTATGGGGGAAACCAACTTCTCTCTGATTAGACTTGAGGTCTACTCCATAAGAGGGAATTTCTACCTGGTACTGAATACCTAATCAACAGCACATAACTGGGGAGTTTTGCTTTTGGTTTCACATTGATTGCAGAACACAGCTCACCAAGAGAAGCTTGTGGGGAAAATGGTTTTATTTTGGCTTATAAACCTGAGGGGAAGCTCCAAGATGGCAGGGGGAAATGATGTAATGAGCAGAGGGTGGACAACACCTCCCTGATGACATCAGTTGCAAAACAATTACAGGCAAGTCTACCAAGCACTGGCAACGGACAGGAGGCTATAACAACACAGTGCCTCCAGGAGGCTTCAATTGTCAAATTGCCACCAGCTGGGGACACAAACACCAAGAACACCTAAGTTTATGGGAGACACTTGAATCAAACCACCACAGCAGGTCATATTAGGGGAGAACTACTTCTCTTGTATTGTTAATTTGATATATTATTCCCACCAAACTGCCTTCTAAATATGTTCATGCCCATATATTACAGGTTTTCTCATTTTGGGCTAAAGAAAGCGTATTTTTTCATATGGCAGTTATGATTGGGTTGATTCAAAGCACACCAAATTGCTGAGAATTGACAGAATGTTCAGTAATAATTGAGACATCGCTAACACATACTCCAAGGTTCAGGAACCATTGTGGAAGTGGTGGATGAAGAACTGGGAGAGCTGGGTATGGTGGTGCAGGCCTTTAATCCAAACATTAGGGAGGCAAATGTTGGAGGATCACCATAAGTTTTAGGGCATGCTGAGACTACTTAGTGAATTCCAGGTCAGCTT
This sequence comes from Orientallactaga sibirica, assembly GCA_036365145.1. NCBI lineage: Eukaryota > Metazoa > Chordata > Mammalia > Rodentia > Dipodidae > Orientallactaga > Orientallactaga sibirica. Next base: position 64,867 of record JAEOAD010002243.1, on the reverse strand, counting down.
TGACTAGAGTGAAACCATAAAGAATTGTAAATGACAAAATTCTAGACAAAAATTGCCCTTGACATTAACCACCTCACAGTGGCTGATGCTATCTACACAAAACTTGCACAATAAGAGGGAAATAAATGAAATTAAAATAGAAGAGAGACTAATTGTAAAGAAGAAGGGAATTAATGTAGATTGTATTTTGGTGGAAGAAAATAGAGGTTGGTAGGAAAGGATTTTCATCATGGTACACTGGATATATTTAGGACAGTTACAAATAAAGAAGATTTTAAAGGCAGTATTTTTTTCCATTACTACTCAGCCTTTAAATATCAAATTGTTATATAGTTCAATAGTGTGGTTAGATAATGAAACTCATCTGCTAGTATACAAGAGTGTGTTCTTCTTTCATAAATGGGAATTCAGATAACTCCAGGCATACACAGTAGGAAAACTTTGACCCATCCTTCAATGAACCCTCCCAATAAACTCTTGCCAAATATTTTAATTGGGCAATCTGCATTATTAAACCTAGAGTCTCTGAACAATTAGCCTGTATTGATAAACACAACCAATCTACTTACTTATATTCCTTCCAACATCATACTATACCCTGAAAATACACTCCTGCACATATACCACATATTTCTTCTTGTATGAGTGACAACATGCATGATGTTCATTAGGAGAATGTTTCATAAACTCACATGGGTTGTGTTGGGAAACATGGAAAATAAAATGACAGGATACTAGCAGAAAGTTAATACATACAAATATTTCAATATTGATTTACTTTAAAATGCATGTTGAGACACTTATATCTATCCATTAATCAGTTTTAGTGAATGCATTTTCATTTTCCTTAGGAGAATCATATATATCCTTTGACAGTATAGATCCTTGCTTTATTCTTTGAGAGAAATTTCCTCTGGAGTTATTCTAGTTCTATTGGAGTCTTCTATATCTATGAAATCATCACTGAAGTCTTTACTTAAATTATTCTTTTCAGAAGATGGCAGTGATGACAAGGAGATATCATCCACATCATCCTCATCATTCAGGTATTGAATTTGATCATAAGGCTTCATGGTCTGATCATTGTTTCTTCTATAGCTTTCATTTTCAATCAGTTCTTGGTCCTTACTACTGGTGGCACGCTTAAGTCAATGTGTCAGCCTCTTCCTCCACACATGTGTCAGCAGGTGAACTTTTATTATCGTCAACTGCTGAGCCATCTCTCTTGCCCCAGAGCCATTATTTCTTACATAGACTTTGGCATTACTACTTTGGCAGAGTAACAGCTGTCCCATTTGGCTTTGGCTGCAGTGTACTTCTTTCTGATTTATCTCTATACTTTGGCAATTTGGAACCCAAAAGTGTTTTGATTTGTGTTTTTTCTTCCATGAGCTGATATAGGGTGCATTTATTCTTAAAATTTGACAGAATCTTGCTGAGGTTGCCATCGCCTCCTGGGATGTGGGTGTGGCTGCACTGTGCCCAGCGGTGACAGAGGATGTAAAAAAAAGTATAGCCAGGGGTTCTAGGATGTTAGGGGGACAGGGAGGGAAACACTTGCCTGTCACATCCCCAGCCACTGCTGCATGGTTGCCTGGCCCCAAGCAGCCAGCAGCATCATGGATTGTATGAGGCCTGAGGGAGCACCCAACTTCTCAGCCAATGTACCCCCTCTCCCTCACTCATGCCCGTTCACCCTGGAAAATGTAAATTTAAGAATATCTTGAAAGGTTGAATTCACAATATGTTTGCTTTTCTGTGTTTCTTAGATTTTCCTTTCTATTGGTATATGTTTGAATGACTGTTACATGAAAAGTAGATTTGGAAAGAAAAATTGAATTGTATTTCAGTAAAGAGTATTTCAAAGGCAGTGTGCTTATTTAATACATTACAAAAGGCAGCTGGGAGACCCCCCACCCCAATGGCCATGTGCAGGAATCCAGTTATGATCTAAGTCACTTGCCAAATAGTTCAGTAAATTTAACTTATGTTCTCCCAAATCATGTTACCTTTAGGCTAGTCACCAATGCAAGATTTGGCTTAAATTAATATTTTAGGCAGACAATTTTATAAAGTCAATTTTTGATTAGCTATCTGAAAAATGTATCAAATTTATGGCCAAAAATTCAGTCAAATTTCTAGGGATTCCTTTAACAAATGCAGAAGGCAAACAGATTCTTCCCCTTGTTATAAGAGAACGAATGTCTAAAGTACTTTAGTAGAAATTTCCAAAGTGGTGTTTGCTACCATTTTGATGCCATCTTCCCTCAGCTGTCAGACCTTTCAGGTTAGTCTGCCATTCAGTGGTACAAGCCTTCCTTGGGGTCGCTCACAGGTGAGGAAGCCTAGCGTTTCTGCCTCAGAAGGGACCAGGTTCAAAAAGGCCTGCACACAGTCAGGTACTGTTTGTGTAGAGGCAATCACACCTATCAGTGAAGGAAGCACTTCTTTGTTCATGAAAGTGAGCCAGTCAGCTGTAGCTCTATGTGGGACACGTGTTTTCTCACTTTAAAGAAGACAGGAAATTGATTACATTGCACATCGGATGCTATCACAATCTGTTTCCTAAAGGAACGTGTGCTAATGAGTTAGTAGAGTTTTGGTTGACTTGCACTTGGTATAGATCTTAGGAAATATTTTTTTACAGATTGGTTTTAACCTTAGGGAAAACTTTTACATTTTTAATTTATTTTAACCCTCTAATCTGAGGGAAATGTTTTTTTTTTTTTATTATGTAGAAATGTTTACTGCAGTACTTTTAATTATTCTGCTTTTGGTCCCCACTAGTGCAGAAATGTCCATCAGTTTAGCTTCTCTCTACCTTTATTTCATAATTTTAATATGAAACAGGCTCCTCCCTCCTGCCCCATGTTTGTGCATGTGTGGACGCATGTGTGTGTTGTATTGTGTTGTGTTGTGGTGTGTGTGTGTGTGTGTGTGTGTGTTTTGAGAGAGGGTTACATATAACCCAGGCTGATGAAACTTGCTGTGTAGCTGAAGATGACATTAAACTTCGGATCTTTCTGCCTCTCTCTCCTGAGTGCTAGATTGCAGTTGTGTGCCACCATATCTGGGTTATATGGTGCTGGAGCTACATCCCCAGCCCTTATCAATATAATTCTGAAGCATAATAGATTAGAAAAGGAAATATTTAGTATGATTACACAAATAATACAAAGTATTGCTTGCAATTTTCTTAAAAAGCTGTAGGAAAGCCAGGTATGGTGGCTCAAACCTTTAATCCCAGAACTTGGGAGTTTGAGGCCACCCTGAGACTACATAGTGAATTCCAGATCAGCATGAGCTAGAATGAGACACTATCTCGAAAAAACAAACAAACAAAAAAAGCTCTAGGAATTGTATTGTGTGCCTGTTATGGATGTGAGGATGTAGCACTGCTGAGGAATCAGAAGTCTCTCTGAGTTGCTTAATCTGTCTCTTGCTTCTGTAAGTTAGCACAGTGCCATGTCTTCCCCCACAGAACCTTAGATCATTTGTTCTTTATTGTGTCAGTGCAGATGGTTGAGGCTTATGACTTCTAAGTCCCAGGGAAGGGTTGGTTAAGTTTCACATTTATGAAAGAGAAAGTATATAGAAATAAATGCTTAACTTTTAATGGGAGCCATTTTTTTTTTTTTTTTTTTTTTTTTTTTTGAGGCAGAGTCTTACTATGTAGCCCAGGAAGACTGTGAATTCACTCACAATCATCTTGATTCAACTTCTTAAGGGCTGGGCAACATAATCCAGCTGTACATCAAGCTTTTTTTAAAAGAAAGTTTGTCCTAAGATATTTATTGATATAAGTACAGGCAGTTTTAAGACATCAAATGAATTATAGAGTTGTGTGACATAGGCTGTTTCTAACAACTGAGACCATCCTTTTGTTGTTTTTCATTTGTAGTCTCTTTTTCACTTGATGCATTATTTGCAGACATATAGACTACTGTTCATTGTATTTATATAGCTATTGGAGAGCTTACTAAGCATTTTATCAAGTAAAAATCTGGATATGAAAGAAAATATCACATATGCACTTTAAATGGGCTTAATTGCTTGGAGTTGTGCCTGAAATAACAAAATGCCTCCTCCTGGGTGTGGCTTTGTTGATTGAAATGGCTTTCTCTGTACCTGCTGCTGTATGAAGATATCAGTACAGCCTTTCATAGAATCATATTTCTGCCATGTCGGTCTGTTCATGAGAGCACTGAGTTCTCTTTCAGTGTTCACTGTCCCTTGAATTATTTTACTCAATTTATCAGAGAATGTGCCCCCTTGTAGCCATCATTGGGAACAGTCATGTGACATGTATGATGTTCCTGTCCAAGATGCACTCCTGTTTTCTGACCAGGGTTGTTCTGATGGTTTTCTGAGCTCTAGGACACTGAGGATGCACATTGGGTTCAAGCAGGCCTGCACTGAAGGTCAGTAAGACTGCAGCACTATTTCTCCTCTCTCTCCAGCCTACACCATTGGCTCTCATGTCACTGACTTAATGTGGGTGGTTACGTTGCATGCTTCTGCACACATCTGAAGATAATCATAGCTGTAATCTGCATACATGATGTTATCCATGGGGATGATGGCCTTGCTGTTTTTCTTAATTCTGATGCCTGAGTTCTGTTTTCTATTGATCTTTAAATTTTCTGCTGCAGCAGTTGGAGAAGATACATTTAGATCTGATTAAGAGGGTTCTGTAATTATGTTATTAGTTAAATATTATGTCTTCACCTTGTTGGGGAGAAGCTGTCCCCTTTCTCCTTGATGGAGCATTGCCTGCCACAATGAAACAATGCTGGCCTTGAGAACTTACAGTCTGTGTTATGACTCCTGAGTATCTAAGTCATGACTAACTAAAACCAGAAGTGATATCTGCAGAGTTGTTTTCCTGTTGATTTAAAAACCAGTTCAAAGCACATAATGTATATTAGAATTTGCCTGTAAATAAATTGTGAAAACAGATGTAAAGTCGGCTTCCTGAAAATGATGGTATAATAAAAAAATCATAATTATAATTTTAAAAGACAGGAAAGACATGAACAGACTTTATTCAAGGCATCCTGAGAAGGACTCTGATCCTGCAGGTCAAAAAGCCTAGGGCATATTTTGGGAGGATGTGGGAATTGGAATTCTTTGCTAGGTGGACCCATTGCATCAGGGTTGGGCCACTTTAAAGAAGTAATAATCAGACAGGTGGTTTGGGCAATTCCAGTAAAATTAAAATGGGAATGGATGATCTGGGTTATTCCAAGCATGTAATAATTGGGAGGGGTGGTTGGATCACTTTTAGGAAACAAAGGGTCACAATGACATGGCAGTCTGAGTCCAAAGATGGAGTCATCCTGCTTCTAACAGTCCCTACTTTCTATCTAATCCTGATGTCTGTGTACACTACTGAGTCGCAGTCTCTTTATGATTAAAATTAAGCCTCCTATTTATGTCTCCTGCAGGCAGAGCCCTGCTAGGGGAGTGTGCTACTGGCAGAGTATCCTTTACCAACACATAGGGTATGTTCTAATCTGGCTTGGTCTCTGGCTGCTCTTTTCCATTTTTGCTATGCATATATGATGAAGTGATCAAGCTTCTTCTGCTATCATGAACCTTTCTCTAGAATTTATAAGCCTCAAATAAATTAGCAGAAACATCTTCAATTATTCTCACTCTTACAGAACTCAAACCTATGTCCTTCCTGAGAACTGGCTTTTGTCTCAGATCACCAACAAATAACCTTTTCCCTCCAAATTCTTTCTGGATATTTTATGCATTAGATGCTTACTGGCTCTATATAACCATCACTGACACCCTTACATGCTTTCTCAGAAAGTCAAATCCTTTTAGACAATCACCCCACTTAGGCACTAGTCTCTAACCCTCAATCTCTTATATTGTCCCCCTATTTCTTGCTTCATCCCTCACACCATGAATTCACCCTTCACACTAATAAGGCTTGTCTTCCTCACACACATCCACATTCCACAGACCATTCAGTCCCTTATTCATCCTCAGAGAATGAGGAACAACCATGACCCATACCATTCCTATGGATGGTATAGAAGGATGTGGACCACTGTTTTCTACACAGGATGTGGTCATTGCATTCATGAACCCACCAAGACAGGACCTGCTCAGTATTGGGTCTGGCAATCTAAACAGTATGCAGAAGTACAGGAGAGATTTCTCTAGTAGTTCAATACATTTGCTTGCAAAGCCTGACTGTTTTCTCCCATACTCACATAAAGCCACATGCACAAGTTGGTGCATGTGTATTTTTTTTTGCAGTGGCCAGAGGCCATGGCACACCCATTTCTCCCTCCCCCATCTGATGTTCCTTGTCAACAAAACATCTATTATAAAATAGTAGAGGGTGTAGTTGGAAAGAGAAAGGGGTTCTGAAGAATGGAGATATGAGATAAGGAAGGTAATGGGAAAGGATTATGTTTGAAATTTATTCTGTACATGTATCAAAATTGTCAACAAGAATACTTTGTAAGAATATAAAAAAGAACATGTATTTCTTGCCTTTGAGCTAAGCACGCCCAATAAGTGTCTACCATCTTCAATTATGATCATAAATCTAAACATAAACATGAACATCACTCTCTACAACTGACTATGCATATACAGGTACCCAGTGTTAAAATGAGTTTCTACACGAATATGTAAAGGCACTGAGAAAACTCCCCATGTTTCCATTGTTCAAAATGTAACTCTTATACTCACTCTCTTGACCTCAAGTAAGCCTTTTTCTGCTATCCTATGTCAGTGTCATTCTTGGTTTCTCTTTGGCTCCACAAAATACATTTTATTAAAAATTGTTCATGCCAAAATGGGACTTTCTCCTTGAAGATTCTTCAGCTTTTCCTGGTTGATGGAACAGGAGAGATACTGAAGAAGGGTAAACAGGGTAGGTACTGGGAAAGGGCTCAACAGGTAAGAGTGCTGTATATACACACATGAAGACTTGAGTTAAATACTGAGCACCCACATAAAAGCCAGCCATGGTCACACATTCCTGTGACCCATGCTGAGAGTTTAGAAACAAGATAATCACTACAACATAGTGGTCTACCAACTTGACTAGAAAAAAAACATCTTCAGTTTCACTAAGAGATTTCATCTCAAGGAAATACACATGCACCTCACCAGAATAGAGTCTGAGGTGGCAAAGAACTGCTCTGCAAAGGGAATGTACAGCAGAGTTTGTAAGGAGAAAAGGTTTTTTTAAGTTTTTGAGGTAGGGTCTCACTCTAGCCCAGGCTGACCTGGAATTCACTCTGTATTCTTTGGGTGGCCTAGAACTCATGGTGATCCTCCTACTTCTGCCTCCCTAGTGCCGGGATTAAAGTCATACGCCACCACGCCCAGCAAGAAAAGGTTTTGACTGAGAGTTTCCCTGAATGGAACAAGCACAATGGGCCTCAGTCAAGTAATGGAAACTGGATAAAAAGAAAAAAGAACTTCAAAGATGAGGAAAACAGGGAGTTCTCAGCCATAAACTTGAGATTACATCTTGGCCCTTAAGTTTAGAAGATTGGAGGATTATCAGTATTCATGCTGATCCCATAGGTACAGGAGATTAAAAGAAGTCTTCAAGTTAAAGCAGAGGCTAATCACTGTGCCTGACCAAAAAAAAAAAAAAAAAAAAAAAGCCAAAAAGGGAATTTTGAGAGATTAGAAATAATTGTGCTGATGACCATAAAGTTAAAATTTGCAAGAACTGAAAATGTTTTCTATCTGCAGATCTGCAAAAGGGCAAGACCTCCAAAAGAAAATGCAGGGTCACCATTGATAGGTTAGTTCTGTTACATACACTTCTACACTAAACAAATAATATGATGTAATATTACATTTTATATTCATATAGGAAAGTATATTACTATTCGAATGCCAGAAAATATAAAAGTCAAACTCGTATTTGCATAAGGAACAAAAGGTATTAATTTGAATAACTACTTTTTTAATCTTTACACTAGTCTCTGAGGTCTTGTGGGAGGTTCAAAAAGCTTCGATGAGGCTGGAGAGATGGCTTAGCGGTTAAGATATTTGCCTGCAAACCAATGGATCCTAGTTCAATTCTCCAGGACTCGCATAACCCTGATGCACAAGGGGACGCATACATCTGGAGTTCATTTGCACTGGCTAGAAGCCCTGGCATGCCCACTCTCTCCATCCTTCTCTCTCTCTCTGCCTCTTTCTCTCTCCAATAAAAAAGCCTCCATAAGCCTGGGGATTCATGCAAAAAATTACAGGCATGTGCCCTTGCAGGGACCATTCAGTAAGGTTTCTGACACCAGAATCTGCTTTGTGTCACAGAGAGGTCCAGTTATCATGTACACCCTCCTATTATGTCTTAGATTTATGTGTTTTATCAAAGAAATTTTCTCAGTTTATTTTTGGCTTTTTATGAAGCAGCATCTCACTTGAGCCCAGGCTGAAATGTAACTCCTTCTGCATCACAAATTCATATCAATCTTACTACTTCAGCCTCTAACATGCCTCAGGCTTTGCACTCTCCAGCCCACTTCTTTGATGGCCCAGTCAAACTCAACATTTGAAATTCCCCCTATTTGGGAAACCTGCTGACTGTTATCTGTTAAAACATAAATAGAAGACATCAGAATGTCAAAAGATATTTTTCTACTCAAATCACTGGAGAGCTGTATTTAATTTAAATTTAATTTAAAATGAGTTATATTCAAAGGATGTGTGTATACAGATTTCCAAAATGTGACTAACAATTTTAATTGACTATTTCAAAAGTCATGGGAAAAGGAATTTCCATTTGTAAGGACACCTATTCTCTACAGGCTACCCCTTACATAGGAAGACACATTTACCTAAGTCTGTATTACAAGGCTCATGTTTTGATATATTATTTTAATGAACCTTTACAATAGCTCATCTCAACAATGTGTAAGTTCATTGTTGAATCTTTTATATATAAATGTTCTATTTTGATGTTATGGTTAGTTCTTGCAACCTTGCCAAAGGATAGGGGATGGTAGGGAATGTGAAACTTCCAGGTGATCTGTAGGTACCTGTTTGGGGAGTTAGAGGAGACAAATTCTGGGCCTTTGTCTGATTGTATTGAGGATGACAAGCCAAATTGAGAGAATATTTCTCTAGTCAATATCTCAGTTACTATTTGAGCTCTCTTGTTTGTGGTGAGGAATGCTTGTACATATCCAGAAAAGGTATCCACACTAACTAAGAGATATTTGTATCATTTAACAGAAGGCATATGGGTGAAGTCTGCTTGCCAATCCATGGCTGGTAGAAGGTGCTGCATCTGGTCGGTAGGACTTGAGGGGGTCGGATGTTGGAGTTAGGGTTTGCTCGTTGGCAGATATCACATGAGTCTGCAAGATCTTTGAAGAATTGTCTGTCCTAGGGTTGATAGGAGGTGTGGTTTTGAAGAAAAGAAAATGGAGCTTGGTTAGAGAGAAGGCAGGTATGAAAGAAACCTTTCTTCTTTGAGGGGGACTTTGTATGCTAAGAAAGGTAGGGAGGTGGGGTAGAGGTCTGGGTGTGTCAGGGCAATTTCACAGGCCAATTTATGAGTGTGATTGAGAGGGTGATGTACTGTTTGTCTTTCTGATGGCCTTGGCATTGCATGAATGATTCCTTAAAGGGGAGAAAAGTGACATCCAGAAGGTCTTGTATTAGAGAGGCACTAATAATTGGAGTTTGCTTTTGTGTGAGGAAGGCTCTTTCCTTCCAAATAAGAATATATGAGTGGATGATTTTATAAGCATATTTTGAATTTATATAAATGTTAATGGAAAGATCCTTAGCCAGAGTTAGGACTTGAGTAAGGGCCGTTAGTTCATCCTGCTGGAAGGTTGTACTTAGGGTCAAAGGTTGTGCTTCAATAAGGGTACATATTTAGGGAGTTGGTGTGGCTCTGGATGATGGCATATCCTGATGCATGGGGTGGGGCGTGACCTAAGTAAGTTACAGTCTGCTAACAGATCTGAACTTTGCTTTTGACCCAATACCCCTAAGCAGATAAGGCATTGAGGAATTTTAGCAGTGTGTGCAACACAGATTTCATGGGAGGGACTACATAGGAGAAGGTCATCTACATACTGTAAGAGATGACTGGGTTGGAGGTTTAGGGATGAGAGATCTCATTGGGGGCCTGACCAAAGTAGTGGGGACTGTCCCTAAAACCTTTTGACAGGACTGTCCAGGTGAGTTGCTGAACTAAAACGGTGTCTGGGTCTTCCTAAGTAAAAGAAAAAAGAGGATGTGAGCCTGGATGTGGGGGGATGGTAAAAAAATCATCTTTAAGATCTAGGACAGTAACATTGGTTGCAGTAAGTGAGACAGAGGAAAGGAGAGTGTAAGGGCGAGGGATGACATGGTATGTGGGTATGGTTGTCTCATTTACCTTTCTGAGTCCTGGATTAACCCTTATTTTTTAACCCCATTGATGGAGGTTTTGTGAGGAGAGTTGACAGGTGTTTAAAATTGGGCCTTTAGGAGGTGGACAATTAAGATACTGTCTACTCCAAGGCTACCCTGAACATAAGCATATCTACCAGCTCAATGGAATTCTTAAATACTCAAAACTTCTGGGTTCAATTGACTGTTGATAACATGAACAAACATTATTTTTGCAGTCCACTATTAGCTAATAATCTCACGGGTCTGTCTGTTAAGTATAATGAATATGTTAATGTCCATGGATATAGAATTACCAAACAAGACCATCCTGTGCTCCATACAGATTCAGCACTCAGAGCCACCCTAGTTGTCCAACAACATTGCCTATGCATCAATTGTATCCCCCCTTGACCGCCTCTTAAACCATCGCAACATCTCCCTGACCACTGGCAAATGTATGCCCATGGGATGAGTCTTCCTCTGCAATAAAATGGCCTTTCAAGCCCTGCCTGCTAACTTCTCTGGAATCTGCTCCAGCAGACAGATCTTCCCCTTACTGCCATCCCTAACCCCTCCTCACTGGAATACGTGGAGTCTGCCCATCAAGTGTGGTCATAATCCATGAGAGCAACTTTTGGTCAGGTTTAGGAAAATGGTTTCCATGGTTATGCTCTTTACTGGGTCCTTTGATGAGTATTCTTCTCATCATAATCATAGCTCCTGGTCTGCCCAATTGTGTACTCTGACTCACCAAATAAGAAATCAATTTGTAAAACATGATGTACTTTAACACTCCTTACAACCCCATAGTCATGACAAATCACCCATAATAATCTGCTTCTTGCCCCCTGTCCTTCTTACAGGGATGGCAGTGAAAAGGAAAACAAAAGGGAGGGAAACCAGACACCAGACATCAGACAGTCAGGGCATTCCAAGATCAAAGGAGAAACCACACCTAAATCTGAAATGAATGTATGATTTTCTTGATCTACATGACCTACCAAAATTAAATCAGAATGAGATAAACCACTTAAATGGAAAACAGAAAAAGAATCAAACAAGGCTGAAGTTGTGGTTCAGTCCATAGAAGGCTTGCCTAACATGCATGAGCTTTGAGTTCAATAGCCAGTAATTACATAAACCAGAAGTGCTGTTATCTGCCTCTAATCCCAGCAATAAAGAGGTGAAGACAGGAGCAACAAAAGTTCAAGGCAGGGTTGGAGACATGGCTTAGCAGTTAATGTGTTTGCTTGCAAAGCAAATAACCCAGGTTCAATCCCCCAGGACCCACATAAAGCCAAGTGTATTAGGTGGCACAAGTATCTGGTGTTCATTTGCAGTGGTTAGAGATGCTAGTGCACCATTCACCCATATTATTTCTCTATTTCTCTCTCCCTCCCTTTTAATTCTTTAAATAAATAAATAAATAAATAAATAAATAAATATTTAGAAAATAAAGTTCAAGGCAATCTTTGGCTACATATTGAGGTTGAGGCAGACTGAGCTACTTGATACCCTGTCTCAAAAAGAAATGATAGCCGGGCGTGGTGGCACACACCATTAATCCCAGCACTCAGGAGGCAGAGGTAGAAGGATCACCATGAGTTCAAGGCCACCCTGAGAATACAGAGTGAATTCCAGGTCAGCCTGAGCTAAAGTGAGACCCTACCTCGAAAAACCAAAAAAGAAAAAAGAAAAGAAAAGAAAATGATAAACAAAACACCCCAAAATTATGGTTGCTTTGCAAAAGCAAGTGCATCATTCTTCTAAATGTCACATGGGTCCAAACCTCAATATGTGGGAGATGAAGGGAATTAGAGGCAAGAAGGGAGGGAGCGGAGAAGAGGCCTAACTCTTTCAAGGAGCTCCACTGTGAAGAGCTGAAGCCATCACAGGTGAGAGTCTGTTTCATGCAGAAGGGAAGAATTCTGCACAGCGGCAGAAGCTGAGGACTGGGCAGAAAGGGTCTAAGGTAATGACAGTCCTTGAGAAGGTGTAAGGATGTTCTCTTGAAATTACCAAAAGGAACTTTCAAAGATACATTTTCTTGAGACCGGGGGGTGGGGGGGATGGTGGAAATCATTCAAAATAAATTCATAGAATTGTTTGTGAAGTGATGGTAATTCAAGCTGACAGTTAAAGCAAGAGATGAGGAAAAAAACTGTGATAAAGGGGTTGAGAGAGGAGTGAAGCTTGGAAAAAACCTTAGTGTGGACAGCTGTCCTCCATACAAGGAAGAACCACTGTCCTTTGAGCTATCAATGACTGTGGTCTGTAACTTTCCACCATGGAGGAGAGGAAGGTTCATGCAGCTCTCCACCTCTTCATGGATTCAGTTACTGTAACTAGAGGACAGGGCTTACAAAGCCCCACCCCAGGATTTATATACAGTTTAAGTATGAGGAATGAAGAGGTAGCTTAGAGATTATGTGCACTTTCTCTGCAAATATGAGGATACAGGAGGGCCTAAACAGTTTATGTTTGAATCTCCAGATCCCACATAAACAGCTGGGAAAGTCCAAGAAAACCCCAGGCCCATAAAGGGGAGCACAGATTAGAGACTCCCCCTGGGCTCATGGAAAAGCACCTATCTTTCAAGAGAATCCAGTTCAAAATGAGAACATGGGAAAGAATGATGGACTGGGACACGGTTTCTGCTCTGGCTAACAAAGAGGAGTGAAAACTGCAGCAGGAAAGAGTGTAATACCACATAAGAGAACCCACCTAACTGTGGGCAGCACCTTCACATGGGCTTCGTGCATGCTAGTCAAGCACTCTACCAACTGAGCCACATCCCAAACCTTCCTTACCTGTTAAAGCAAGGATGATTATGTACAGATTATACTGTCAAATCATACATGGTCCAGGCATGTTCCTTTTTGGGAAGCTGAAAAAAGCTCAGGAGATAAATGGTTGTGATGCTTATATATTTCAAGCCCCAGAAGTTTCTAAAATGATTTAAAGGATAAGTTTGATATTATGTGTGTTTTTAACATACTGACATAAACTAAAGTACATATTAACCATCCTAAACATCACATTCAATGGATAGCCAGCACCATCTATGAGAATATATGTAATGGGGCTGGAGAGATGGCTTACAAATTAAGGTGCTTTCCTGTGAAGCCTAAGGACCCAGGTTCATTTCCCCAATAAGCCACATAAGCCAGGTACACAAGGTGGCTGTTTTAGTCAGGTTTGTATTGCTGGCAGAAAGCACCTGACCAAGAGCAGCTTGTAGGGGAAAAAAAGACTTTACTTTGGCTTACAAACTGAAGGGCAAGCTCCATGATGGCAGAGGAAAAATGACAGCATGAGGAAGATGGACAACACCTACTGACCAACATCAGATGGACAACAGCAACAGAAGAGTGTGCCAAACACTGGCAGTGGGAAACTGGCTATAAGACCCATAGGCCTGCCCCCAACAATACACTGCCTCCAAGGGGCTTTAATTTCCAAATATCCATCAGCTGGGAACCTAGCAGTCTGAACACCTATGTTTATGTGGGACACCTGAATCAAAAACCCCATGGTGCATGCATCTGGAGGCATTCATTTGCAGTGGCTATAGACCCTGGTGTGCCCATTCTCCCCCCTCACAAATAAATAAAGAAAAAAAATTAATATATGTATTGGGGCTGGAGAGATGGTTCAGTGGTAAATGCACTTGCCTGACAAACCTAACAACTCAGGTTCAATTCTCCCTGTACCCATATAAAGCCAGGTACACAAAAGAGCACATGCTTCTGGAGTTCATCTGCAATGGCTACATGCCCTGGCATGCCCATTCCCTTTCTCTCTCCTTGCAAATGAATATTTTTTAAAGAGAGTATATGTCAGAGGGAGAAGAGCATCACTGTGCACCCATATAATTCCAATTGAGAAGACTGAGGCAGGAGCATCCTGAGTTGGAGGCCATAATGTGACCTCACCTCTAAGTAAAAATAAAAAAGTGCCAATGGTGTAGCTCACTGTAAAAGAACTTGCTTAGCACACACTGGACCCTGGGTTTGATAGCCAGGAACAGAGCATAAGCACTGACAGTTACTCCAATTTAGCTCCAAATAAGAGTAAAACTGCTTTGCCTTCTGGGGAGAGAGTGCATGGAGGCAGAGATGTGAACAAATATTTATTCACCCCAAATAAGGTGCCAATGACAGACGAAATAAACAATGCCATTCAAGTCCAGCCCAGTGAGTCAGTGAGTTTATTTGGGTTATTTAGAGGAATGTGGATGAGGAGATATTTACAGGCGCATGGATAACTGAAAAGTACCTGATCAGCACAAACGAGCCTGTGCAGTTTCCATGAAGCCTACTCATGCTCTGCTGCCCTGGCCTTGCCCTCCATACACTCCTTGTTCTCTGTGTGGTTTTTCTTTGTTTGATTTTGAAATAGTGTCTTCCATAACCCAGGCTGGACTCAAAGTGACCTGGTGTGGTGGCACATACCTATGAATTCAGTACTCGGCAGGTGGAGACATGAGATAAAATGTTCAACATATGTACTGAGTTTACAGGCATGTGCCACCAAGCCAGGTTCACTGCACTCACTTCTTTGTCTGCATTCCCTCTAGATCACCTTATCCACACCCAGGGTCTCAAAAGACAGTAACATGTTTATGTCTCTGAAACATATATGCTAGCTCTGCACTTTGCACTGGATGGCAGGTTTGAACATGTATGTGCTCATGAGGCACCTCTGAGGGTAACTGAAACAGGGCAGTTGTTAACATTTGTCCCCTTGACAGATCACTTGCCTGGATTGTGCAAGACCCTGTGTTTGATCCTTAGCAACACACACACACACACACACACACACACACACACACACACACACACCCTATCCCCCATCTGTTCCCCATGCATTCTCTATTTCATGCAATGGTCTCCTGTAGAGAGCTGCGAGGTGCCGCGCCTTAAAGATGGTGCTGGCTTCCACCTTCCGCCTTCCCGATGGCGAGTGCTCTCCTGGATAAACAAGTCCTTATTTGGCTTGGGCTGTGATCTAGGCTTTCTTCCGCATATGTGGACCTATCTGCATTCACCACGTGGCTTACCAGGGTTGGCTGTTCAAAGGCTTCTTAAGCTTTGGGCGGGCTTGTCCCGGGGTCAGTGAGTGAGGCAGTGAGTCAGTGAGTGAGTGAGTGAGTGAGTGAGTGAGCCAGTGAGTCAGTCAGTGAGTCAGTCAGTGAGTGAGTGAGTCAGTCAGAAGATTGTTTAAGGGGTCAGAAGATTGTTCAAGGTTCCTGAATAAACTGCTGAAAGAAGAGTCCAAGTGTTGCATCTTCCTTGCTGGTCGAGGCAGTCGCGACAAATGGTGGCCTGTACGGGAACTCAGAACTTGCAGGGCAGCTAGCTGGTAAGTTCCAGATAAGTGGACAAAAAGGGTAAAGGCAAGTTCTCCAAAGAGAGACGATAAGGTCCCATAGCAAAATGGGCAATACATCTTCCAGTATTAGGGTTAAAAGGCGCCACAATAAGGTTTCCTTAGAGGAAACGCAGTGAGAAGATTTCTTAAGAATGATAGCTGGCCAATTAATGTATATTTGTTCGTGTGTCTTATTAGTGTATAAAAGTTGGTTAACCTCATGTGGTGTATTTGTGTTGTAGTGTGTCTAGTCATATTACATAGGGCAAACGAGAATGATTCAGAAGCAGTTAAAAAAATTTAGAGGAAGTGAGAGAAGAGCGCTCGAGTAAAACATCTAAAAGAAAAAGTAAGGTTCCTGAATAAACTGTTGAAAGAAGAGTCCGAAGAGGGACTCAGAACTTTCTGCAGTCAGGGCAGTGCACTGGTAAGTTCCCAGGTAAGGTGGGAATCCGCGACAAAAGCCATTTTGCTCTCTCGGTAGAAAAAGAGGGAGCAGGAAAGTTCCCAGGTAAGGTGGGAATCCATGACAAAAGCGGGATTTTGCTCCTCTCGGTAGAAAAAGAGGGAGCAGGAAAGTTCCCAGGTAAGGTGGGAATCCAGCGACAAAGCGGGGATTTTGCTCCTCTCGGTAGAAAAAGAGGGAGCAGGAAAAGAATTTTTGCAAATTTAGCCATGGGCACTTCTCACTCGCACCCAATTTTTTTGGCTCTGAATGAGCTGCTTCGTTCAAAAAACTTAAAGATAAAGGGGAGTACCCTGGAGAGGTTCCTGGAGGAATGTGATGCCATAGCCCCTTGGTTTGCGTGCTACAATCCCTTCATGGGAAAATTTGGGCGAAGATCTTGATTTTGCAGCAGACCAAGGCACGCTTAAGGGCGGGGTAAGATCGATCTGGAGGTTAGTGAGGAACTGCCTTGAGGAAGAAAGGTCGAAATAGGCAAACAATGAAAAAGAGGCAAAAACAAAGAACAACTTATCCAACACTTGAGCTAGAAGATTCAGAGTCTACGGATTCTAAAGAAGGGCTGCAGGCTCTCATAAAACAAATGAAAAGATAAAAAAAAAAAAAGAGAGAGAGAGAGAGGAGGGGGAATCCCGGGAAAAAGCCGGGTGTGGTGGCTCAGGCCATCCCAGCACATGGGAGAGGCAGAGCAGGACTGCCACAAGTTCAAAGCCAGCCTGGTCTACATAGTGAGTTCCAGGGGCCAGGAAAAGCAGAGGCACTGAGACTGGTTTTAGGTTACTGGAGCTGCTACTGTCAACGCAATAGCAATCTTAAGGAAGGTGGAAGGAAGTTGTTCTGACTTGATTTACATTAAAACAATGGAGAGGATGCCTGAGGAAAGACTGTAAAAATGCAAATTCTTGAAAGAGCTGACTGGAGAAGGAACCTGCTTTTCAAGGCTATATTGAACTTGAACTGCAGAAGTTTGACATTTTACATCATATACGGTTATCAGTTTACGGGGGCTAGGGACAGAATGTGGTGGTTTGATTCAGGTGTCCCCCATAAACTTCAAGTGTTCTGAATGCTAGGTTCCCAGCTGATGGCAATTTGGGAATTAACACCTCCTGGAGGCAGAGTATGGCAATTTGGGAATTAACACCTCCTGGAGGCAGAGTATTGTTGGGGGCGGGCTTATGGGTATTATAACCAGCTTCCCCTTGCCAGTGTTTTGACCAATGCTAGCCTCGCAGCCAGCCGTGGACAAAAGTGGCTAGTTATATATAAATTATACTAGGGCTGCAAATTTATCCAGATTTTTGTCTAGTTTTCTATTACAGAATTGGTCGCTTGAATTTGAAGATACCTTAAGAGAACTGAGACTGGCAGTAGTTAATGTGAATTCTGCCCGCATGGACCTCTCCTTTGCCTCTGGATTGTCATCTTGGCTGATCTCCGCTATGAATCATCTGAAGGAATGGGCGGGTTTGGGTGCTCTTTAGCAGGCCTTCTGTTACTGGTCTCTCTGGTTTGCTTGTGGTGTCTGTGTAAAATCAGGGTCACGCAATGACGGGATGCAGCTATGATCATTCAAGCCTTTACTGCCATAGAGGCTGCACAGTCCCCTAAGTCTGGCTGGCTACAATTAAAAGTTAATCTTCTTCCTGCTCAGGTTGCGAGGCTAAGCACTGCACTCTGGGTTAGCCCTAGAAATCCAGAGAAGAGCATGTTTGATTGCATGCGGGTTGATGCCCCAGATCCCGCCTCTGAGAAAAAGGCATCAGGGTTGCAAAAATACATCAACAGAGATCAGACCTCTACTCTTACCTGTGGCTTGTTTTAAAACATAAAAGGGGGAACTGTAGAGAGCTGCAGGTGTAAAAGTTTTAAAGATGGCGCTGGCTTCCGCCTTCCCGCCTTCCCGATGGCAAGTGCTCTCATGGATAAACAAGTCCTTATTTGGCTTGGGCCGTGATCTAGGCTTGCTTCCGCATATGTGGACCTATCTGCATTCACCACGTGGCTTACCAGGGTTGGCTGTTAAAAGGCTTCTTAAGCTTTGGGCGGGCTTGTCCCGGGGTCAGTGAGTGAGGCAGTGAGTCAGTGAGTGAGTGAGTGAGTGAGTGAGTGAGTGAGTGAGTGAGCCAGTGAGTCAGTCAGTGAGTCAGTCAGTGAGTGAGTGAGTCAGTCAGTCAGTCAGTGAGTCAGTCAGTCAGTCAGAAGATTGTTTAAGGGGTCAGAAGATTGTTCAAGGTTCCTGAATAAACTGCTGAAAGAAGAGTCCAAGTGTTGCGTCTTCCTTGCTGGTCGAGGCAGTCGCGACAGTCTCCCTCTCCTCTTTACTATAACCATGCCCAGACAACCTGAGTTATTATGACACACCATCTTAGCTCCCTTATTAATTTGGCAGATGCTATTCTATAGCCTTGCTCACATTGACCATTCCCACACATTTTGCTAGTTCATCCATTGAAATGGTGTATCCAGGCTGGAGGTGTGGATCAGTGGTGGATTCATTGTTTACCTGGGATGTGTGAGGCTCTGGATTCATGAACAAGTTCCCATGGGGGTGAAGTAATTCCTGAGTTAACCATACTACATAGCTGATTGAATGTATAGAAAGTCTGTGGTAGTAGAAAGCTGCCTGTTACAGGCTTATAACCTAATTTTGTTGGGTGACCTTCAGTCCCATAAATAGTACTTATAGTCTACCTCACCACTTGATCTAACATTGCCATTACTATCAGGTAAAATTCTTATTGGAATGTTCAAACAAACATCTTAGTTTCCACCAACCCATAGGCTAAGGATGGCATCACAAAACACCTGAGGCCTCCAGCAGAGACTTCTCTGCTTTGAATACTCCACCTCAATGTTTCCATGAATGTACTTAAAATGCCTAGATTTATAACTTTTTCGTTCTATTACTATAACTATTCCATGAGTCATGTAGGGTGGCCCACATTTTTACTCCCAGTACAAAAGAGGCTAAACTAGGAGGATCACCGTGAGTTTAAGGCTATCTTGGTTGACAGATTGAGTTCCAGGTCAGCCAGGCTAGAGTGAGACCAGGCTTAAGAAATGAACCAAAAAATTCTGAAACTTTTACCATGTTGAAACATCATATTTCATGTAACCTAGACCTGTTCCCAGGCCATCAGCTCTCAGATTTGTCTCAGAATAAAGTATTCATTATGCACTTGAGGTAAGAACTGGGGTTTGACATCCCAATGCCACAGATTAAAAAAAAAAAAGAAAATGAAAATGAAAATGAAAAATCAGCTCCAGAGCCGGGTGTGGTGGCGCACGCCTTTAATCCCAGCACTTGGGAGGCAGAGGTAGGGGGATTGCCATGAGGTCGAGGGCTCCCTGAGACTACATAGTTAATTCCAGGTCAACCTGGACCAGAGTGAAACCCTACCTCAAAAACAAAACAAAACAACAACAACAACAAAAAATCAGCTCCAGTTCTCCCCTGAGAGTTTCAGGTTCTTTCACATGTCCATACCACTGCACTTGACATTCTCATCACCCTACTGACAGTTTGAGTCAGATAGACTTACTTTTGAAAATGACATGCAAACTGCAGGGTGCTCAGCAACATCCCTGTACCCACCCACAAGGTCAGGTGCAGCATTGTATGTCCCACCCTCAATTAAATAATAAAAAATAACCCCTGACATCACAAAATATCATTGAATGGTTAAAACAAACTCATTCCTCCTGAGATCAACACCAGCAACACAGTCTGTACCATTTTTCTGGTATTACCAGACCAGTTCAGGGAGAAGCACAGGGGCAACAAAGAAATTGGAGACATGCTGTGAATTTGGTTTAATTCTGTCAGGAAGGAGCTGAACAACTGCAAGTGGCCACCAAGTGAACAACTGAAAGACAGGTCCGAGCCTCAATGTGATGAAAC
This sequence comes from Orientallactaga sibirica, assembly GCA_036365145.1. Taxonomy (NCBI): domain Eukaryota; kingdom Metazoa; phylum Chordata; class Mammalia; order Rodentia; family Dipodidae; genus Orientallactaga; species Orientallactaga sibirica. The sequence goes on along the minus strand of JAEOAD010002243.1, from coordinate 44,738 downwards.
AGGCAAGAAAACACAGGCCAGAGTGAGAAGAATATCAGGGCTCAGAGTGGGTTGGACTACCCACTTTCTCACATCATAATAATAAAGGGAAAATAGAGACATGTTTTAGATAAACTTTTGATCTAAACAGAGATTAAAGAGGAATGAAAAAGCTACTGTACTGGCTTTGGTGTATATGAAACCCTCACTACATGGAGAGAAGAGTCCATAGGTCCACAAGGAGACATAGAGAACCATTAACACCTTAAATCTCAGAGTCATGACTGATTACTTGACCAAAAAAATGAAATGATTGCCTTTCTTTCCCCTCCTATATTTACTGTTAGCTATAGATGAAATATAAGATATCTCTAAGAATCCTTTCTTATCCCAAATTTCCAGCTCTCTCAATACAGCACAGATTTAAGGTTGAATTCCTGTCTTTGCTCACTTGCCTCTGAAAGTACAAGTATCAAGGACTGAATTCTGGTTTCAGAAACACACAGTGACTGGTACAGATGACAGTTGTGGGAAGAAAAGTCAGGAGATTGTGAAGTCACCAGTCAGTGGGTGAGAGGGAAATGATGGAACACAGACTTCATACACAAAGCCAATGTCTCATGCATTAGACCCTCAAGAGATAGATGCATCAGAGCCCTGAGCATTGTCCCTGCTACCAAGGCAGTGTGAGCTTGGCTCCCTGCTTCTCCTCCTGGTTACTCCTTCCTCCCCATCACCATGATGACCAGACACAGTTCTGAGAACCAACCCAGCACCAATTTTCCAGAATGGGGAAGGTGGGTTGAGAATGGTCACTCATCCTGCACAAGGCATGTGCCTCTCCTCCCTATAAGGAAGCCCACACCACCTACTTCTATCCTGGTGGTCTGAATTCCACACACTCCATGTCCTAGTCTTGTCTTTTTAGATCCTATTGCTAACTCAGAGTGCCATCTCAGAGTATAAACCCAGGGCCCAGCTTCTCAGGATGTCCTCACTGTGAGAAATGGGGTGATGGGTTTGTTTATCTTTGGAGCTCTACCCACTGACTGTCTCCTTTCTCCTCTCCAGGGGCTGGAAGCCACATCATGCATATGATCTTCATGTAGGTCCTAGGGCACCCTGCCTGTTGCCTCATATTTGGGCTGCATGATTCAGGTGACCTTGTTTACTATATCACAGAAAACATCCTTGTTCAGGGAGGTTTGATATGTGCCATTTCAGGAAGGTGAGTACATCTCACACCCACATATCAAATGAAGGATCTAAGGAGATTGTTAAAGGTATTTCCTTGCAAACTTAACAGCTCCTGTTCAATTCCCCACCATCCACATAAAGGCACGTGCACACAGCATACCCACTCCAAGTCAATGAGAAGTGGAGGCAGGAGAATGCAGAAGCTTGCAGGCCAGCGAGAATGGTGCCTATGAAGCAGATAAAACAAACAGACAGCACAACCAGTAAAACAAGTGAAGCCCTGTGTCAAGCAAAGAGGAAGTTGTCCTCAGACCTCCACATGTACTCTGGGGCATGCACATGCTAATTCACACAGAAGATACTTGAATCACATCACTTCTCTCTTTAATGGCATCTTCTAAATTCCTATATACACACTAAGTATCACATTAACCAACCAATCTGAAGATCTCATCCAAATAACAGGTTAGGCATCTCTGTTCCTGGAATACTCTGAGCTTCCTTTCCATTCAGTAACTAACCTAGTCTTCCATTCATGAAGTGTCAGGATTTTCCTGACACCAGCCTGCCCCCCCCAAACTGTCATTTCTTCACAGGTCTAGTGACTCTAACAATCTCTACCTGCCTATCACCATGGTGCCTTAGGTAAACACCTTTCCCAAATTACAGTGAGCTTATTGAACTTAGGACATTCTCAGTTTAATTAATCACACTCAGTAGTGTTGGATATTTGTTTCTCACACCCCAAAGGCTTTTAAAATTTTGGGTTAAGGACAAAGGCTAGTAAAGCCAAGACTTCACTTATTCCCCTTCCTGCTTTTCCTTCTAGTATTTAGTACCTAACACTGTTGGTTTTTACTTTCTGTCCATATACACAGGAAAATGAAGGCAATGTCTGTAAGCACACCACACTGAGGTTAGAAAATCAACATGAAGAGGTGAAGACACTTGTGGGTGGCACGCTGGCTTTGGTCTGAAGCCAGGCCTATCACCAGGGTTCCTCACAGTGCCACCAGGGAGTCCATGTGGCCCCTCTACTTGGCCTGACTCCCCTACCTGATGCGGAGAGGTCTGACTTGCAAGCAGATCACCATGGTCGCCTCCTCCACCACCATCTCACCAGACAGAGGATCAGGAAAATGAACTGTGCTACTACCTCTTCACCATTTGCACCTCCCTGCCTTTAAGTTTACAATTTCCCCAGTGCTCTGGTAGCAGCTGCAGCAGTGTGACATCATGGGCTGTTCCACTTGCCTGGGCATGGGGGGGCAGAGCCATCCACCATTCCTGACAGGAGGGTGGCTTGCAGAGGGGAGTGGGATGCAGCTGTACTGAAGAAGAAACTTTGCAGCTCACAGGGATCTTTCCTCCCACCTACCCATAGAGCAGATGCAGGACACCTGGGGCCTGAGGAGCCTCATGGGATAAGGGGACTCCTGGCCAAAGATTCCACAGGCCCACTGTGTGTGCCTGACAACACTATGGTCAACCCACAGGGATTGACTGCACTCAGGCCTGGGTTCTGCAGCCCTGCCCTGCTTCCCTTGCTCTTCCTTCCTTTCTTCCTCCCTTTCTTGTCTTCCATTTCCCCTCTTTTCTCCCCTTCCTTCTTTCTCTCCCACTCTGCTCCTTCCTTCCTTTCCTCTCTCCCTGCTTCCTTGTTTCCCTCCCTCACTCTCCTTCCTTTTTTTCCATTCTTATTTCCCCCTTTTCCTTCCCTCCTTTTATTCTCCTCCCCTTTCCCCTTTTTCCTTCCTTCTTTCTTTTCTTTTCCTACTTTTCCTTCCCATCTTCATTCCTTCTTCTCTTCTTCACCCATCCCCCTTTTTTACCTTCCTTCCCTCCTTTTTTTCTTCTTCCCATTTGTCTCCCTTTCTCCTTTTTCCTCTTTCCTTTGCCCCCATTTTCCTCCCTGTCTCCCTTTCCTCTTTCCTTCCTTCCTCCCTTTATCTCCCCCTCTCCTTTCCTTTTTGCTCTTCTGTTTTGAGACAGGCTCTATATAGTCCAGACTTTCCCTCAACCCTTGAAGCTCCTACTTCAGCCTCCCACTGAGTGGTAGTGCACCGCACCCAGATGTTTTGGGAGGGGCATGTCATGTGTGCGTGCGTGTGTGTGTGTGTGTGTGTGTGTGTGTGTGTGTGTGTGTGTGTGTGTGTGGATTTGGGCTCATGTTCCAGGGCGGTGCGCTGGAGCTGGGTGTGGGCCCAGCCAGCCCTTTGCCTGGCTTTCTTGCAGCACCTCCGGGAGCCCCGTGACCCCTCGGCCCTGCGCGATCCTCCTACCTGCTGCGATCGCTCTCACGCCCCCAGACTCGCCATGGCCGCCTCCTCCGCCATCCCGCAGGATGGAGGCTCCGGAAAATGAACTCCGCTGCTTCCTCCACACTGCTCACGCCGTCCCGCCTTTCAGTTTACAATCTGCTGAGCGGTTTCCCTGGCACACAGACACAACACCGCCACCGCCACACCGCCACCTCCTCTGCCCCGCTGAGCTGCTGGAGAGAGGCTCAGGAGAATGAACTCCGCTGCTCCCGCCTTTTGAAAGTTTATAACTGCGCTAAGGACGCTCTGGGTGAGGCGCAGCATTGTGACGTCATGGGCAGTTCCATCTGCCTACAACACGGGGGAGGCCGGAGCCGCCCATGGGTCAGGAGGGGAGGGCGGCTGGCAGGAGATGAGTGGGCTGCAGCTGTATTGGTGCAGGGACTTTGCAGCCAATAGAGCTTGTGCCTCCCCCCAAACACTCAGAGAGCAGATGCAGGGGCTCCTGAGACCTGAGGTGCAGCTGTGTGTACTGACAGACCACCAGCTTCCACCAACCCAAGGTTTAAGAATGTCATCAGATAGCATGTGAAGACTATGGTGGAGATTTCCCTGCTTTGCTAAAACCTGCCTACCTGATGGTCAACCAGTGTATTTGAAAAGTGCCTTGATTTATGATCTGACTTATGTAACTATGAAAACTTCATGAAACTGTTAAAACATTTGGACAGGGAATTTTGGGTAACATAAATCTGTGTTCCTGGGCCATGGTCACTCACATTTGGCCCTAGACTAAACTATGTCTAATCCCCTTTGAGGTGAGAGCTGTGTCTTTTGATGGACACTGGGGTGCAGCTGTGCTGAAGCAGGGACTTTGCAGTTCACAGAGCTTGTGTCCCACCCTGCACATACCCAGAGAGCAGATGCAGGAGTTCCTGGTACCTAGGGTGCAGCTATAATAAAGCAGAAACTTTGCAGCTCACAGGTTACCCAGAGAACATGTGCAGGACTCCTGGGGCCTGAGGAGGCCTGGTGTGATGGGTGTGATTTGTGGGGCCAGAAGATCCCATAAGGCCTACTGTGTGTGCATGAAACACTATGGTCAGTCCACAGGGATTGACTGTGCTTAGGCCAGGGATCTGCAGACCTGCCCTCCTCCCCTTGTCCTTCCTTTATTCCTTCCTTCCTTCCTTCCTTCCTTCCTTCCTTCCTTCCTTCCTTCCTTCCTTCCTTCATTTTCAACCCATTTTAACCCCTCTTTTTTCTGCCATTCTTTCTTCTATCCCTTACTCCCTCCTTCCTTTCTCTACTTCTTTCCATTCTTCATTTCTCCTCTCTTTTTTCACCCTTTCATCCTGCCACTCATCATCTTTCCCCCTTTTTCTCCCTTTCTTTCTATTCTTCTCCTCCCTTTCCCACTCATTTTTCTTTCTTCCTTCCTTTCTTCTCTTCCCTTTCCCCCTTTTCTTCTTCCCTCCTTTCCTCTTTTCTTCCCTTTCTCCCTTTATCTCTGGCTTGCTGTGAGCTCAAGGCCTGGTGAGGACTCCATCTCATGTCTCCTCTGTGCATTCAAAATATTGCCTTCCTCCCCTGCAGAGTTTTGGCACACAGGAGAGGCACAAGATAGACAGGAAAAAGCTGGGATGGAGAAGTGTGTGTGTGTGTGTGTGTGTGTGTGTGTGTGTGTGTGTGTGTGTGTTGTTGAGAGTGATGAGATGGAAAGCAGCCCTGAGAACAGTAAAATATCTCACAAACAGAAGTGAATCCACAATAGTGTGGAATGTATATTTACATTATCTGTATAATTACAAGAGATGAACCCCATAGGGAAGTTCTTATCTTTATGATGTCTGAAGAAATTTATAAATACTACAGAAGCTTTACAGCACCTAGTGTTGTGGCTTTGGCTGCCCTGTCAGCCCCCTTTTAAGGAATAGCAGAGACAAAGCACCCAGTAAAGGTTAATTACAAGTAGCTGGGCACTGCTGCTCCTACCATGCCCAGGAGCCTGAGGGAAGTGAAGGGGAGGAAAAGGAATGTGAAGACCACACAGGAGCTTAGGTGGAGGTGAGGAATTTGGGGAAGCCCTACTGGGGAAACTAGACAGGGCTTGGCCAGGGAAGGTATTGTTCCTGGATGAGTGCTGATCTCAGACATTCCTCTCTCACTGTTTAAGGATGCAGGCTGGAATGATGATTGGAAAGTCCCTCAGTGGGCTCTGGAGACAATTAACTTGGTGAATGTCCAGTGTGGGAAGGAAAGTGTCTCTTGGACAACAGGATATTTTGTAAGAAACATCTAGAAGTAGGAAGTGAGGATAGAGACATGGGAGGCATAGCTTCATGGGTGGTGTAAGTGAAACCTGGATTCTGAGCAGCTGCTTTCAAACTTGAGGTGATCGCAGCTCAGAGCTAAGTCCAGACAGACAAGGGGGGCAAGGGATCTTACTCTTGAGGTCTGTAAATTTGGAGGCAGACATATCAAGGAATGATGTGGGCATGGGCAATGGCAGTGTGGGAAGTGGTCTGGGATACAGGAAGACTTCTTGGAGAAGGGGGCTGGGGATCTGTGCAGATGGGCACAGTGATGCTCACCTGTAATCCCAGCATGCAAGAAGCAGAGACAGGAGGATCATGAGTTCAAAGGCAGCCTGGGATATGTATAGCAAGACCTGGTCCCAAAAAATGTTCTTGGGGACGAGGCTCATCAGGTAGTGTTTGCCTTGTAAACCTAAAGACCTCAGTTTGATCCACAGAAACCATATAAAAGAGCCAGGTGTGGTGCCACAGGCTTGTAATGCTAGCACTGGGGAGGTGAGATAGGAGAGTCCCTGAGGCTGAGTGGCCAGCCAGTCTAGCATATTTGGTGAGTTCCAGGCCAGTGAGAGACCCCATTTCAAAAACTGCCAATGACATTCCTGGGAATAACACACAAAATTGTCTTTTATCCCCACTGACTGTGTGCATGGATACTTGTATACACACATGCACTGCACACACATGAAAACACAAGTATACATCCACACATTTTTATTCTCATTTTTTATTTATTTACAAGCAGAGAGAGGTGGAGTGAAGACAGACAGACAGACAGACTAGGCACTCCAGGGCCCCATCCACTATAAATGAATTCCAGACACCTGTGTCATTATGTGGATCTCACTTTAGGTGGGTGAAAGGGAATCAAACCTGGGCTGTTAGGCTTTGCAGGCAAGCACCTTAACCAATAAGCCATTTCTCCAGCCCATCTACCCCATTTTGAACAACAACAACAACAACAACAACAACAACAAAACACAAAAACCGTGGGTGAGAGAAACAGATGTTGGGAGAGAAATCTGGTTAAAGTAGGTTTAGAGTGAGTAGGAGACCCAGAAAGGCAAGAAGAGTCACCCTGAGATCCTGTCCATGGATTGATCTTGTAGAACAAAAAGCCCAAAAATTATGCTAAGAGGCTGGAAACTTTTAGCAGCTGAACAGGCCAGATTCCAGCTGAGCAGAGGGTGGCAGGAGTAGTGACAAAAAACCCTCCCTAAGGCCCAAGGTCAGAAATGAGCCCATCTGGGCAACAGAGAAATGTGGTCTGGACTGGGATGAAATGACTGGGTCTGAAGCAGGTATCCAGCCCTGCATGTCGAACACACTGCAGACTTCCTGCCTGGGTTGAGAAATGTCCTGACTAATTATCCTGGCTTTGCAGTGGATACCAGGTGGGAGGGGCTGTCAGCCAGTATTGTGATGCTTTGAGGCTTGAGTCCTGGCTCTGGTTCTGTCTGACCTCTTGAGAAAGTGGCAACTGGTCCCCTACAGGTATCAAGCAAAGCCTGGAAGAGAGAAGAAGGTAGAGCCTGCTCCAGTGTCTTCTCAATGTTCAATCAGACTCAGAACCAGTTTACAGAGGTTGAGAGGACCTTTGAGGGGGATTAACAGAACACATGAAATTATTCAAGGAGGGCTGAAGAGACAGCTCAGCAGTTAAGGTGCTTGCTGAAGCTGAAGGCCTGGATTCAATTCCCCAGTGTCCACATGAAGCCATATGCACAAAGTGCCTTGTGTGTCTGGAGTTTGTTCGCACTGGCAAGAAACCCTCATGCATCCTCCTACACTCATTCTCTTCCTTGTAAATAAATGAATAAAAATATTTCTAAAAGAAAATTAAGCAAGGAGACCTCAGTGGCTGCACATGTTGGCATCATTCTCCATTGTGGTCATGGAATATCACCTTGACTGGAGATGTGGCTTGCTGCCCCTTTATATATACCTGAGTGTACGTCATGTGACCTCAGGTAAGGCCTTTCCCTCTGTAAGCCTCAACAACCCTCTCTCAGGTTTGGTGTGGTCTTGAAATGAGGGGCTGAGTGTGGAGCCTTCCAGCATGCCGAATTACAGTAGTAAGACTCAGAGAGAGTGGATCCCAGAGCTCAGGGAAGGAGGAGCCTGAACTGAGGTTCTTTTGGCAGCAGATGTCAGGTGAGCACTCTTGGTGAAGGGTGTGTGGCCACCTGGAATCAGTAGATCATGGCTGCTCAGGGCTCATGTCTCTGTCAGGACTTCACCATCATGGAGCAGAATCAGGATGGCTTCACTGACAAGGAGGACATGAGGAACACCTGGGGGAGGTGTTGCAGGCTACCAATAAGCAATAGGCGACTGGGGAAATACCAAGGTAAGGGCACTGATTGATGGGCTTGTGAGCTTAGTGTTCTTCTGTGCCCATCATGCTCCTGTTCCACCTCCCTCCTCCAGGTTGCATCAATGTCAAAAATGAGGAGTTGGATGCTGTAGTGAAGAAGGACCAAGGGCACATCAACTTCACAATCTACCTGACCATGTTTAGGGAAACTTTAGGGGAGGAGGCTCTCAGGAGATGGGGAGGGGCTAGGGATATGTGGTAGACATGTCTCCCTATGGGGCCCTGATGTTAACATAACCACAGATGACAACATGGTATGTCCCTCCCCAGACACCATCCCCTGGAAGCACATACCATCCCAGACCCTGCATCAGTTTCCACCTAGGCTCATTACCCACAGTCAAGACAGCACCTTCCACTTCCTTCCTATTACAACCCCTACTTTTTGTCTAGCCCAGGCTGACCTAGAACTCACGTGTAGTCTCAGGCAGGCCTTGAAATCACAGTGATCCTCCTACCTCAGCCTCCTGAGTGCTGGGAGCAAAGCATGCACCACCACACCCAGCTTATTTCCCTCATTTACCTGCCCCTTTTGCTCTGCCCCCTGTTGATGGTGAGTGACAGGCAGAGAAGTGCGATGGGGTAAAGCGGTCTAAAAACTGTGGGCTTACTGAGCCCATTGCCAAACAAGTTGCCTCGTCCAATTATGTAGTCAGTATAGTCCCAGTGAAAGGATCAGAGAGCTGTGTTCAGAGAAGTCATGTTAGTTGTTCCAGGTGCCCTGAGAAAAGAATAACTGTAGGAGAAAAAGACAATGACATCAAAATTAAAGAGACTAATGGAGAGAGGGAGGGGATATGATGGACAGCAGAGTTGTGAAGGGGAAAATGGTGGAGGGGAGGGAAATATCATGGATTATTGTCTGTAAGTACAGAAGTTGTCAATAATTAAAAAAAAAAAACCAGGTGTGGTGGCACATGCCTTTAATTACAGCACTTGGAAGGCATAGGTAGAAGGGTATCCATGAGTTTGAGGCCACCCTGAGAATACAGAGTGAATTCAATTAGCCTGGGTTAAAGTGAGACCCTACATTGAAAAACAAGAAAAAACCAAAAATTCAAAAAAAAAAAAAAAAATATCACCCAAGAAAAGTCACAGAGTTATTTGGTTATGAAAATTCTTAGTGGACTAGGGATGTAGCTCAATGGTAAATCATTTGCCTGGCATATAGAAGGGTCTGGGCTTGATTGGTAGAATGGAAAATATTGTTATTACATTATATGCAACATATGCAAATTGAATAATTATAGTGAGGATGAAGCTTGTGAGTCATTCAGTTTCATGAACTAATAAACTTGGGTGGGAGAGATGGAATAAAAAATTAAAGCCAGGTGTGGTGGCACATGCCTTTAATCCCAGCACTCGGGAGGCAGAAGTAGAAGGATTGCAATGAGTTCAAGGCAACCCTGAGACTACACAGTGAATTCCAGGTGAGCTTGGGCTACAGCAAAAGTCTACCTCAACAAACCAAAAGAAAAAGTTTATACTCTCCCTGGGTTGTAGTACACCTGTAAAATATATATCAATTTCTGGGCTAGAGAGATGGTGTAGTGATGCAGGCACTTGCCTGTGAAGCCAAAGCACCCAGTTCTGATTCCTAGGACCCACCTAAGCCATATATACAAAGTGGGCCCATGTGTGTAGCTGGATACCCTGGCATGCCCATTCTCTCTCTCCTTGCCTCTTTCCCTCTCTCAAATAAATAAATACAATTTTATATTTAAAAATTACTGGGCTGGAGGGATGGCTTAGCAGTTAAGGTGTTTGCCTGCAAAGCCAAAGGACCCAGGTTTGCTTCCCCAGGACCCACATTAGCCAGATGCACAAGGGGCCTCACAGTGCCTAACACTACCTACACAAGATCATCATAATATGAGGAAAAGATGACATCAAAACAAAAGAGGCTGATTGAGAGGGGAAGGAGTATGATGGAGATTGGAGTTGCAAAGGGAAAGTGGGAGGAAGGAGGGAAAACTATGGTTTATTGGCTATAACTAAGGAAGTTGTCAATAAAAAGTGTCAATATAAAAAAACTAAAACAAACACCAATATTTATAAAATAACACATTCTATTGGGCATGATTGCTCATTCCTTTAATCCCAGCACTCCAGAGGCTGAGGAAGGAAGGTCACTGTGAGTCTGAGGTGAGCCTGAGACTATACAGTGAATTTCTGGTTAGCCCGGCTACAGCAAGACCTTGCCATATAAAATACAAAACTTAAAGTTTAAAAAAACAACACATTTTTCAATGCTATTATGTTAAGGCAAAGCTTTCTGTGGGTGATCCTGACCCTGATGCAAAATTTGCACTTAATCTTTGCTCATCACAGAAATTATATATATATCTTATTTAAAAATGTGACAACTATGAAAATCTTCCTTGAAAATTTCTTTAATTTCTTTTTTTTTTTTTTTTTTTTGAAGCAGAGTCTCACTCTAGCCCATGCTGATTGGGAACAACTCACTCTATAGTCCTAGTCTGGCCTTGAACTCCTATCTCTGCCTTCCAAGGGCTGATATTAAAGGTATGTACCACCATGTCTGGCTTTCCAGCTACTGTTTTGAGCAAGTAGCCTAAGCTTTGATGTGGAAAGACGTTTCCCCAAACAATTGAAATTGTGCTCACAACTTTCAAATACTTTTAGAGGTAATAGAACCTCTCTATTTGATCTAAAATTGTTGGCCTATGTTGTATTTATTTTTATATTTAATCAATCTATACCTAAACATAAAAACAGCATCTCTTTGACTTAGTGGTTAAGGCATTTGCCTGCAAAGTCAAAGGATGATGGTTTGATTCTCCAGCAACCACATAAGCCAGATGCATGAGGGGCACATGTATCTGGAGTTTGTTTGCAGTGGATAGAGGCCCTGGGATGCCTATTCTCTCTGTGTCTGCCTCTCTTCTCTCTCTCTCTTCTCTCTCTCACTCTCCGTTTGCAAATAAATAAAAATTGGAAAAAAAATCTTAAAAACAACAGCATCTTTTACCCAAATTATGTGGTTGCTTCTATAAGACAATATCCCGTTTTTCAGAATATCATGGTGCTCCATAACAGGCATGAAATCATGAAGCTGCTTTTTAGTGGTTGAAAGTCACAGTTTAGAGACTCCCGTGTTGTTCTATACTGGTCATGGAATGCTCAGCATTCACTGAGGGCCCATCTTCACTTATTACATGTTTAGGAGGAGCTTCCGTTTGAATCCCTGTGTTCAAATATTAGCAATGTACCTGCTGGGCTGTGAGGAGTCTTGCTATGCTTCATTGTTCTACATGAAGAGTCAGGTCAGAGCTGATCACTGTTTCATAGGTGTGCTCTGTAAGGTAACCAGGAGGAGCAGCACATATGCTAACATTGGAATAATACAGGAAAGACTAGAAAGGCCTTGTACAAGAATGACAGGCAATATTGTGAAATAGTCCATATTTTATACTCACATATACATACACATAAACATTGCTTCAATAACATTTTTCACTCAAGTATTGTCTCTTTCCTATATTATTTTCTTATGGAAATAATGCCTACTCTTGTATGAACGTAGTAATATTGATTCAAAATATCATGATTAACTAGGAAAATACCGTCTGAAAATCTATAATTGCAATTGAGAAATTGAGCATATACTTACTCTATTTATTCTCATTACTTCATAAACAAATTTATTATTTATCTATGATACCCATTGAAGTTACCTTTAAATTACTGTGACAAAGCACCCAACCAAAAGCTGCTTGTGGGGGGAAAAGATTCACTTTGGCTTACAGACTTGAGGGGAAGCGTCACGATGGCAAAGGAAAGAATGGCATGAGCAGAGGCTGGACATCACCTCTGCCACAGCAGTGGAAAACACAGCATGACAGTGACCTGAACACTGGCAAGGCAAAGCTGGCTATCACACCCATAAGTTTTCCTCCAATAACACACCTCAACTCCAGCAAGGCTCCAACTCCCAAACTGCCACCAGCTGAGTAAAAAGCATTCAGAATACATGAGTTTGTAAGGGAAACCTAACTCAAATGAAAACAGCACATCATACTAGTAATTACTACCTATAAACACTACAAAAGGATGAGAACTGTGAGGAAACAAAAGAATAGAGGAGGGGCTGGAGAAATGGCTTAATGTTTAAGACACTTGCCTGCAAAGTCAAAGGACCCAGGTTTGATCCCAAGGACTCATGTAAGCCAGATGCACAAGAGGGTCCACGCATCTGGAGTTAATTTGCAGCTGCTGGAGGCCCTAGTGTACCCCTTCTCTCTGTCTTTTTCCCTATTTCTCTCTCTCAAAGAAATAAAGAAAAACAAATGCTTTTTTTTTTTTTTTTTTTTACAGAAGAACAAAAGATCCTGGAGAATTTAGAATGGGTAAATTGGCCATACATATGTCTTCATTGAGGAAAGGTTTTTCATAAACACTTGGAGAATTTGAGGAAAAGGTCAAGAAGATGGCTGTCTGAGGGCTTCCAGGACAAGAAAACCTATAGGGAAGACTTCACAAAAGTGGCAAAAGAGCTTGAGATCCTGGGAGATTTGTGGACAGAGTTTGGGTCTGCTGCCACAGGCAAGGACTTCTTACTGTCTAAACCTTTTCACTTTGTTCCTCTGCTAGCCTAGTGGAAACACCGCTGAGAGAGCCCCTCAGGAAGCTTTTCTCAACATCCAGGCATTTAAAATGCTGCCTTACACATTTACACTCCCTTGGACATTTTTGTTATGTTTATCCAGTGACTTGTTTTAAATTTTTTGGCCACAGTGATGGGTATCATTTTCATTCAAATATATCATGCACATGACCATATTTTCCCTTTACATCTTTCTCCTTTGCACTCTCCATAGACAGTCTCCTTTATTTTCCTAGCCTCACTTATACATATAAGTAATGTGTGTATATTTTGGATATTCATAGTGCTCCAATAAACATGGATGTGGAGCTATATCTGTGTATGCTGACTTAGATTTATTGGTATATATTCCCAGGAGTGGTATAGCTGGATCATATGGTTGCTCTACTTCAGTTCTGAGGAATCTCCATACTGAGTTCCATAGTACCCAGAGTAATTGACATTCCCCACAGGAGTATAGAAGATTCTTTCCTTCTTCAATCCTACTTTTCAGCAGTATTCGTTGTTACGTATTTTGTTAAGGTAATTTGTTAAATGTAATGGCAGAAAAAGGCAGAAGTAAAGAGCAGAGATTGTCCTTCAAATGTGACAAGTGTCTTCCCTCAATTGAAAAAAGATTTGGATGTTTCAGGAAAAAAGGCAGAACACTCAGAAGAGGAGTATTAAGCATTAATGAACCACTGACCTTGCACCACTAAAATTAGTAGACCATAAAACTTTCCTGGACCATAGCATAATAAGGCTCATCTGTTACAAAGCAGGCCAGGTTGGACTACGAGAATTATCAGGTCACCTGGGGAATGGCCCTAACCTGCTATTGGCAGATGATTAGTAAACAAAAGAAATAACCAAATTTCTTTTAACTCCATCACATCCCTGGACCTTTAAATCTCAAATCCCTCACACTCAAGGGTGGCCAGTTCTCATTACTGTGAGAGAATGGGTGGGACCCATTGGCATTTGGAATAAAGAATAGTCTGTGCTGTTGAAGCTGGTGTTCCCTCTCTCTTGTCAATCCTGAATTCCAACAAATGGTGCTGAAGTTTTCAGTCTGTCAGACTTTGGCAGCTTACTGGTGGAAACTGAGGCCTTTCTGGCCAGGGCTACTACCTGGCAAATGTTTAAGACCCCTTTAATGTTTGAGAGTTTAGCCAGACCCCTGACAGCCTTCTTCAGGGTAGCCCATAGGATCAAACTCTCCTGTAACTCTCTCCACTTCCTCATTTTCCCCTTTTCATACTGCATCCTTTCTAGAGCTCAAGTGTGTTATGGCATCTGGTGTTAAACAAAAATGTGAGACAGGGCTGGAGAGATGGCTTAGCGGTTAAGGCACCTGTCTGCTAAGCCTGAGCATGCTGGTTCCAATCTCCAGGTCCCACGTTTAGCCAGATGCAATGATGCAAGGGTGCAATACTGCACTTGCCCACAAGGGGGCGCATGCATCAGGAGTTCATTCACAGCAGTTGAGAGCCTGCTGGCACACCCATTCTCTCTCTCTCTCCTCTCCTCTCTCTCTCTCTCTCTCTCTGTGTGTGTGTGTGTGTGTGTGTGTGTGTGTGTGTGTGTGTGTCTAAGTATGTTTCTTTGAGATGGAGTTTGTCACTGAACACAGAGCTACCATTTTCTTTTTGAAAAGACTGGCTGACTAGTGAGCTCCAGCAGCTCTGTGGCTTCTGCTCCCACACAGGGCAGGACACACGCTTGTTGGTGTTATAAGCATCTATGCTCAACGTCCACTGTTAATGTGGGTGCTAAGGAATCAAATTCAAGGTGAATCAGGCCTCTCAGGCTTTCATGGCATGCACTCTTACCCACTGAGCTATCAATCTAACTCTGTCTACTGTATTGCTTTCCTATGGTAGAGTCTTAGACCCTTTGGATTGTGACAAAATCTTCCCACTGAGAAAGTTCCAGTCAATTGACATTTATTTTCTATGTTGCAGAAACTGGAGAAGACCATGGCTATAGTGCTGCTCAGATACCCAGTCTCATAAAAGCCGGCTGTCTCTGTTATATCCTCATATAACCTAAGGCCAATGAAAAAGTGTCAGCATCCTCCAGACCTCACTGGGCTCTACTTCAATTCAAAATTGTGGTGCATTTGTGAAATAATGAAACTTTAATACTCAACCTATTAACAGTGCAGAATTGCTCCATTTTCAATCCATCAACATTTATGCATGGAAGATGGAGGAGAGACAAAGAAATAAGTCATCAAAACAGAGGAAGGACTATTTGGAAAGAAGAGGGTCTGCAGTGGAATGGGGGAGAGGGAATAAAAGAAGGCAATTTGCTGGGTATACAATCAAATTATGTGCACATGTATTTAAATTCACATCAAAATATACTGGTGAATTGAGAAGTGTGTTAAAACATAACATTTGGAGGTAAAATGATCATATTTATTGTACATATAAATAATTTTTGGCTCTTTCTGTAGTTGTCTCATGTATACTAAAACTGCATGTGAGTTTTCCAAATCCTACCTAGGTCATCCGTCATCTCCACCTCAGAGCTGAGACTTAGCCACTATCACAGGAAGCTTAGGAGAAGCCAAGACCACAGGGCCTGCTGGCACCACGTGGAGCTCCTATAAATGTAGCTTTAAAATGAGCTACTTAGAGCTTCATGCCTCTTTGGCACCTGCAAGCCCTTCTATTGCCACTCCCTGGAAATCTCCACCAAGAAGCCTTGACTAGAAGTGGGGAATCACCTAGGAACAGAAGGAGACTAGGGTTAAAGATGTCCTAGAGAAAAGATGACCTTTCCTTTCCTTTTCTGTGTTGCTGTCCTGCTGGGGTGAGAGCTCCCAGGAAAGCACATGTTGTAGCTGTATGACAAAGAGGCATATATGAATTTCTCCACAGCCACACTCATCTCTCTGATTGTTTCCTCCACAGCTACAGTCCTGGTGGCATATTAACCTGAATGCAGAATGTTCTTTGTCTCACCAGGCATTCATGACTTCAGTATATCTGCAGCTATCACATTTGAAGACCCTCCCTATGCCACCCTTTCATTCAATTTCTGTCTGGCTTCATCTAAAATTCTCATTGAGCCACTGTATAGACAGCAATAGGGCCTCTAACAGCTTCTCACACAGAAAATCAAACTTATTTGTTAGGAAACTTACAACAAACTTACAAGGGATTTTGGAGAGTTAAATGTGACAAATCTGGAGGAAAAATTATCCTGGGTAATTTATTTTTATTTATTTTTGTTTTTTCAGGTAAAGTCTCACTCTAGCCCAAGGTGACCTGGAATTCACTATCTCGACTGAAGGTGATCATGGACTCAGTGATCCTCCTACCTCAGCCTCCAATGTGCTGGGATTAGAGGTGTGTGCTACCATGCTTGGCTTTATGTTTGCTTCTTTTAAAATGTATTCATTTGAAAGAAAGAAAGAAGAGAGAGAATGATGAGAGTACCAGGGGCTCTAGCTGCTGTAAACACACTCCAGATGAATACAATGCCTTGTGCTTCTGGCTTATGTAGGTCCTGGGGAATCAAATCTGGCTTTTTGCCTTTGCAGGCAAGTGCCTTAATTGCTAAGGCATCTCTGTAGCCCTGTGTTTGCTTTGTAAAATGGCCAATTTATGATGTTTTTCTGTGTATGAATTGATACCTTGTGGCCATCTGGGACAGACCCTGTTCTAGATTATAGTTGTTCTATGTTTATTGCTATTTAAGCTAAACCAACTTATGAGATGTTGCTTCTTTCCTCTGAGGTAAATTCATTTGTATGTTAGGACTCACATTTATGGAATGAAATATTATGGACACTTCACTGAACATGCCAGTTCAGTCTTACATTTTCCCATTTAACTTGTATAGGTCATTTTACAAGATCCAAATCCAAATGGTTTCAAAAACTCCTGTTGTTACTTCCTCAGTAACTATTTAAATTTTATATTAATTGGCACCCCTCTCTAGGCCTCTGCAAACTTGATTCATTTAGACCATCCACCCCAGGAACCAATTCAGACCTGCACATCCACATAATGCACCTGCCACACCTACTTACTTCTATCCTGGTAGTCTGGATTCCACACACTGCATGTCCAGGGTCTGGTCTTTCATATCCTATTGTCAACTCAGAGTGTCATCTCCAGAGTAGAAGCCCATGGCCCAGAATTTCAGGATGTCCTCACTGTGAGAAATGGGGTTATGGGCTTGTTTATCTTTGGAGCTCTACTGTCTCCTGTCCCATGTGGCAGTAATTTTCATGTAGGCACTGTGATACACTGCCTGTTGCCTCATATTTGAACTGTGTGATTCAGGCCACCTTGCTTACTATATCACAGAAAACATCCTTGTTCAGGGAGGTTTGATATGTGCCAATGCAGGAAGTTGAGTAGGTCTCACACATCCACATATCAAATAAGTGGCCTAGGGAGATAGTTAAAGGCATTTATTTGCAAGCTTAACAGGTCCAGTTCAATTTCCCACCATCCACATAAAGACACATGCACACAGCATACCAACTCCAAGACAATGTCCTGTGGAGGCAGGAGAACCCAGAAGCTTGCAGATCAGCAATAATGGTGCCCATGAAGCAGTAAAATCAAACACCGCACACAGTAAAACAAGTGAAACCCTGTGTCAAGCAAAGTGAAAGTTGTCCTCAGACCTCCACATGTACTCTGTGGCATGCACATGCTAATTCACACAGAAGATACTTGAATTACATTGCTTCTCTCTTTAATGGCATCTTCTAAATTCCTATATACATGCTGAGTATCACATTAACCAACCAATGTGAAGATCTCATCCAAATAACAGGTTAGGCATCTCTGTTCCTGGAATACCCTGATCTTCCTTTCCATTCAGCAACTAACCTAGTCTTCCATTCATGAAATGTCAGGATTTCTCTGACAGCAGCCTGCCCCTCCCAAACTGTCATTTCTTCACAGGTCTAGTGACTCTAATCATCTCTACCTGCCTATCACCATGGTACCTTAGGTAGACACATTTCCCAAATTAGAGTGAACTTATAAACTTAGGACATTCCCAATATTCCTAATCACACTCAGTAGTGATGGATATTCATTTCTCACACCCCAAAGGCTTTTTAAAATTTTGGGTTAAGGGCAGAGACTAGTAAAGCCAAGACTTCACTTATTCTCCTTCCTGCTTTTCCTTCTAGTATTTAGTACCTAACACTGTTGGTTTTTACTTTCTGTCCTTATAACAGGAAAATGAAGACAATGTCTGTAAGCACACCACACAGATTAGAAAATCAGCATGGAGAGGTGAAGACACTTGTGGGTGGCACACTGGAGCTGGGTTTGGACTGTGGCCAGGCCTACCAACAGGGATCCTCACAGTGCCATCCGGGGAGATCACATGGCATGACCACCCTACCTGATGCTGAGAGGTCTGATTTCCAAGCAGATTACCATGATCACTTCCTCCACCACCATCTCACCAAATAGAGGCCCAGGAAAATGAACTCTTCTGCTACCTCCTCACCATTTGCACCTCCCTGCCTTTAAGTTTACAATCTCCCCAGTGCTCTGGCAGAAGTGCAGCATTGTGATATCACAGGCTGGTCCACCTTTCCTGGACATGGGGGAGAGTGGGCAGAGCCATCCACCATTCCTGACAGGAGGGCGGCTTGCAGAGGGGAGTGGGATGAAGCTGTACTGAAGCAGGGACTTTGCAGCTCACAGGGATCATTCCTACCACCTACCCACAGAGCACATGCAGGACTCCTGGTGCCTGAGGAGGCTTCATGGGACAAGGTGACTCTGGCCGGGAGTGCTGGCCAGAAGATACCAAGTGCCCACTGTGTGTGCCTGACATCACTATAGTCAACCTACAGGGTCACGTGGATGAGCAGATGGACTTCAGCCTCCATCCACAGCCTCCCCTCCCCCACTACCAGCGCAAGCGCCTGAAAGCACCAGAGACCTGGGGAGGAAAGCTCACCAACCCAGCATCTGGCACAGTGAAAGCAGTGACCCACAGATACAGCCAGCCTTTCTGAGCCCACAATACAGCAAAGGACCGAACCAGCCATGCAGCATAGCTGTGGTCAAACCCGTTCCAAAAGGTAACCTGGATTACACCAGGTCAGTACCCACCAAATAAGCCCCATATATGGGCTTGCATTGGAAGGGCGAATTACACCTTCCATGTCAGGGTAAATTCTATGTTAAACCTGATATATGGTCAGATCTGACATTCCTAAATAAGTTACATTTTGGGCTGCTCATTTGTTGCTTCCTGATTTATAGTGCCTTTGTTTCCTCTGCTGTGATTCATTGGGGAAGGGTTTCACGTGATCACAAGTTGACCTTGGAACCCTCTACAGACCAGAAATCTTAGCCTCCCAGTTGACAGGATTAAGGGTGTGGGGTAACACGCATTCTTAGGGACTGTGACTTTGTTAGAGGATCTGTTTGTCATAATATCTACTTTTCCACAAATACTCTGTGCTGTATTTCATTGAATGGGTACATTGTTTAGTTAAATTTTTAGAATTTGACTGTATTCTGTTCCATTCAGCCCACTTGATACTCTCATAGCAGGAAAACCCAACACCTAGGGTCACTTCTGTGATTACTCTGACAGCCTTAAGAGCCACACTTAACACCTTAAACTCCTACCCTGAAGATATATAATATCAGATTGATTGATACATCTAATATTACTGCAGATATTTAGAAAACCCAATACAATACAAGAAACACAAAAAATCAAGACAATATAAATCCACCAAAAAGTATTAATATATCAGAAATGACCTTCAGAGAGACTGACTTAGAGGAAATCCCTGAGAAAGATTTCAAAAGAATGATTATAATTATGTTCAAAGAACTCAAAGAGGAAATTCATTGGAGAAAAGATAGCCTCTTTAACAAGTGGTGAGGGAAACGTGGATATCTGTATGTAAAAGGATAAATGTCGATCCTTGTCTCTCTCCATGCACAAAAGTCAAGTCCAAATGGATCAGGGACCTTAATATCAGACCTGAAACTGCTAGAGTAAAAGGTAGGGGAAACCCTTCAACATATTGGCATAGGCAAGGACTTTCTGAATATAACCCCAATTGCTCAGAGAATAAAACCACTGATCAACCACTGGTACCTCATGAAATTACAAAGCTTTTGTACAGCAAAGGATACTGTGAATAGAGCAAAGAGACAACCTACAGAATGGGAGAAAATCTTTTTGCCAGCTATACATCTGACAGAGGATTAATATCCAGAATATACAATTGTTTTCAGGGATAGTAACATGTCCTGCCTGTACTTGTAACTGACAGATACTTAAAAGATAAAATATGCATTCTTTCTATATTCCATATATGGTTTAATGACACCTGACAAATAAACTTAAATATTAATTAGAATAATTTAAACTTTTGTCTTATTTTCTAACCAGATATGCCTTATTAACCAGATATGTTCTGCATTTCTTTAAGCAGATTCATTTGGCCAATTAGTTGTGTATAGTCTGTCTGAGTGATTAATAACCATATGTAGAAGCCAAAGTCAAACGGAAGCATCAGAGTTAAGAGGATAGCCATTATTTTGGTTCTTGCTCCCAGGTCAGAAGGCCACAGGAGACAATGGAACACTTCTAAACTCTAGCCTCTGGTAAGTTACCTGTATTCTTGGTCATAGAGGACATAGAAACACAGAGGCCAGGAAATGGACTCTAAGTCATTGTATCTGCAGGAGAGTCACTGCAGATGATTCTAAGAGGAGCTACATGGTCAGCATGGCCTTGACTCATCCTAGCAGTTGACACAGTATTGAGAGGCCTAGAAATCTTCACATGTCCCTAAGATTCCTTCCTACAGAGCCACAGATGTCCTCTAAAACACAATGTACTGTTAATTATGGCTGCCTACATGGTCTGAAACACCCAGTAAGAGAATATAACCACAAAATATTACAATATAAATGGAAATTCAGACTAATAGGTTCCTTTGTCTGATTTTGGCTTGTTGGGGTCCCTCCTAGGGCCAGCCCAAGAGGGATGGCAGGGTCTCTGCTGAGTTGGGGATGAGAGGCATGGAGTCACGACACAGACTCCGGGAGTTGGGTGAAGGCAGGCAGAGGGCAAGCTGCTGCAAAATTCGTTTATTCAAGGAAGTGTGGGGGGTTTTAAGGGGTTTTGCTGGCCAATAATTGTATGGGGTGGTCCCCTTCTTTTGGTCAATGACAGCCTGTCTCTGGGCAGATCATCTCTTAGCAGGTTTCTCACAAGCATGGGACTGTAGCTGTTGTTATGTCAGACCTGCTCACTATGCCATGTTCACAGAAGCCACTTCCTGGTTTCTTCTGACATGTGGTCTGGCTAGGGCCAGACCTGCATTGTGCCATACATATCCTCCTTCTTTTTATTATAGGCAACCCTGGGAGGCATGGTTCTTTGCCAAGCCATTGTTGAACCTAGGCCCCAAGGGATCATAACATGTGATGGTAGCCCCATCTCATGGAATCTTACCCGTCATTGATTACCTGCCATCCTGGTAAGAAAACCCGAGAGGTGTGACCTGGTTTCTTTTAGCATGTGATCTGCCTAGGGCCAGTCCTGCATTATGCCATACATATCCTCCTTTTGTTTTTATTATTGGCAACCCTGGGAGGCATGGTTATTTGCCAAGCCATTGTTGAACCCAGGCCCCAAGGGATAATCACATGTGACAGTGCCTGTCTTAGGTTGCTCCATCTCATGGGATCTTACCAATCATTAACTACTCACCACCTCTGGTTAGAAAACCTGAGCGGTGTGGCTGTCACCTAGGAGGCATGGGAGGGCCAAGTGGTGGTGGCTCTCTGGCGTGCAAATGGTCCCAGCAAGTGAGAATCAACTACAGATCCTCAAAAAGACTGGGGTAGGACAGGTTGTTGGGTGACTGTCATGAGCTCACCCTTAGAATCATAATTAATAGCATTGAGTGTCCTTAGTGGTAGCAGATCAATGTAATCAAAGGTGTTGCAAAACTTATGGCTGGTTGGAGGGTAGCATTACCATAAGAGGCATTAATAAGTAAAACAGGGAAAGGTGTGCCCAAGTAGAAGTACATGCTTGAAGGGGGAGGAATACAGTGAAATAGAGTGGCTAAAATAAAGCCTAGGAAAAACATGGGAATCTAGGCCCACTGCACCAAAAAAGTAGGGCTAAGAATTGTCTAAAATGGTTTCTGGGAAGTGGTAGTACAGAGAAAAGGAGATAAAAGGAGAAAAAGGAGGAATAAGTTTATAGTCCTGTTTCCAGCCTAAGGCATTTGGCATCATCCTCTTCATCAAGGTGGATCCCTGAGTCAGTGGCTGGCTGGATGCTTCTGGCAGGGATCCAGATTGGCTTGCATTGCTAAGCTCTTATGTTAAAGTACATTCTCTTCTGCCTATGTCTGGCTCAGGTTAATTAGGCACTGTTTGCCTTCAAAACAGAAAACAAACGAAAAATAATAAAATAAAAGGGGGAAAATGAAAATAAAGTGCCTAAGGAAAGTTATAATGAGTAAGAATACAAGTTCTTTAGAAGGAGATAACTTAAGAAGGAAAAATCTAGATGTAACCCATTCTACACTGATGACTCATGATGGAATGGTTGACCAGGCTGTGATCAGCCCATCTGGAGGGGTAAAATTGACAATCCAAAGATTGTCAGTACTGGTTATGTTTACCTAGTGGTTATCAATTTGTATTGGCCCAGTCTCTCCTCATTATGCTTTATTACAATGAAAATGCTTACTTTGTCATCATGTGTTAAAATAAGTACATTGTTTTCACTTTATAGGATTCATAATTATCAGACAGTCCTAAATTTCAGATGAGGCTTGAAGCTTTAGAAGTACCTTAAAGTTGGCAAAAGGTTACAGGGACATATAAAGGTAATCTTTTTTAAAAGCTAATTTATTTTTATTTATTTATTTAAGAGAGAGAGAGAGAGAGAGATACAGAGATAGGCAGGGAGAGAGAGAGAGAAAGAGAGTGAGGGGGGAGAGAATGGGTGTGCCAGGGCCTACAGCCATTGAAAACAAACTTCAGATGCATGCACCACCTTGTGCAACTGTCTTATGTGAGGCCTTGTGGAGATACTTTGGCTTTGCTGGCAAGCGCCTTAACTGCTAAGCCATCTTTCCTGTCCCCAAAGCTAATCTTAATACAGTTTACATTATGAGAAAGTCATGAGTCTATGGAGAATATTTAATGGTTTAAATCTGTGGGCCCATAAAAATCAGATCAATACCTTGTCTCCATTGGATAAAGTCCCACCAAGGAAAAAGGTGTTTTTGGAACAAATCTGGAGCCCAACCCTAAGATTTAAAATACTAGTGATGCTGGTTTTCTGATAGTGTTCCCTTTCAATTTGTAACACATGGAGACCCACTTACCTCTAGAAAGCTGGACACACCCCCACTGTTGGGCTTTGCTAGTAACAGGCTGGACCAGGTGAGGAGGCCGGCCTGAACTATTGGACATGGCCAGGGGCCCTGGGCTGTGGGGTCTCAGCTGGCCCTCTGTCAGGGGTCCCTGGCGACGGTGATTACCTTCCCTATGTTGTAGGGTGCAGTGAGCTGTCATCGCCCAGACTGGGAAAAACTGGCAAGGCGCTCCCCCCAACCCCAAAAGCTCTGACCATTCCATAAGTCAGACTTTGCCCCTCACAGTTCCTGACCTGTGGCTAGCTGCCCAAGAGACCCTCATGTGGCTAAAGTCACATAGCCTTCTCACCCTCCACAGTTCTGAAGTCACAGCCTCCTGTTAATCTCTTCTGCCCTTCCCCCTACCTTTCTTTATCCTTCCCCCATAGCTTTAAAGTTACTAATCCTTCCTCTATCTAGATAACAGCCCATAAACTATGCATCCAATTACCATACAGTTTGTATGTGCCATCTCAACCTTCCCCAAGTGTTTATAAACCCACCCACCCTTTCAATAAACAAGTGCTGTCCATCAGACGGTCTCCCGGGTGCTCATTGCCCCGTCATATGTTCGTATGTTCATCACACTCACCCGCCCAGCCAGAATGACCCTCTTCCTCACCTGGGACATCAGTGGCAAACGACCCTGGGGAATGGGAACAGAAGGAGACCCACAGCCCGAGACCCACACCCCACAACTCTGGAAATATGATCTAAATGAAATATTGGAAGAAGGAACCTCTCCAACCAGTTTGGACTAGTCCCCCATACTGTAACACGTCACTCTATCCACTCTGTGGATTCATCACACTTGAGTAAAAAGCTCCATGCAGCTGAAGGGAACACAACTTGGCTGGCACAACAATGTCCAGACCAGCCACTCTGAATCACCCTGCAGAGGCACCAGGAGTGTTCCCATGAGTATTTTTGGCAATTTTGTCAAAGATCACATAGCTATATCTACCTGGACTTACATCAGGGACCTCTATTCTCTTCCATTGATCTACATATCTGTTTTTGTGCCAGTACCATGGTGTTTTTGTGACTATGGCTCTGCAATATAGGTTAAAATCAGGTATGGTGATACCATCAGCCTTATTTTTGTTGCTCAAAATTGTTTTAGATATTCAAGGTTTTTTTGTGCTTCCAAATGAATTTTTGGATTGTTTTCTCTATTTTGTATCCTGCTACATGGCTATAGGTGTTCATTGGCTCTAACAGTTTCCTGGTAGGGTCTTTAGGGTCCTTTATGTATAGAATCATATCATCTGCAATTTGTATCACTTTTGTGTGTATCTCTTGCCTTATTTCTATGGCTAAGACTTCCAGTACTATAATAAATAAAATATTAAATAAAAGTGGGGATAGTGGACACTCTTGTCTTGTTCCTGAATTTAGAGGAAAAGCTTCAAGTTTTTCCTCCATTTAGTATTATGTTGGCTGTGTGTTTGTCATAAATAGTAGTTATTATGTTGAGATATGTTCCTTCTATTCCCAGTGTCGGTAGGACTTTTATCATGAAGGGATGTTCTATTTTGTCAAATGCTTTTTCTGCATTTAATGAAATGATCATATGATTGTTATTCTTCAGTCCATTTATATAATGTATTACATTTATCAATTTGTGTGTGTTGAACCATCCCTGCATCTCTGGGATAAAGCCTACTTGGGGTGAATGATCTTTCTGATATATTCTTGTATTCTGTTTGCCAGTATTTTGTTGAAAATTTTTGCATCTATGTTCATGAGGGAGATTGGTCTGTAATTTTCTTTTTTTTCTGTATTTGTCTGTTTTCAGTATCAGGGTGATGCTGGCTTCATAGAAGGAGTTTGGTAGGATTCCTTCCTTTTCTATTTTTCTAGTTTGTGCAAAAGTTTAAGAAATATTGGTGTTATTTGTTCCATGAAGGTCTTCTAAAATTCAGCAGTGAATCCATCTGCGCCTGGTTTTATTTAGTTGTGAGATTTTTTTATAACAGCTTGGATATGCATACTTGTTATCAGTCTATTTACATGGATAACCTCATCTTCATTTAATTTAAGTAGGTCATATAAATCAAGGAAATCATGCATTTCTTTAACATTTTCAAACTTAGTGGAACATATCTTCTTATAGTATGTCCCTGATTTTTCAATTTCTCTGGTATCTGTTGTGATGGTGCCTTTTTCATCTCTACTTTTATTAACTTCTGTCTCTTCTCCCTTTCTTTTGGACAGATTTGATAAGGGTTTATCAATCTTGTTTATCCTTTCAAAGAACAAACAAACTCTTTTGTTTCATTGATTCTTTGCATTTTTGTGGTTTCTAGTTCATTACTTTCTGCTCTGATCTTTATCATTTCTTCCCATCTACGGATTTTTGATTGCCTTGTTTTCTTTTTCCAAGGCTTTAAGGTGAAGCATTAAGTTGTTTGCTTACAACCTTTCTATTTTCTTAATGTAGCACTTAAAGCTATAAATTTCCCTCTTAGGACTACCTTCATTGTGTCCCAAAGGTTTTGGTATGTTGTGTTCTCACTATCATTTGACTCTATGAATTTTTTGATTTCCTTCTTAATTTCTTCATTGACCCATTCATCATTTAGTAATGTATTGTTTAGTTTCCATTATTTTGTGTATGCTCTATAGCTTTTCATGCGATTGATTTGTAGTTTGATCTAATTGTGATCAGATAGAATGCAAGGAATTGTTTTAATTTTCCTATATTTCTTAAGATTTGCTTTGTATCCTAGCATATGGTCTATTTTAGAGAATGTTCCATGTGATGCTGAAAAGAATGTGTATTCTGCAGCATTTGGATGAAATATCCTGTAGATATCTTTTAGGTCCATATATTCTATGACTTCATTTAATCCAGCTGCATCTCTGTTTATTTTTTCTGGCATCACCTGTAAATTGGTGAGGGTGGGAGTTGAAGTCACCCACTACAACCATGTTTGGTGTTATCTGTGACCATGCTGTGGTCTCAGTAGGCTGGCTGGGTCTGTGGGTGGCTTCTCTGATTGTCTGTGCTAGGTGCTGTGTAGGTCCCTTCCCCAGGTCTCTGGTGCTGTCTGGCACTTGTGCTGTCGGTGGGAGAGGGGAGGCTATGGATGGTGGCTGATGTTCTCCCACTGGTTCTCATAATCCTCTTCCTCATGAGCCATTCTGATTCTCTCTGCCATCCTCCTTCCACACTTCTTGAGTTTGCAGAGGCTGGTGTGAGTGGAAATTCCCCTCACGTGGCTTTATTCCTGCAGCTTAGGCCAAGCCTGACAGCTGTGGCCATGTGGACCTGGTGCAGCTGCTGCTGGAGCTGCTTTTGCATGCTTCTGTTATCTCTAGACGCTCTGGATCTCTCCTATTTCTCTGATGTGGTTGATAATTTATTGTACACCTCACTTTTTAGTAGAAGAGTGTATTTTGCTGGCTTTTGTTTTGCTTTTACTCCCCTAGCCTGCTTTGGCATTGTTCCTATGCCACCATCTTAACTAGAAGTCCTCTGCTCTGTGACTTCTTTATTGCCTGCTAGTTTTACAGAGAGTTATTAGCTCTTTAGTTCCCTCTAGTTTTCAGGGAAGGCTATTAGCCCTTCACATGGTCATGATTCCAATCCATCCAATTGTGTCTGGCCATGGTACCATTGTTGGTATTCTCAGTGGGGATGAGGGCAATGATCTCACAGGGTTAAAACTTGGGGAAAAGGATAGCTATACCCCTATTCTACATAGTGATAGAAAACACAATTGGAGCGGCTATCTATTTTTGTAGCATTCTGTGCCAGATCAATCCATATATTACTGGGAAGCACCCATGCATAGGAACTAAAAATGAAAAAAAAATAGGAGTTTACACACTTTCAATATACCTTGTCTGCTAAATTCACAGACAACATATACCAAATAACCAAGTCATTGATAGACCTACAAAAGGAGCTAAATTCCCTGGCCAATATGGTTATACAAAACCAAAGAGGCCTAAATCTGCTTACAGCTTATAAAAAAGGATTATGCTTATTTAAATAAGGAATGCTGGGCTGGAGAGATGGCTCAGCAGTTAAGACGCCTGCCTCCTAAGCCTAAGAACCCGGTTCGAATCTCCAGGTCCCACGTTTAGCCAGATGCAAAGTGACTCAAGGGCACAATGACTCACTTGCCCAAAAGGGGGTGCACACATTTGGATTTTGTTCACAGCAGCTGAGAGACCGCTGGTGCGCCCATTCTCTATCTGTCTCCCTCCATCTCTCTCTCTGTCTGTCTCTCTGTGTCTGTCTCTAAAAAATAAATAATAAAAAAACTTAAATAAGGAATGCTACTTTATACAAACAACCCTGGAAGTACCATGAATGGACTCCAGAGACTTAAATAAAGCATGGCTAAAGGAGAGAAAATTAATCAACTCCTGGCTATTGAAGGAGAGCTATTGGTCATGGGCTAACTGGTCTATGCCACTGATGAGACCACTAAAAAAAAAAAAGCTTCTTAGGATTATTATTTGGGCCTTGTTTCTTTTACCTCCTAAGTAGACTTACACTACTAGATGCTCTCAGCCCAAGGGCTAATTATAGTCCAATGAAACAAGAAGACTCATATTTATAAAAGTTGAAGTTTTTCATATAAAATTTGGAAGACTTCAAAATGGGGGAAATTATTGAAGGAATAGCATATATTTATTGTTTATAGTTTATATTAGTTTAGGTGGAACATAATCAATGAATCTTTAAGAAATTTAAATGTACCGAGGACTTTGAGTGAAGTAATGGATTTTTCATTTTCTTACTCTGAAACTGCAGCAGGGGAGAATTCTCTGGTATAAGCTAATAAGAATTCTGTGACTCTGAGCCTAACCCCTTTGGACAATATGTAACTACCTTATCTCAAGAGACAGCTACCTGTACTTAATCTTATTTGACAGAATCCTACACTTATGGATGAAGGGTTAATGGCCTTCCCTGAACTAGAGGGAACTAGAGTTAATCACAAACCTTAAGATGAGAAGGCCATAAAGAATGGAGGCATCTAGTCCTCCTTAGTCAACTCTGCTAAAGAGCCTATTCCAAGCAAATAACTTTGATGCTTTGTCTACTTCCCTTTGACCTTCAGCTAATTCAGTATGTTTTCCATAGAATCCTCCTTAGAAGTTTGAAACCCAACTTGACTTGGTGCTTCAGACTTCATCCTGAAGGAAGGCTGCTACCCCTCACTATACCTATCAATAAACAATTTGTCTGTAGAGATCAAGTCTGATGTTCTTTCTTGCTCTTCTCCTACACATTCCTTACATTTTTGGTGCTATGACTCAAATCACTTTCGGAATTTCAGGCTGCATGCCCTCCCTTTTCTACACTTTCCTTACACAATGGATGTAAATCTCTTCCCTCTCTAAGGATGGAAGAATTCAGACAAACTATTATAAAAGGTATATAAATCCAGCTCAATCTGAGTTCAGGGCCTCTGCCAGGTTTTCAGCATTAGCCAGCAGAGGTCTGCACATGAATAAAGGCTCTTGCCCCCTCTTTTAAGTGAATTTTGCCTAATTATTCTCATTGACTCATTAATTCCTATAACACTATCTCAAAAATGCAGATGACATTCCTGCAAATAACACATAAAATTATCTTTTATCCTCATTCCCTGTGTGCACAAAAGCATGTATACACACATGTACTGCACACACATGAATAAGTAAATACACAGCTACACATATACCATATTTTTTGTTGGTATTTTGAGGTAGGTTCTTATTCTAGCTCAGTCTGACCTGGAATTCACTATGTAGTTTCAGGGTGGACTTGAACTCATGTGATCCTCCTACCTCTGCCTCCTGAGTGCTGGGATTAAAGGCACATGCCACCATGGCCAGCATACCAAATTTTTATTAAAATTTTAAAAAATTATTTTCAAGCACAGAGAAGTAGAGAGAAGAGAGATAGATTGGCTGGGCACTCCAGGAACTCCATACACTAAAAAAATGATCTCTAGACACATGTGCCACTTTGTGTATCTTGCTGTAGGTGGATGTGTGGGAATCGAACTTGGGTTGCTAGGCTTTGCAGTCAAGCACCTTAACGAGTAAGCCCTCTATCCAGCCCATGTATCACATTTTTACAAAAATCATCCTTGGGCGAGAGGAGCAGATGTTGGGAGAGAAATCTGGTTAAAGCAGGTTTAGGGTGAGTAGGGGACCTGGGAAGGCAAGAAGAGTAGCCCTGAGATCCTGCCCATGGATGGATCTTGTAGAACAAAAAGCCCAAAGGATATGCTGAGGACAGTGTGGAAACTTCTAGCAGCTGAAAAGGCCTGATTCTAGCTGAGCAGGGGGTGGCAGAAGTACTGGCAGGAAACACTTCATGGAGGAAAGGTCAGAAATAAGCCCATCTGGGATACAGAGTAAAGTAGCCTGGATTGGCATGAAACTATTAGGCATGTAGCAGGTACACAGCCCTGCATGCTGGGCATTCTGAGAACTTCCTGCCAGGGTTCAGAAATGGCCTGACTAATTATCCTGGCTTTGCTTTGAGTACCAGGAAGGTAGGGTTGTCAACCAGCATCGTGATGCTCTGGGACCTGAGAAATGGCTCTAGTGCCTGCTGACTTCTTGAGAAAGTGGCACCTGCTCCCGTTACAGGTACTGAGCAGAGCTGGGAATAGAGCAGAAGGTAAAGCCAGCCCCAGTGTCTTTTCAGTGTTCAATTATTCAGGCCTTTGTTGGAACTAAGCTACTGGCAAAAGGGATGCCTGTGTTCTGCTGCACATGCCCAGAGTTTGATAACGGTTAATTTTTTAAAATTATTTTATTTATTTTTGGAGAGACACACAGAGAGAGAGAGACATACAGACAGACAGACACTGAGGGAGAGGGACACAGATAGAGATGGGCGCACCAGCAGTCTCTCAGCTGCTGTGAACGAAATCCAGATGTGTGCACCCCCTTGTGGGCAAGTGCAGCATTGCGCCCTTGCATCAGTTTGCATCTGGCTAAACGTGGGACCTGGAGATTGGAATCGCTGGAGATTGGAACCAGCGTTCTTAGGCTTAGGAGGCAGGCACCTTAATGACTAAGCCATCTCTCCAGACCACGGTTAAATTTTTAATAGACTGATGTACTTGGCTAAAGATATTGGACTGAGAGATTTAAGATTTTAAGTTGGAAAACCTCAAGCAAGTTAAAATTACAGGTACTAAAACTGGTTTTAGGTTACTGAAGCTCCTATTGTCAACCATATTAACAATATTAAGGAAACTGGCACAACTGCTTTACCTTAAAATAATGGGGAGGATGCCTGAGGAAAGACTGATAGAAATGCAAACTCTTGGAAAGAGGTGGAACTGGAGAAGAAACCTGCTTTTCAAGGTCATGATTTATTTCATCCCTAAATTAAGAATATGGATGTGTCCAGCAGTCCTGAACAACTGGTTTTGGTTTTGGCAGCATGAAAAAATGTGTGGAATGGCCATGAACTGCACATGGTTCCAGGAGCTGCTGCTGAGATGAGGCTGTAGTGGGGCCCAGTGTCACACAAATAAGACCATTATCTCACAAAGTGCTGGGTGTGAATAGACACGCACCAGGGCTGCACATCAGAGGTGGGTTCTCAGAGAGCAGCCCAAAACTGCTGGGAGTGTCTGCTTTTATTGGCAAAAACTACAAAATTCTTATTGCAGAAACAGGATAGGAGCTAAACCATAAATCACAACTCACACACTACAGTTACAGCCATAAAAATAATTTTAAACATAAAGTGGAATTTGGCGCATTACAGCAGGGACATTCCATTCTTAGAAGATTATAGGGAAGAAAAAACAAAACGAACTTGTGAACAGTTCTGTTGGTCAGTTAAAGGAAGCAACTGGGGGATGTGAGGTAGACCTGTGACCAAGAGTCTCCAAATGTCCCACTTATCTGCCTTTAAGGATTTTGCTCAACATTGTGGGCCTGGGGTAATGCTATTCAGACCAGCAGAGCATCTTGTTTATCTGCCATCCCCATCTGCTTAAGCAAGTGTTTCATTCCATTCTTTTATGAGCTCCAACAAGGAAGTGACTTCTATTTTTCTCTAAGCTTGATATAAAGAAATATAGAGAAATATAACATTTTGGCTCTTTACATTGTCATCTCATTAGCCCTTCTCTATAACAGTGATGATTATGTCTCCCCAGACCTCACCTGTAAAACAAAGATGATCATATCTCCCCTTGCTCCATCATTAACACATTGATGATCATATCTCCCCAAGCCTCATCTTTTTAACACTGTGGTGACTATATGTCTCTCCCAAAGTCCTCACCTGTAACACAATGATGATCATGACTTCCCAGGCCTCATCTGAAACACAATGAGGATCATTTCCCCCAAAAACCTAATCTGAAACACAATTATAATCATTTCTCCACAGGGATCATCTGTAACACAATGATGGTCATGTCTCCCAAGGACCATCTTTAACACAATGATGATGTATACCTAGGCTGCATCTGAAGCACAATGATGATAATGTCTCCTCCCCAGACATCATCAGTAACACAATCATGATTTTGTCTCCCCAGGTCTCCTTTGTGACAAAATGATAATCATGTCTCTCAGGCATCATCTCTAACACATTGATAATCATGTCTCACCAGGCCTCATCTGTAACAACGGTGATCATATCTTCCCAGGCCTCATCTGGAACACATTGTTGATTATGTCTCCCCAGGCCTCACCTCTAAAACAATGCTCATCATGTCTCCAAAGGCCTCATCTATAAAACAATGATGATCATGTCTCCACATTCCCCATCTGTAACATATGGATGATCATGTCTCTCCAGGATTCATCTGTAACACTATGGTGATTATGTCTCCCCAGGCCTCACATATAACCCAGTGATGATCATGAATGCCACTGTCTCTTCTGTAATACAATGATTTTGTCTCCCCAGGCCTCATCTGTAATACAATGATGATTACTATGATGACCATGTCTCCCCAGGTCTCATCTGTAATATGGTGATGACATGTCTCTCCAGGCCTCATTGCTAACACAATGATGGTCATATCTCCTTAGGTGCATCTGAAGCACAATGATAATCATGTCTCCACAGGCCTCATCTCTAACACACTGATGATCATGTCTCACCTGTCATCATATTTAACAATGCTGATCATGTCTGCCCAGGACTCATGTAGCACAATGATGATCACTTCTCCCTAAGCCTAATCTGTAATGCAATGATGATCATGTCTCCCCAGGCCTCATCTGTACCACAGTGATGGTTGTGTAACCCACATCTCATCTGTAACACAATGATGATCAAGTCTCCACAGGCCTCATCTGTGACACAATGGTGATCATGTCTACACAGGCCAAAACTTCAACACAATGATGAGCATGTCTACCAATGATGCATAGGCAACACAATGATGATCATATCTCCCCAGGTCCCATCTTCAATATAATAATGGCCATGTCTCCTCAGACCTCCTTTGTAACAAGATGATGATTCTCCCGAGGCCTCATCTATAACACAGTGATGATCATGTCTCCACAGTCCTCATTTTTAACACATTGATGATCATGTCTCACAAGGTCTCATCTATAACACTATGATGATCATGTTTAGCCAGTTATGAAGTGTAACATAAGAATGATCATGTCCCCCAGGTCTCATCTGTAACACATTGATGAATATGTCTCTCTGGGCCTCACCTGTAAAACATGTATCCCCATGCAATCTGTAACACCATGATGATCATGAATGCCCAGGCCTCATCTTTAACACAGTGATGATAATGTCTCCCAAGGCCTAATCTCTAGCACAATGATGATCATGTCTCCCCTGGGCTCATTTGTAACACAAAGTTGATAATGTCTCCACAGTCCTCATCTTTAACACACTGATGATCATGTCTGATCAAGCCTTGTCTGTAACAATGATGATCATGTCTCACAAGCCCTCATCTGTAACACAAGAATGACCAAGTCCCCCAGGCCTCATCTGTAACACATTGACAAATATGTTTCCCCAGGCCTCACCTGTAAAATAGTGATGATCATGTATTCCCATGTGCAATCTGTAACATAATGATGATCATGACTGCCCGGGCCTCATCTGTAAAACAATGATGATATTGTCACCCCAGGCATAATCTGTAATACATTGATGATCATGTCTCAGAGGCCTCAAATGTAACACAATGATGATCATGTCTCCCCAGACATCATCTGTATCACAATGATGATCATGTCTCCCCAGGCCTCATCTGTAAAACAATGATGATCATGTCTCCACAGGTCTGCTCTTTTTGTTGTTTTGGTTTGGTTTTTCGAGGTAGGGTTTCACTCTAGTCCAGGCTGAGCTGGAATTCACTATGTAGTCTCAAGGCCTTATCTTTAATACAATGATGATCATGTCTCTCCAGGTTTCATTTATAACACAATGATGATCATGTCTCACAAAGCCACATCTGTAACCATGATAATCATGTCTACCAAGTACTCATATGTAGCACAATGATAATCATGTCTTGCTGGGAACATCTGTACTACAATGAAGATCATGTCTCCAAAGGCCTCATCTGTAACACAATGATCATGTCTACAGAGGTCTGATCTTTAATACAACACTGAACATGTCTTCACAGACCTCACTTATAACACACTGATGTTTATATCTCACCAGTCATCATCTGTAACAAGAATAATAATGTCTGTCCAGTGCGCATATGTAGCACAATGACGATCATGTATTCTGGGGCCTCATCTGTAACACAACAATGATAATGACTTCCAAGGCCTCACCTATAACACAATTATGATCATGTTGAGGCCTCATGTTTAACAGAAAAATGATCAAGTCTCCCCAGGCCACATCAGTAACACATTGATGATTATGTCACCCAATGACTCACTTGTAAAACAAGGATGATCATGTCTCCTCAGGCCTCATCTGTAACACTATGATGATGTTGTCTCCCTTGGCCTCACCTATAAAATGTTGATGATCATGACTGCCCAGGTCACATCTGCAAGACAATGATGATCATGTCTACCAAGGCCTCACTTGTAGCACAATAATGAACATGTCTCCTGAGGCCTCATATATAAAACAATGACTATCATGTCTCCCCAGGCCTCATTTGTTACACAGTGATTATGTCTCCCGAGGCTTCATCTGTAACACAGTGATGATCATGGCTGGCCAGGCCTCTTCTTTAACACAATGTTGATCATGTGTCCTCAAGTTGCATCTTTAATAAAATGATGATCATGTCTCCAGAGGCCTCATGTGTTACACAACAATGATCATATCTCCCCAGGTCTCATCTGTAGCACAATTATGATCATGTCTCCAAAGACCTCATCCGCAAAACATTGATCTTCATGTTTACTGAGGTCTCATCTGTAACACATTGTTGATTATATCTCCCAAGGCCTTACCTATAAAACTATGATGATCATGTCTCTCGAGGTATCATATGTAACATAATGATGATCATGCCTTCCAAAAGGAATCACCTGTAAAACAATGATGATCATGTCATGTCTCCAAATCTGTAAAACATCTGTAAAAAAAAAAAAAAAAAAAAAAGATTATGTCACTCAGGTGTCACCTGTAAAATGCTGATGACTATGTCTCCCATGCCCCATCTGTAACACATTAATGATCATTTTTATCTGCAGTCCTCATCTGTAACACTATGATGATTATGTCTACCCAGGACTCACCTGTAACACAATGATGATCAAGACCAGCAAGGACTAATCTGTACCACAATGATGATTTTTCTCCCCAAGCCCCGTCTGTAACACAGTGATGATCATGTCTGTCCAGGGATCATCTGTAACATAATGGTGATCATAGATTCCCAGAACTCATCTGCAGCACAATGAAGATCATGTTTTCCCAGGCCTCATATGTAACACAATGATCATGTCTCCCATGCTGCATCTGTAACACATTCATGGTCATTTATCCCCAGGCCACATCTGTAACACAATGATGATCATGTCTCACCAGGCCTCATCTGTAACAATGATAATCAAGTCTGTTCAGGACTCATATGTAGCACAATGATGATCATGTCTTCTGAGGTTTGAACTTTAATACAATGATGATGTCTCCCTAGTCTGCATCTGCAGCACAATAACGATTGTGTCTCCCAGACCTCATTGGCAACAAAATGATGATCATATCTCCACAGGTCTCATCTGTAACATAATGAAGAGCCTGTCTCCCAGAGCCTCATCTATAACACAATGGGTTTGATTTTGCTCCAGGTCTGATCTTTAATGCAATGATGACCATGTCTCCACAAGCCTCATCATGTCTCCACAAGCCTCATCCATGTCTCAACAGGCCTCATCTGTAATAATGATAATCATGTCTGCCCAAGACTCATATGTAGCACAATGATGATCATGTCTCCTGAGGCCTCATCCATAACACAATGATGATAATGTCTCCCCAGGCTCCATCTATTACACAGTGATGATCATGGCAGCCAGGCCTTATCTTTAAAACAAGAGTTATCAAGTTTACCCAGGCCTTGTCTGTAACACATTGATGATTGTTTTCCAAGATCTCACCTGTAAAACACAGATGATCATGACTTCCCAGGCCACATCTGCAACACAATGATTATGTCTTCCCAGGCCTTATTTGTAACACAGGGATGAACATGTCTCCAAGGCCTCATCTGTAACACAATGTTCATGTCTCCCCAGAACTCATCTGTAGCAGAATGACGGTCATATCTCCACAGTCCTCATTTGTAACATATCGTGATCATGACTCACCAGTCCTCACATATAAAACAATGATGAGTATGTCTTCCCAGTCCTCAATGAAAGCACAATGATCATGTCTTCCAAGGCCTCATCCATGACACAATGATGATCATTTCTCCCCAGGCCTCAGCTATAATGCAATGATGATCATGTCTCCACAGGTCTCATCTCTAACAAATTTGTGATCATGTCTCACCAGTCCTTATCTATAATAATGTATCTGCTCAGGAATCATATGTAGCACAATGATGATTATGTTTCCCAAGGCCTCATCTGAATACCACAGAATCCTGTTACCAGCCAGGGCCATCTTTTGTTACTCTGATATAAACCCTAGGTTAATAGTCATCTTATACATGGATTAGGAGGGAGCATCTGGGCACTCATGTTTGGGTTGTCTAGTGGAATGACACATGAAAGGCTCCTGGAGTCTTAGGTCATCCATGGACTGAAAAGTGAGAAACTCTCAGAGTTTCTAAGGTCTGGGGTGGGGGCCTCCACCACAGACCAAGAATGAATTCCTTGTCCTGAGGTTGACCTGCATTGGGGCAGCAGGAAGAATGTAGACTCTATTGAAGGGGTCTACATGCTTAAGGAGTGTCCTCTTCTTCAAAGTCTGCTTTATTCCCCCTCAATTAACATATTGGCACCCCAACATGTATTATGAGTATGATAAATGCAGGAAAGAGAGGATCGTTGAATTTGCAACATCATCTTGGATTTTGGAAACAGCCATGGACAGTGTGAAGCAGGTTTGCTGGATGCCTGCATAGAGAGACCCTATGGAGCTGTAAAGATGGACTGTGGGTTGCAGTGGAGACACAGTGCAGAAGCCAGGACCATGAGATGGCTGATAAGAAGAGCTGCCAGCCCCAGAAAAGGCTTTTCAGGACTATGAGTAGCCTAACTGGAGGGTGGCATTGGCACTTCAGAGATTTCTTGCTGAATAGAATTATCAGACTTAAAGACCAGTCAGTGACTAGAGTTGTTGGACTTGGACAGAGAGAGTTTGATGTTCACTGTGTTTAAATCTTGTATTGGTTGAATATTGTTTTGCTATATCCAGTGTCATCTTTTGCATTGTGTTTATTCTGTGCCACTATGTTTTTGGAGGGATATTTTGCTATTAAAGCTCCTTTAAAAGATCTTTGACTGAGCCGGGTGTGGTGGCGCATGCCTTTAATCCCAGCACTCGGGAGGCAGAGGTAGGAGGATCACTGTGAGTTCAAGGCCACCCTTAGACTACATAGTGAACTCCAGGTCAGCCTGAGCTAAAGTGAGACCCTACCTCGAAAAACCAAAATAATAATAATAATAATAATAATAATAATAAAAATAAAAAAAAGATCTTTGACTATGTCCATGTTTGACCATCATTAGGATAGATAAATCTGTGAGGACTTTAAAGTTGGACTGAGGGCATTGTATTTTATATCATGTACGGTTATCAGTTTATGGGGGTCAGGGGTCGAATGTGGTCATTTGATCCAGATGCCCCCCCATAAACTTATGTGTTCTGAATGCTAGGTTCCCAGCTGATGGAGATTTGGGGATTAACACCTCCTGGAAAGAATGTATTGTCGGGTGTGGGCATATGGGTATTATAGCCTTGGTCAGGTGATTTCTGCCACCAATGCAGACCTGACTGCAACAGGCACAGTGTTTCAAACAATCACACCTTATGATTCATCCATGTAACTGTAGAATATACTCTTCCTCCTGTCATAAGTGACATATTTTGTTTAAAACTTTTGCTTCTATGTTTAAGAGAAAGGTCATAAAATGTTACTGCTTGTTATAGAAATGTTTACATCAACAAAATCCCAGTTTTAGACATTGGGAGTTTAGATATATCTATACTAAGTCCTTCCCTGAACTCAGAGCTTGTCAATTCAGTGAGACAAACTAAATAGTGAGATCTGGGTTTCCTCGTGTTCTTGCTTTTTTTCTGGAATTACACACATGAACAACCACACCCATTATTTTTAAAACATTTTGTACATTTAACTTTTATTGTAAGGGCAGAAAGAGACAGAGAAAGAAAGAAAAGGTTTATGCCATGGCCTCTACCTTTTGCTAAGAAACTCCAGATGCATGTAACACTCTCCATCTGTCTTTATGTAGGTACTGGGGAATTAATCATCAGTCACTGGACTTTGCAGACAGTACCTTAATCACTGACCAATTTTGCCAACCCCACAGCTAGCATTTTTACATGGGTACTCGTGATCCAAAGTCACCCCCTCATGCTTGCATGTTATGCGCTTTATCCAATTAACCATCTCCTAAATGCTTTAAAACATTTTGATAATAATTTTTCAGATATTATTCTGACAATTTTTACATTGTATATCAATTACATACATTAAAAATTCAATAGCAGCTGGGCATACTGGCACATGCTTTTAAAGCCTACACTCAGAAAGCAGAGATAGATGGATTACTGTGAGTTAGGGGCAGCCTGAGAGTACATAATGAATTCCAGGTAAACAAGAATTGAACAAACACATGAAGCTACAGGAGAAACTTTGCATTCACACATCCAAATTTTGCCCCTGGTCCACATAAACCAAGGACCATTTTATGATTACATATGCATTCATTCTGATGTAAAAGTCACCAGGGTCTTTAGCAAATATACTGCTCAAAACTCAAAAATCCAACATGTCCAATGAGAAGCCAGAAATTCTATTAACTTTAAACTTTTCAGCTCAAAATAGTTATTCATTTTTAACACATAATGAAACATAGTAAACATTTCCATTGGAAAAATTGGCATAGCAAGGAGATACTGAAGCAATATAAATGGGAAAAGAAACAGGACAAACCTAAAACCTTGAAGCTTTAACTAAGTAACCTGAGCACCTAAATCACCTAGTCTCCAAATATATCCCCTGCAGCTCTGAAAGCTAGTTTCATGGGGAAATTAAACTATGCCAGCATGAGCAACCTTACACAGTGAAAATTCCCAGAAAATTTAAGCAGCTACACTTAAATATTTTTCATCTTCACAGCTCGATTTTTGACATCATAGGGTTTCCACACAAGAAATTAAAGACTTCTATTAGTTGCAAAGTGGCAATCCAAAGGCTTTGTGTTCTTCCTGTACTGAATTTCCTGCCTTTGTTCTACTTCCAAAAGCAATATAAGTTGAGGGACCAAAACAGAACAATAATATCCTTT
Organism: Orientallactaga sibirica; assembly: GCA_036365145.1. Taxonomy (NCBI): domain Eukaryota; kingdom Metazoa; phylum Chordata; class Mammalia; order Rodentia; family Dipodidae; genus Orientallactaga; species Orientallactaga sibirica. Next base: position 5,665 of record JAEOAD010002243.1, on the reverse strand, counting down.
AGTGTTGTTATTACACACCTCTCCTATTTTCAGACTGACCAGCACTACTCATACTGTTCTAATACATATTGGGATTCCCATCCTCAAAGGTGGAAGTCTCTTTTACAGCTGCAGTTGCAGTAAATATGCTTCAATGTCTTGAAATTCAAATTCTCAAATTTCCTCTGTAAGAAAACAGCTGATTGCTTTTAAATTCAACATTCTTCCAGTTCCCAGGAACTGGTCAGAACTCAGTAAGTACTCAGCACACAAAATACTACTATGAAAATTTCTTATCCCCAAACTTCATTCCGATTTTAGCTTATTCCAACATCACAATTGCTCATTAAGCATTGGTAATATCATTGCATGGGTTTTCAAGTGCAAGTTCTTAAATCAATCCATACATTTCCAACAAACAAAAGAAGAAATTTGACGTGACTTATGACTTTAGTTTAAAGGCTTTCTCACTTTTAGTACATTCATGAGGCTTTTCACCTATCTAAGATGCACACTGAGTTGTGTCATCTGGATAAAGCTTTCTCATATTCATTATTTTAATAATCACTTGAATATGAATGTGTTTCCACATTCATTATATTCACAAATTTTCTTTTTTATGTGAGTTCTCAAAGCTTTCCTACACTCAATATATTCACATGGAATCTCACCTGCATGTTTTGTAATGTTTAACAACATTTGACTTATAAATAAGTTTCCCATGCTTTTTGATGATTATAAAGATCTGACATGGCAATAAAAACTCTCCCACATCCAGTACATTCTTTTGGGTTTTCACCTGTGTGAGATTTCTAATGCAGAGTAGGATGTATCTTGGACATGAAGCTTTTATCACATTTAGCCCATTCATAAGGCGTCTCACCTGTATGAGTTCTCTGATGCTTAATAAGACCTGACCTGGAGATGTAGGCTTTCCCACATTCAGTACATTCATATGGCTTTTCACCTGTGTGAGTTTTCTGATGCTTAATAAGATCTGACTTGGTGATGAAGGCTTTCCCACATTCAGTACACTGATGATGAGGAATCTTTCTGACTTGGAGGTGAAGGATTTCCCACATCATGCCTAATAAGAACTGACTTAGCTACATTCAGATTCAGTACATTCATATGGCTTTTCACCTGTATGAATTCTCTGATGCTTTTTGCACCTGTGTGAGTTTTCACCTGATGATGCTTACAGATGAAGGCTTTCCCACATTCAGTAGATGAATTCTGACTTGGTGATTGAATGAAGCTTTCCCACATTCAGTACATTCATATGGCTTCTCACCTGTATGAATTCTCTGATGAATCTTTAGCTGTGACTTGGAGATGAAGGCTTTCCCACATTCAGTACATTCATATGGCTTTTCACCTGTGTGAGTTTTCTGATGCTTAATAAGATCTGACTTTGAAGGCTTTCCCACATTCAGTACATTCATATGGCTTTTCACCTGTGTGAATTCTGATGAATCTTTGAGAAGGCTTTCCCACATTCAGAAAGATGATGAATCTTTCTGTGACACATTCAGTACATTCATATGGCTTTTCACCTGTGTGAGTTTTCTGATGCCTAATAAGATCTGACTTGGTGAAGAAGGCTTTCCCACATTCAGTACACTGATATGGCTTCTCACCTGTATGAATTCTTTGATGATGAATCTTTAGCTGTGACTTGGAGATGAAGCTTCAATACATTCATATGGCTTCTCACCTGTATGAATTCTCTGATGAATTTCTTTAGCTTTGACTTGCAGATGAAGGCTTTCCCACATTCAGTACATTCATATGGCTTTTCACCTGTGTGAGTTTTCTGATGCCTAATAAGATCTGACTTGGTGATGAAGGCTTTCCACACAGTACAGTACACCTGTATTTCTCTGATGGCTTTTAGCTGTGACTTGAAGATTTTCTGATTCAGTACATTCAATGGCTTTTCACCTGTGTGATTTTCTGATGCTTAATAAGATCATTGGTGATGACACCCACATTCAGTACACTGATATGGCTTCTCACCTGTATGAATTCTCTGATGAATCTTTAGCTGTGACTTGGAGATGAAGGATTTCCCACATTCAGTACATTCATATGGCTTTTCACCTGTGTGAGTTTTCTGATGCCTAATAAGAACTGACTTGAAGACGAAGGCTTTCCCACATTCGGTACATTCATATGGCTTCTCACCTGTATGAATTCTCTGATGAATCTTTAGGTGTGACTTGGAGATGAAGGCTTTCCCACATTCAATACATTCATATGGCTTCTCACCTGTATGAATTCTCTGATGAATCTTTAGCTTTGACTTGCAGATGAAGGCTTTCCCACATTCAGTACATTCATATGGCTTTTCACCTGTGTGAATTTTCTGATGCTTAATAAGGTGTGACTTGGAGATGAAGGCTTTTCCACATTCAGTACACTCATATGGCTTCTCACCTGTATGAATTCTCTGATGATGCTTTAGCTCTGACTTGAAGATGAAAGCCTTCTCACATTCAGTACATTCATATGGCTTCTCACCTGCATGAACTCTCTGATGAATCTTTAGCTGTGACTTGAAGAAGAAAGCCTTTCCACATTCAGTACATTCATATGGCTTCGTACCTGTATGAATTCTCTGATGAATCTGTAGCTTTGACTTGAAGATGGAAGCCTTCCCACATTCAGTACACTCATATGGTTTTTCACCTATGTGAGTTTTCTGATGCTTGATACGATATGACTTGGAGATGAAGGCTTTCCCACACTCAGTACATTCATGTGGCTTTTCATCTCTGTGAGTTCTCTGATGCTCAGTAAGTCCTGACTTGGTGATGAAGGCCTTCCCACATTCACTACATTCATATGGCTTCTCACCTGTATGAATTCTCTGATGAATCTTTAGCTGTGATTTAGAGATGAAGGCTTTCCGACATTCATTACATTCATATGGTTTTTCACCTCTGTGAGTTCTGTGATGGACAATAAGACTTGACTTGGTGGTGAAGGCTTTCCCACATTCAGTACATTCATATGGCTTCCCACCTGTGTGAGCACTGTGACGCTTATTAAGATCTGACATGGAGATGAAGGCTTTCCCACATTCAATACATTCATATGGCTTCTCACCTGTGTGAGTTCTGTGATGTTTATTAAGATCTGATTTGGTGATGAAGGCTTTCCCACGTTCAGTACATTCATATGGCTTCTTACTTGTGTGAGTTCTGCAATGCTTATTAAGATTTGACTTGGTGATGAATGCTTTCACACATTCAGTACTTTCATACGGTTTCTCACATGTTTGAATTCTCTGATGCACAGTGAGACCTGACTGGAAGATGAAAGCTTTCCCACATTCAATACATTCATATAGCTTTTTATCTGTGTGAGTTCCCTGATGCATAGTGAGGTGTGACATGCAGATCAAGGTTGTCCCACATTCATACTGCTTTTCACATGAGTTTCTTCCTTGATGACAAGTGTGATGTGACTTCTGGTAAACAGCATTCTGGCATTGTCTGAAATCATCAGTCTTTATACCATGCTTATTCTGTTGAATTTTTAATTCTGAGAGATACAAAGATAATTATTACATTCCACATACTAAACAAAACTTTGACTTACAAGGGCTACATATTAATTGATAGGGTATCACATTTTATGAAAAGATAACTCAAAATAATTATTTTAATACTGCTTTTCAATTGACTTCTTTATTATTCTTTATGGTAAGTTTCTTGACTTCAGGCATGTAAGACATGAGTGCAAACTCAGCAAATTCTTCAGATTTTAACAGAATTTATTAGAGACCAATAAGTGAGTTCATTTATTGTTTGTTTGGTTTTCTTGCCACCTCAGTAAGTTCTCATCTAATTTTTTTTGAAGACAGAAATTCTTTCTTGTATTAGGTTTATTCAACAATTTCATTTTCAGTGAAATAACCTACTGGTTAGAAAAAACGTTTTTCTTTATTTTCCACTTGCAGTGACTTGACTAAGTGTTAACACATCATTTTAGCACATGATGACTGGATGTTCTCCTCTATAGATGTTTGGTATATTGATAAAGATTAGTGCAGATTTCTAATACAATAACATAGGACATGTTTTTGTTTGGTTTCTAGTATCTCCACCACCACATTTCTCCATGGAACATATTCAAGATATGTTTATTTATTATATGTTTATATGTGGAAGTGTGTTTGACAGTTTGGAAATATTTGTTTCCAAATGCATACTTGATAATAACAGTTCACGTTTGGGTGTCATTCATTGCCTTTTACAGTGTTTGAGAGTGCCTCCTGTTGTAAACTGATGTATATGCAATGATTCTTCCCTATGAGATTTGAGAGGTTGTCAATGTTCTAGTTGATTCTAGGTATCTGAAGTCATGATTATGCAAACAGCACATTAACCCACTGAGTGATCTCCAGAGTCAATGCTGGGTTTCATGGCTGTGGATATGATTATTTTTATTTTATTTTATATTATTTTATATTTTAATTATTATATCTAATAATGATAGTATATGAACACTGTTTTCAATCATTATTATTCTGAATGAAGGAGAAAAGGAAGATGACAAAGAAAAAAGCTTCATGAGAAAGAATGAAAACAAACCACATTAGAATATGAAAATAAAATTATAGTAATTAAAATAGAGAAAAGAAGTGTAAAATATTAATCTGAAAAGCAACACAGTATGAATTAAATGAAAACAAAGCTATTAATGCAGAAAACTAGTTGATATGTAAAGAATAAAAAACAAATTGGAGAGCACCTATGTTCTTTCTACAATTGGTTGTTGGCAGAAATGATGTGTTTCATCTATAGACTGATATAGTCATTCTGGGCTCACTGTTGATGGTGGTGTATAAGCATTTATGGATGGACCCATAAGCAAGGACAATGGCAGGTCTGCAGGCAAATAAAATTGTATTTTCATATAAAAAGCCACTAGAAACCCTTGAGATTGATATACGATATAACAGGCAAATTCCTACAGTCATTCCACAAAAAGGCAAAAATACAAGGCCTCTCCAATGTGTATCAGACAGTGAAAAACCAGAAACAAAGATACTTAGCTCAATTAAGTGATTTAAGTATCCAAGAATGAGTCAACTACATGTGGTAAGGGGAATAATCCACCCAAAAAATTGACCTGTGCTCATAATTTTCAGAGACATGTTACAACTAAACATTTGATGTTATAATGAATATCTACAGGTCAAACAAAATGATCAATATAGGCTTAACATTCCCTATACTTTGAACATCAATAAGCAATATGGTTGACCACCATGAAGGGTGTGACAGCCAAAACTATCCTCCTAGAGCTCTCTAATGCAACACTTGATCAGAAGTTCTCCATTCCTATGAGATTGAATATTTCTTCTTGTGTCCATCTCTCACACATAAATATTTAATTTGTCCAGACTCCCTGGATTACCCATATTTTCAGGTTTCAAAATTTTAAATGGTTAATTCCTGCATTTCTCTAATGTGAATCTGTTGTTACAGATTGAGTGACAGCCATACTGATATGAATCTCTAGAATTAACACCTGCAAGACACAAATTTTCTCAAAAACACTACAGATAACACTCTTTTGGCACAAAACCTCTTTGTACTATCTGGTCTTATGTTGCACTTTTGGCTTTACATTTTATTTTCATCTAGAACATGAGATTGGACTATTACTATTT